>LPNX010046628.1:143132-358228 GCA_001517045.1 Pseudotsuga menziesii | reverse complement strand
TGTCTCTTGTGATGTGCTTATGTGATTGCTGTGCTTGTTATTCTCTCAGTGAAAAGATCTTATCATAATGCTAGCTTAAATGTTGAAAAACTAACAGAAGTCACACGGTCCATAAAAGTGTCATGCCCGAGAACATAGCGGAATTTGCCCGAAAGGGATTTTATACCCTTGGCTTTCCACTTCCTTCGGTGATGAGAGGAATCCCTAATATCACCCATGATGTGAACCCCGACGCGAGGCAATGGACAGTACCAAGAGAAAAACACACAAGATACCAAGCACCCCTATTAGGGGACAAAACAATAATAACAGTCCCCAAGAAGGGAGAAACCCAAATGACCACCGTAACCCGCTAACCCGGGTTCATTCAAAAGTCAAAACCCCAACAAGGAACACCAACACTACACTGGATAAAACTCCGTTACCCACTCACCAGGGTGAACACTGGAAGTCAAAAACCCTGGCAAGGAATATAAGCTGTGACCCCAGCTAATAGGAAAAATCCTGGTACCTCACCAAAAACAAATAAAACTTCCAGACCGACAAACACTGAAGAAAAAAGAAAGGAAAAGACCATTGACTGCACGGACAAGAATCATCACAGTAATCGAAGGTGAAAAGGACCAAACCCAAGTTCCCCAGAGAAAAACGGAGAGACCCCAGAAGTCAACCCCATGAAAGGAAGGTATGATGAGTGCAAGTGGATACGCATGCTGACAGATGCAGATAGGAATCACAGGCGAACAACGTAGAAGACGCATGCAGGGATGATAACCCCAAAAACCTGAAAATCAAACACAGAGGCAGCTGATAAAATTCTAGCATTCCCACTATTTGAGGTTGGTTGGTACTAGTCCCCTTGGGAAGGGGAGGAACTCCAAGTCGCCATCCTCTGTAGGAGACAACACGGAATCCAAAACCCTCTCCTTCAGGACCAGAAAATGAGCAACGACCCAAGAAAAAAAAATGCAAAGAGTAAGTAAAGACCGTCTGAGAGACAACAGGGAGACCAAGACAGACAGAGACAAAACAAGATGGAAAAGGAGAACCCAAGAACTCAGGGTTTAGAGTAAGCATGGACAAGGATGAAAATTAGAACCCCTGAGAGAAGGCCGAAACAACGAGGTCCCTGAAAACCCTGAGCAATCCTACCGTGGCAGCACTCGCAGCACTCCATAGTACCTAACAAATCCAATTTGATAAAATCACCATTTATCGTTTAAAATTCTATCCTTAACAATGAAGGTTTGCTAAAACATTTATCCTTCAATAGTGGGGTTAAGGTTTGCTAAAAAATTTACCCTTCAACAGTGAGGTTTGATAAAAAATTTACCCTTTAATAATTAATTTTACCAAATGAAGAGGAGAAATAGTCTGGTTGGTTCATGCCATCCAAAGAATAAGAAATTGAATAAGAAATTGTCACATCAAAGCTATTACCTAAAATTTAAATAAATTACATATCTGAAGAAAAGTGCACTTGCAAAAGGACGTGTTTGATGGCAGCCTTTAATCTTTGATCCACAGGGATTGGCAAAGACAAGGTAGCTTAGTAGGTCTTAAACGCCAAAGATAAAAAAAATAAAAGTAGGAGAGGGTCTCTCCATGCCCAAGTATCACACATTGTTGTCACACGAATGATCACATACAAACCAACCACTAAGCCCATTTTGATCGACGGGTAGAGAAAGACTCTGTAACTGATACAATCTAAAAATGACGACAGCCTTTGAGCATGTGGATTATCAGTCCATTACTGGCAAATAAAAATGGAGGAAATATCCCTTATAGTTTTCAATGCATGATGAGGAGCTTCCATAGTTTACTGCTATTTTTTTGTAGGCACAATGCCAATCACACCAAGATCATTAGCCATAGGTTTCTGACCCAAGTTACAATTAAACATTTAAATGCACAAGCATGCTCACTACTTTTTAAAATAAAAATTTTGCACAAATCAAAAATAAAGTTTAGCTTGATATAACTCTGTATTATCACTTCCGCGTTGGTATATATTCCCAAGTTCCAACCTTCTCCTTCCATAATTTATAGCTTTTTTGGTTTACTTATGGATAACAGGCACAAGAAAGCTATGAAGGAGTATGGCGCTAAAATATTTGCAGAAATTGAATGAATGATTAAACGACAGACGAATATAATGGAGTATTAAATAAATATGTTCTGTTGAGGTTGAATACTTATTTTCTTGGCTGAGAATACTTTTTTAATTGGGGGATAGGTTCACGCTCAAACACTAGGGTGGGTGCTTAGTATGGCATCTCTATAGGATCGAGTCGAGCCAATGGCCTTACTACATA
The DNA here is from genome assembly GCA_001517045.1 of Pseudotsuga menziesii. Classification (NCBI taxonomy): domain Eukaryota; kingdom Viridiplantae; phylum Streptophyta; class Pinopsida; order Pinales; family Pinaceae; genus Pseudotsuga; species Pseudotsuga menziesii. The sequence continues at coordinate 355,910 of LPNX010046628.1, read as the reverse complement.
GAGGATCAACCCCTTTGGAGGTTAAGAAACTACTAGACTCAAGCCCCCAATCGCTATCGTGGCAAAAAAAATCATGTTCCAAAATAAATAATGGTGATATTTCTACCAAAAAATAACCCAAAGGCTTACTAACTAGGAGTGTTTGCAAGGAAATCCCTAGCTGCTAGATTGCTTGGTTCGATGGCTTGGCTTGGAAGGTGAAATAGTTCATCTGAAAAGATTGCTTGGATATATTATGTTATTTTCACTTTGCACTCTGCAGTTCATAAAGAAATTTCTTAATCTCTCAATGCAAATTGCAATTCTCTAGAAATATTATTTTATGTTAGGTTGTTATTGTATGTATTTCCATTCTCAACATGAGTTTATATATACATATATATATATATATATTACAGAAAATATATTTTTAAATAAACAAATCAATATATTTTTAAATAAATTAATAGATCTTTAAACAAATATTTAAATTTAAAGTAAAAAAATTCTACAAGCAGTACCTTTGAATCTTGATAATGCTTTCCAAGAGTGTGTAACTTTCCAAGGGCTTCTACACTCCAGCTCCAACCTTCCAAGTTCAACTTCCAACTTTCAAATCATTTAGTTGAGCATTGAGCATTGAGCATTGAAATTCGTGCTATGTAGATGCTAATTACAATAATAATAATAATAGTAATAGTAAAATCATTGTTAAATGATGTTTTTTGCTTTTCAGAAAAAATCAAGAAAACCTACAAAATAGAAAAGCATGGATGATGAAAATAACACTAACTTAGTCACTTTTTCTTTTTAGTGAAAGTATGGTTGGAAATGGAATTTGGAAAGTATAATTTTATATAATAATAAGATAAAAATATTGATGTTACTAATTTACTAGTAGTAATTTATAATGAAGGAGTAATAATATAATGATTTTTCAAAATTTTATTACCCTTCAAAAATACGTTTAAATGATAAATTTACCCTTCAGAAAAAAAAAAAAAAGGTCTACTAAAAGTCTTAAGAGTATTTGACGGTCAAAATTCTCCTTATGCTCCTTGACAATCATTTTACCTGTCAAATTCCAACAGTGGTTGTGAGGTCCCATAAAAGTTTCCAGCTTTTGGAAATTATGAAAGAACTTCAACATATGCTGACAACAACTACCTCTTAGAGTGTGACGAGTTTCCATTTAAGAACATAAGCATGACAAATTTTGAGTCATTGGTATGTAATAAATGGCATGTGCCAACTTTATACTCAAATCTCATTCGCATGTAACTAGCATACCCCACAACGGGGGAAATAAAACACCAAAAATAACTTTGGTATGTCTAAAATGAACGAAATTATTTTTCAAAATTATGATTTAGCAAGTTGATTCATGACATGTAAATTTGTATATATTTTTGTTTTTAACTAATAAGCTGTATACATTTTTTATTTAATCATGAAAGGGTGAAAACATACATAGTGTGTTGTGAAATGGAAGCAAAACAAGTCAGTTTGAAAGAAATACACAAAAGATACAGAATGAATAACTCATACAAAGACAAAGATTTTTTGGTGGCAAAACCCTTCACAAGGGAAACATCCATCGAGCAATTTAAAATCGGTCTTCTTATTAATTCAAGAAAGAATATTACAACTCTATTGGAGAAACCCCAACTCATTCACTCACTTCGCAGAAGAGAATACATGGGTAAATACATTTCTTTAAACGGTTACCCATAATGACATAACTGGATATCTATTGTTACGAACCGTAAGAAATTGGTTGTCACCTCATTTACCAACAATCTCCACCTTGAAAACAATTTACCTGATATCATGCCCATTTATTCATCACCTTTCATGTATGCCAAGAGAAGCTAAGCACCAATGTAGCTTCTATAATGTCACTGGTTTGGTGAACATGTCTGCAGAATTCTTTTGAGTGCGAACTTTCTCAAGAACCACTCCACCTTCATCAACAACCTGTCTAAAAAAATGATATTTCATAGGGATATGTTTTGTTTTGCTGTGATAAGTTGGATTCTTAGCCAAATATATTGCACTTTGACTATCACAAAAACCTTTTACATTTTTCTGCACACTTCCAAACTCACCGAACAAACCTTTCAACCATATTGCTTCTTTGCAAGCATGTGAAGCAGATATGTATTCTGTCTCTATAGTGGATAAAGCTGAAATGTTTTGAAGCTTTGACATCCAACTAATGGTTCCACTTGCAAAAGTAAACACATAACCTGAAGTGGAGCTTCTCTTGTCCAGATCTCCTGCAAAATCAACATCATCATAACCGCAAACAACATCACACCTACCATCAAAGGTGATACAATACTTGCTTGTGCCGCTCAAGTACCGAAGTACCCATTTCACTACTGCCCAATGTTCTTTACCTGGATTTTCCATGTACCAACTGATAACCCCAATTGCATGTGAAATGCTTGACCTTGTATAGACCATCAAATACATCAAACTCCCCACTGCATTAGCATAAGGTATACGAGACATAAACAAATTTTCTTCATTATTACTAGGACACATACTTGAAGAAAGCTTAAAATGGTTTGACAAGGGAATGTTAATTGGTTTCACATTATTCATCCCAAACATCTAAAGTATCTTCTCCCTGTATTTCACTTGTGATAACCATAACTTACCATTTATCCTATCTCTATGTATCTCAATGCCTAAGATCTTCCTTACTGCTCCAAGATTCCTCGTGTCGAATGTCCTAGCCAACTGAGTCTTTAACTTGTTGATTTCAACCATACTGTTGCTTGCAATTAGCATGTCATCAACATATAACACCAAGAGTATGAACAGGTTATTTTTCAACTTTTTAAAATACACACAATGATCATACTCACTCTTAGTAAAGTTCTAACTCACCATGAAAGAATCAAACTTGTTGTAGCACTGCCTGGGTGAGCTTGCAGGCAAACCTTTGTGTTTGATTTTGAACAAACCCTTCTGGTTGTTCCATGTAAATGTCCTCATCCAACTCACCATGTAGAAATGTTGTTTTGACATCTAGCTATTCTAACTCTAAATATTGTGAAACAACTAGTGCCAACATAAACCGAATAGAAACAAGTTTCACAACTAGTGAAAAAATTTCGTGGAAATCAATACCTTCTTTCTGTGAAAATCCCTTTGCGACCAGTCTTGCTTTATATTTGTCCACTTTTCCATCAGCATCTTTCTTCAGTTTGTAAACCCACTTGTAGGCAACAACCTTCCCACCCTTGGGAAGTTCCACTAGGTCCCATGTGTTGTTTCTTTCCAAGGAATCCATTTCTTCACACATTGTTGCTTTCCATTTTTTTAATTTTTGGCCATCTCCAAAGCTTCCTAATAACAACTAGGTTCCCCATCAGTAGTAATCAAGGAAACATGAGCAGCATAATCTTCATACCTTTTCGGAAATTTTATGACCCATGTAGATCTTTGTAGAGCTTGTTGTGGCTCTTCCACCATCTCCTGGGAATTGTCTGCAACCTCATCTTCCACTCCAGGAGATTCTTCATGAACGTATTCATGTAAATCCTCTTGTTTCGTCGATGTCTGATTTCCCACTGAATTCGCTAAATTTGTGGTTCTTCAATCTGTTTCAATTCACAACCCTCTACATCTGATTTCATAAGTGACATTTCATCAAATACAACATCTCTGTTAATGATGATATTGTGGGCAATAGGATCCCACAATCTGTACCCCTTAACTCCATCACCATACCAAACAAAGACATAAACTTTTGACTTTGGATCCAACTTAGAACGATGATTCTTTGGTAATAGAGCATATGCATCACAACCAAAAACTTTAAGATTTGAATAGTCACAGGGGTGTCCAGACCATACCTCTTCAGGAATCTAGTAGTCTATTGTAGTAGATGGTGACTGATTTACCAGATAACAAGATCTAAGAATTGCTTATGCCCACAATCTCTTCTACAAATTGGCTTTACTGAGCATGCACTTTGCCCTCTCCAATAGATTCCTATTCATGCGTTCAACAACATCATTTTTCTTTAGAGTGTAAATTGTGGTTTTATGTCTTTCGATTCTTGCCTCCTTGCAATAGTTTTCGAATTCCTTTGATACAAACTCACCTCCATTATCCATTCTCAAACATTTGATTGATCCGTTAGTGCTCTTTTCAACAAAGCTCTATATTGTTTAAAAACATTAGATACCTTAGCCTTTCTTTTCAACATATAGACCCAAAATTTCCTAGAGTAATCATCTATAAATGTAACAAAATATGAAGATCCTCCAAAAGAAACTGTGGGAGATGGTCCCCATACGTCATAATGAACATAGTCTAGGATTCCTTTACTAACATGCTTCCCTGTTTTAAACTTCTGTCTAGTTTTTTTTCCAAACATGCAGTACTTGCAGAAATTCAAATTCAATGTTTTCAATTTAGGAAGTAACATATGATCAACAAATACCTTCAATCCTATTTCACTCATATGGCCCAAACGCTGATGCCACAGTTGAGTAAGATCACTTGCATCTTCTAATACTATCGATGCATGACTTGCCTCTATTTTTCCTTCGAGCTCGTAAAGGTTCCCGATCAGCCTCTTAGCCTTCATGAGAGTCAATATTCCCTTCAAAACTTTCATCACTCCATCCTGAACAACAAATTTATATCCAGTAGCATCTAGAACTCCCATAGATATAAGGTTCTTCCTAAGCTCAGGTACATGCCTTACTTCTGTTAGTGTTCTCATAGTTCCATCATACATTTTAATTTTAACACTACCTATTCCAATAATTTTGCATGAAAAATAATTTCCCATAAAAACCATACCATCATTTATCGGTTGGTAGTCAGAGAACCAACTTCTGTGAAGACACATATGGTGAGAGTCACCCGAATCTAATAACCAGACATACTTATATGAAGTAGTATTCGAGATTGTCAGTACCTCGTCAACAATACCTAACCTTGCTTCTACTGTGTTTGCTTCATTATTGGAGTGTTCATTAGATGGATCTTCCTTGAGTTTTCTCTTCCAACAATCTTTCTTCAAATGTCTAGACTTGTTACAGTACCAACACTTCAACTTACCTTTCTTCCCTCTTGATTTTGATCTTGACGGATTCTTCGATTTTTATCCTTGCTCTCTTGGTCATCCTCTGGTGGCTAGTGCAATGGTTGATTATGATCCTATGCTATTAGCCTTGCACAACTCTTCAATTAACATGGTTCCAACAATATTATCATAATCAACTTCCTCTATATTACTGAACCACATAGAAGTGATCAAATGATTCTAGGACTCGGGTAGTGTACATAGTAAAGCAATAGCCTTCTCTTCGTTATTGAACTTATCTCCCAAATTGGTCAATTGACAAGTTAGGTCAGAAAAGACGTTTAAATGATCAACGATCTTCGTACCTTCTTCCATTCGCATGACGTATAATTTTCTCCTCAAGAAGATTTTGCTAGTTAATGATTGTGTCATGTAAATACTTTCAAGTTTGCTCCATAAGCCAGCAGTTGTAGTTTCTCCAATAATATTGAAAAAAAATTCGTTTGCCAGGCACAAGTGGATAGCACTTAGTGCTCTTGCATCCAGTTCCTCCCATTCATCATTTGACATGTCTTTGGGTTTCTTGGATTTTCCTAACAATGCCTTATGTACCACTTGTTGGACTAGCAAATATTGCATCTTTAGTTTCCATAGCCCAAAGTGGATTTTTCCGTTAAACTTCTCCACCTCAAATTTGCCACCCCACAACCTTGCCATTCTTGCACAAAAGTGCACCAGACAATAGCAAACAAAAAATTATCAAGCAGTGAGCAAGTTACCTTGGATTTTCTAACTTCAGGTAAGTGTCTTTTTGCACCCAAACAATTGAATTGCAACTTCCTGCTCTACAGACCCACGAATATCCTCCTGCAACCGCGACTGTCACCACTACAGACCCGCGATTTCAACAATTTATAACCACGCTTCAACGTTCAGGAAACTTTGACTTTCAGTGCTTGGTCCTGCAGCGTGCCTTTTTTCTTCTTACTGTGGTTGTAATACCACTTGTTGTGCAGCGGAAGCAAAAAAAGGCAGATTGAAATAACTACACAGAAGATACAGAATGAATAACTCATACAAAGACACATATATTTTCTGGTGGTAAAACCCTTCACAAGGGAAACATCCACTGGGAAATTTGAGAAATTTGATATCGGTCTTCTTATTAATTCAAGAAAGGAGATTACAACTCTATTGGAGAAACCCCGATTCATTCACTCACTTCGCAGAAGATAATACATGGGTAAATACATTTATTTAAATGGTTACCCATAACTACACAACTGAATATTTACTGTTACGAACTGTAAGAAATTGGTTGTCACCTCATTTACCAACATAGTGGAAAACACTATAAAATATGGTAGTTTAAACATAAACAAAGATAAAATTCAAAAAAGTCCTTAAAACATAACGGAAAGAAACACTTAGAATTTGACTGTGTTTGTAGTTATATAAACATTGAGTAAGTTACATATGTATTTGGTTTACTTTGAAGCTCTCTCTCTCTCTCTCTCTCTCTCTCTCTCTCTCTATATATATATATATATAGTTTGAAAGGAAATAATCTATCTTATACTATTTTGTAACAAATATGTAATTTAAAGATAAATTGAACAATTGGCTTTCACCAACTAAGAAAAATAAGTTTTTTTACATTTCAAGAGGTGTACACAAATACTGTTGTCATATTAAACTATAATATGACCTTTGTGAAACGTCATTGTGAAATTCAGGAGGACGACATTATGTGAAATTACTAAATTAACATAAATTCTATGGTAAGTAGAGCAAGTGCAACATTTTTAAAAGGGCAAAAATGAGAAGCAAATGTTGTATCTATCTTCAATTTCAAGATGGAAGTGGCCACCTTGTGATCCTTCATTGTGAGAGGCATCGCCTGAATCACAAAAACACTTTCTTTTTAGAGAGATCCCACTAACATTACAAAAACCCAAACCAAGAGCCATAAGGTTTGAAGTGAGCATAGATGGAAGAAACGAGAAGAGGAATCCATGCGTGAGTGCAATGCCTCCCTCACTTGGGGTTAATGAGACGATACCTGTTGTGCATTGGAGTGGGTGAAGATGCCAAATGGAACACATGCCCAATTTATAACCAAACAACATTTTAACTTCAAACATTTGCAATCTAAATGGAATCAAACCTAACCAACTTGAACTTTCTAAGGGGGGCATCTTCATTTTGTGGTGTCCCTATTTTACATGATAATTCCCTTGTCTAACTTGATTGCATCATTGGAAAGCTGATTAGCAACTAAATTTTTGAGATGCGTGAGGTGCATAAGTTTCACGCCGTCAAGGCTTCGAAGGTTCCAATTAATACACCCATAATTCCTACCTTGTATATTCCCTTCCTTAAGTTTTTTCCCCTTTATATGCTTTATGACAAGAAACAAGTTTCTAAAAATTATAATATGTTATAGTTGAAGACTCTTCACAATTTCTATACATAGAAGGAAGGTGTACAATTCAGCCTAGTTACTTGTCGCCACACCTATACCCATGAAAATTTCATTTCTTCATTTCCATTAAGATTAAAAAAAAGCCCTGAACTTGACACCCCTTAGCATTACTTATATAATTTTCTATTAACATAAATTATAGTTATAAAAAAATGTAGAATCATATTTACGAAACACCCCTAAGCGGGGAAATGAAACATACCTTCCATTCATTTTAGACATACCAAAGTTCTTTTCGGTGTTTCATTTTCCTCACTTTGGGGTTATGCTAGTAATATATATTAAATCATTTCATCAAATTATGTTGACTTACTCAGCTTTTTGCTTCACTTTGTTTTGCTTTGATCTCTACATGTGTTTTTCTTGCAGACACACAGGGTTCTCTTTGATGTGTAGTCCATGTTCAAACCGCCTATCATGGCTTTCCTACCTCTAGCACTCTGGAAAAAATAAATGAACACACATTCCCACACATTCATCCATATCAACCCTCCCTCCCACCCAGATTGACATGGTGATGCACAGTCCCCTTCATGTACGTTCCAACGGATCACGAGAAGTCAGGTTGCCCGAATAATCTTGTATATAAATATGAGTGGTGGGACTTGGAAAATTACCGGCACATGGAATTTGTGCGTGCATGTCGATAGCGAATCCCGACACATTCCTCCCACTCTTTCGTCATTGCAAATCGCACCTTGATAATTCGCTACCGTCGGAGCTTGGAATTATCACTACACGACTTTCCTTTCTCAATTTAGCTCGTCCAAGTTTGGACTAGGGACCGTGGCCTCTAGATTTAGCGGGGGAGCGAGTAGATCTCGGATAATGACAAAGAAGAGGACACAAGGTATATGCATCTTGACAATTTTGTTGGTCATTCGCAGTACACGTTTTAGTGTCCAAGTACGGTTAATGATATGTAATTTTTTTAAAACTTCCCTCACCAAAATGAAGAGTCTTCCACAAGCTTCTTATGTATTACTAAGTATTAATGTGTAGGTTTGAACAATAAATATAGCAGGCCAGCCAAAGAACTGACAAGAACAACAAACATGGGTGATCAGACATGGCCTTAATGTGTGTGATACTTCACCAAGGGAAGAACAACATATTGAGTGTTTTACCATCACGGATAATTTGTGTTGATTGTCACAGGAAAATACATTGCAAACAACCACATCATCAACGAGCCTCCATTTAAATAATAACACATTTCTAACCTTGGCGGGTATTGTGTGCTTTAGCCATGCAACTTTTGTTATGATGGTTTTCATTTAAATTTTCAATCTCAAGTTAAGTTGATTAATTAACTTGTTTCATGCCTGTTTAGAGAAAAAACTCGTTTTGCTTCCTTTGTTTTGACCATACGACTAATGCACAAGTGAAACATATCCAATTTTTTTTAAATCTATCATGGTTTACCCAAAAGTCATATTTAATTTGTTTGGGCTAGACCGTGTTACTTTGGGAAAATATAAGAATAAGCACCCTCGGACATGAATCAATCTCAGCACTAACAAGTATAGCTAGCACACACCAACACGTAAAGATAGCATGCGCTTCATAACCATGTCAATTTATATTGATTCATCCATTATTATTAGTGTTGGGACGCATAAAGTAGCACTAACTCACCATACCATATCACCATAGAAATAAGAAAGGATCGATCTCCCATGAAAACACAAAAATATACAAAATGAAGCAAAGGTCAATAATGCCCACATAGTTGTATATTACAACATCCTGGTTGGGATTGATAGGACACTTTCTTTTTTTATCCATCAAATGATAAGAGGTTGTATGTGCTTGACCCCCTTAGAACCCTCCTTGAGAGGGATGCAGTGCTGCATCATTCTAGTGTCAAAGCCATGCATGTCTTTGTAAGACCATCTGAAAACATTTATGAATTCTATTTAATGGGAAAGGAAACCTTTTCTTTTTTATTTAAATGGGCATGGAAATGAGTTGTATTACCACTTGAGCCCTAAGATACTACCGTGTTCCATCAAGACTAGGCCGAGAGTATTATAACAAAGTTTTAAAGAGATAAGTACATACATTCACTGAATATCACTAAATACATACAGACGAACATGTATTGTATTAAGCGCGACAACATCAGTGCTGAATGATCTTTCAAATGCAAAAAGCCATTGCAAAAGCAAAACCATTGAAAAATCCACATTACTTCCTGCCAACACAAAAAAACCAATTATGTCTGGAGCGTATGGAATTTCAATTGGAATAGTCGAAAAAAAACAAATGAAAATTCTTCTAAGAAAAGAAATCTCAAAAATATTCTTTTAAGAAATAAACAATATCAATGTTTTGTAAATATTATTATTATAATATAATATAATATGCTAGTTATTTAACGTCGACATGGATGATATTCATTAATTAATATAGGTGGCATCAGGCACAAAGGAAAATTCAACATTAGTTGTGTCCTTTCCAACATTTAATCTTCCAGTTGTTTCTTTTCTTTCTTATATTTTGACAGGAAAATTAATCAAACAATCACATAATAACTTTTGGCAAATCTCTATTGTCGCTACAATTTGGAAATTAATGGGTTAGGTTTCTTTATAATCTAGGGATTTTATAATAAAAAAACATGAAAGAAGAAATCCATAACATTTGGCAGCCCTGGGGCTAGGCGTCTTTGATTCAATATCAGTTCGATTTCAAAGTTTAGAATGTGTTGGTTTGATGCTAGCTAGCTCAAAAAATCATGAAAATTGTACCCATGGAGTCTATTTTCCTTATGGGTAGGCTATTCCATAATTTTGTAGAGCTTAGCACACCACGAATACGCTTTCCCTGAGGTGATTTGTATTTTTGTCATCAATTTTGTGTAGTTACATCAATACATGTTATTCTTCCATAATTAGTTGTAATCGGCTTTAAAGAAGTTGTTTCTATGAAGCCTACATTGTGTGATCCAAGTATGTTAAGCGAAAGGAGGAGCAGAAGAAGCTTCGAGTCATGAAGATACAAGATTTTCCTGGTTAACTACAATAGGTTGGTTTTGGGGCTTGCTCAGTTTTATATATTCTTTCACGCTACCATCCGATGCTCAGATAATATCTGCTTTATTGAGTTTTTCCCTACCGTAATACCAGCTACCCATTGTGCAAATAGGGACTCCTAGAAAGAAGCCCAAGAAGCTTTGTTTTATTAGGCACTACCAGCTGAAAGAGCATACCAGAGTGTACACCCAAAAACTTTATTTTCTGGATACTCCACACTTTTTCTCTAGAGAATTTCCCATCTCTCGGACCGCTCCCTTTCAATGACCATGTGATCTACATTTCGTGGATTTCCCAAAGAGATCTAGTTTATCTTTCTAACCTCCGCAGCAAAAGACTCTGGTCAAGAACTTGTGTTCGTAGCAAAGTTCGTCGTGTTGTGTTGTGTAATTCAAGCTAATCAAGCGAAAGGAGGAGCAGCTAGATAAAACTAATGGAAATAGATTTCTTTCTTTTTCGAGATCTAATTCAGTATCGTAATAATGAAATTCTATTGATTTAGACACTATTTAGTTAGCCCGCCATATATTTTTGTGTTTAGTGTGAACTGAACCTTGCCGTGGAATCAACTTTAGTTCTAATTAGTGGAAACCGTCCCAGTAGTTCAACTTGATTCTTGATAGTTGCAACTATAACAATTATTTCTGCTTACGCTAAGCTGTATGTTAAGTTTGAAATTAGATTGCATGCAGTTCTTAGTGGTAGCGCTCCATCATGGTATGCATTCAACAAAGAGAATTTCAAGCGCTTAGAAGAGGTGGTCATGGCACTGAAGAATCTGATGCAGGAGAATCTGGAAGTGTTGATAGACAAGGAAAATATGGTTACAGAATATGGAATTCTGTTGATGTATTTGTAACTTCGAAATGTATTCATTTGTATATCTTATGTATTGTACCCCGATGTTTATTTCGGGAAGTATCTGTAATGTAATTGATTCATGTCATGCCCCGATGTTCCTATAGAGAGATTAAATAATGTAAAAAGTGATGTAAAGTCATAAAGTGTAACCCTCCTTATTGATCAGGGTGTAAAGTCCCTGCAGTTGTGGGGCCCTAGGGTTATTAGACTCTCCTAGAGAAGTCGACCCTAGTGAGTTATTGTCAAGTTGGGAATTAGTGTAAATAGAGAGGTAGCCTATCTATTTATCGCACATTCACTCACACTCAGTTGTAGCGCATAACTGAGAGAGAAAGAAGAAGCTGGGACAAGAGAGAGATAGAGAGACTACTACTGTCGGGAGATCATCTTACTATTTTTGGGTTTTACTTTTGGTGTTGATTCTATCTCTGAGGAAGTTGCGGGGTTTTATCCTTTATGGTTTCCCCAAGGAAAATATTAGTGTTCATTGTCTCTTGTGATTGATTGCCGTGCTTGTTATTCTCTCAGATAAGATCCTAAGATCATATAGATTAAATGTTAAAAATCCAACATGGTATCAGAGCTAACCTGAGAAGAAGACATTGTGCAGCTGCTGAAGCTAGGGCTTCCTACTTTTTGGATCTCTCTCCACAGATTTTGAGCAAAAGGAGGTTGGGTTAACTCTCCTCTCTAGGGCGCATCTTTCTGTCGAAGCAGAATCTAATTTTGAGCATTTTTAGTTTTTGACCCTACACTACTGCTGAAAATTAGGGCTTTCCATAGAAGTGGAATTTTTGAGTGAGCCCATGCTTGGATTGATCTCCTCCCCAAAATCGAAGTTTAGATATCAAGATCAAAGCTTTTTGGTTGGGTAGAACTCTGGGAAAATCAAACCCTAATCTGTTCCTGAACCAGCTCTGCAGAAATTCAGCTCCAGATCTAGTTCTGACATCTTAACCTGGTAAGATCTAAATCTTTTTCATTTTCCATTTGAGGTTCTCTATTAAGATGTCTCATCATACCAAGCTTGATGAAAAGCTTGAGGGAGATGATAACTTTTGAGCATGGAAGTATAGGATCTCCCTGGTCCTAGAAGAAAATGAGTTGAACTCTTACATTAATGAAGAGGTTCCAGTTCCAGAGGGAGATGAGGCTAAGGCCTTACACAAGAATAAATTGGTCATGGCTAAGAGGATTATTATTGATTCAATCAAGGATCACCTCATACCATAGGTATCCTCCCTAAAGCTATGTTTGATGCCCTGACCAAACTAATTCAAGGGAAGAACATAAACCAAAAGATGACTATGAGAAACCAATTGAAGAATGTAAAGATCCAGACTGCGGAAACCATCCAGTATTACTTTACAAGGGTCTCTCAGATCAAGGAACAACTTGAAGTGGTAGATGAAGAAGTAGAGAATGCAGAAATTGTGATGACCACCTTGAATGGTCTCCCTAGGACATGTGACTCTTTCATTCAAGGGATCTGTGCCATAAAGAAGCTAGTCAAGTTTAGCAGACTATGGGAAGAATGATCACAAGAAGAAGCTCGAATAGTAGCTCGAGAAGAAAATATGGGAAATGAAGATCAAGCTCTCACAGTACAATCCAAGAAGAGAAAAATAAACCATCACCAAGGTAAGCATTTTCATCCCAGAAGATCTAACAAGAATCTACCTAAATTCAGATGCTTTACATGTGATGAAAGAGGACACTATGCTAGAGATTGTCCTAAGAACAAAAATGGCTCTCACAAGAAGAAGGGAAACAAGAAAAGACATCATGCTCATGCTGCAGAAGATCATGAGCCTTCCAAGAAGAGAATCAAACAAGATAATGATGATTCTTCAAGTGATGAAGAATATGTTTTGATTTCCTCTCTCATAGGAAACATCACACATGGAAGCAATGATTGGCTTATAGATAGTGGGGCTTCCAAACACATGACAGGATTCAAAGAATCATTTGTGAAACTATCAGAACATGAATCACCCCACAAGGTGAACTTGGGGATGAAAACCAGTATCCAATAAATGGTAGTGGAGAATCCTCCTACAAATTAGACTATGGAAAGTCTATGAAAATGAAGGATGTCCTATTTGTACCAGGACCAAAGAAGAACCTTCTCTCCATCTCTGGATTGGATGCAAAAGGCATGAGGGTTTCATTTATAGATGGCCAAGTCCTCATGTGGCCAAAAGGAAAGAATATTGATGATGCAGTAGTAATTGGAGAACAAGAGGGAGGAATATACAAATTGAAGGGCCAACCAGAACAAGCTTTGGTTCATGACTCAGTAGAACCAAATTAACTGTGGCATAGAAGGCTTGCACATGTGCACTACAGGGCACTACCACTTGCAAGAAAAGTTGTTGAAGGTCTTCCAGAAATGCAGGAAAAACATGAAGGTATATGCAAAGGATGTGCGAAAGCAAAGAACAAAAAGAAGACATTTCCAAGTAGCAAGAGCAAGGCAAAATGAATCTTGGAAATCATCCACTCCGATGTATGCGGTCCAATGTCCTCCAGTTCTCTAAGCGGGTATGTATATTATGTTTCTTTCATTGATGATTTTTCTAGGATGGCATGGATATACTTCATGAAGAACAAGGATGAAGTATTCAACAAATTCAAAGAATTCAAAGCCTTGATCGAGAACCACACAGAAAAGAAGATCAATATCTTTCGATCAGATAATGGCGGAGAATTTACATAAAATGAATTTAAAGAATTATGTAGAGATTCAAGTATTAAGAGGGATTTGAACACTCCATATAATCCACAACAGAATGGGGTTGCAAAAAGAAAGAACAGAACTATCATGGAAGCAACAAAGGCAATGCTTCATGATCAAGACATTCCTATGCATCTATGGGCAGAAGTTGTCAAAAAAACTGTGTATGTACAGAACCGTACTCCACACAGAGTACTCGAGAGCAAGACACTTGAAAAAGTATTTTTCGGTAAGAAACCAAAATTCAGTCATCTCAGAATATTTGGCTATCCAGTGCACATACACATTCCAAAAGAAAAGAGGACAAAGTTAGATCCTTCAGGAAAGAAGGGTATATTTGTGGGATACTCTGAGAGCTCGAAGGCTTACAGAATATACTTCCCAGGATTCAAGAAGATCGACATCAATGGAGATGTAACATTTGATGAAGACTCAGCTTACATCAATTCCAGAAAAAGACCTGTTGAAAACTTAAGAATCAGAAGTACCCAGAATCCATAATACAACTATGAACGAAGCAACTCTAGAAGAAGATCAAGAAATAGAAGAACCTCAGAAACTGGTAGATCCACCTCAAGAGAAGAATCCTCATAAGAGGAAACTTGCATGGGTATGAGAGGCTATCCAAGGTGCAGAAAGATATGGGGCTCTAGAAGAGATACACAGAGAGAAGAAAAGAACCAAGTCCTGCTCCGGTTACGTAGCCCTTTTATGTGACTTCATTGATAAAGAACCTTCCAAATACGAAGAAGCGGTTGAAAATAAAGATTGGAAGGATGCTATGATCGAAGAGTATCAATCGATCATGAAGAATGATGTTTGGGATGTTATCCCAAGACCAGAGGGGAAGTCTGTTGTAACTTCCAAATGGATCCACAAGATCAAGTATGCTGCAGATGGTAGCAAAGAGAAATATAAAGCAAGATTTGTGGCTCGTGGCTTCTCCCAGAAAGAAGGAATAGATTATGAAGAGACTTTTGCACCTGCAGCCAGAGACACTTCCATCAAATCAGTACTTGCTCTGGCTGTAGTAATGAAATGGAAGATAAACCAGATGGATGTCAAGACTGCCTTCTTGAATGGTGTAGTGGAAGAGGAAGTGTATGTGGAGCAGCCACTTGGTTTTGAGACACATGATAGGGAGGCTCATGTGTGTAAATTGAAGAAATCCCTATATGGTTTGAAACAGGAACCCAGGACATGGTACGACATAATTTACAACTTCCTATCCAATTTGGGCTTTACCAAGAGTAAAGCGGATTCCAACCTTTAGTACAAGGTCGAAGAAGGGAACCCAATGATACTCCTACTATATGTAGATGATATGTTTGTGACAGGTAAAGATGGGTTGATTGATGATACGAAGAGGAAGCTTGTTACTGAGTTCAAAATGAAGGACTTAGGTATGATGCATTACTTTCTAGGCATGGAGGTGTGGCAGAATGCAGATGGAATCTCCCTGGGACAAGGGAAGTATGCAGTAGATATCCTGAAGAGGTTTGGGATGATGGACTACAAGGCCATGACTACACCTATGGAATCGAACCTGAAGCTATTGAGTGATGCTTCATTCGAGTCGGTTGATGCTATTATGTATCGTCAGATGATTGGGTCCTTGATGTACTTGACGAATATGAGACCATATATTTGCTTTAATGTGAACACATTGAGCCAGTTCTTGATACATCTAAGACATGTTCACTTGATTGCTGCAAAGCATATTCTAAGATACCTGAAGGGTACAGTTGACTATGGGCTCAAGTATGAGGCAAATTAGAAGATTAACCTAGAAGGTTATGTGGATTCAGATTGGGAAGGAAATACCATTGATAGGAAGAGCACTTCAGTTGTTGCTTCAGTATGGGATCAGGTATGATCTCGTGGTTTAGCAGCAAGCAATCCTGTGTGGCATTGAGTACAGCCGAAGCAGAGTATGTTGCAGCTTGCTCGACTAGTTGTGAGGTAGTGTGGCTTAGGAAGCTACTATCTGATTTGTTTGATCTCTAGTTGGATGCTACTTGCATATATTGCGAAAATCGGAGTTGTGTGAAGTTGTCAGAGAACCCAGTGTTCCATTACAAGTCGAAGCATATCGAGATCAAATATCACTATATCAGGGATATGGTGTAGAGAGGAGATGTGAATCTCCAGTATGTTGTGACAGATGAGTAGATAGCTGATGTGTTAACCAAACCATTAGTTAGAGTGAAGTTTGAATACTTTGGGGAGAAGCTTGCTGTTCTCTAGATCAAGGCTCCCTCCAAAGGGAAGTGATGAGTCCATGAACCTTTCTGACATGGTTGATGTGTTCATCCCACATGATCAGATATAAGTGTAGAGCCTTTCTTACATGGTTGATGTGTTCATCCCATGGTAAGATATAAGTGATGATCCCTTCTTACATGGTTGATGTGTTCATCCCATGGTAAGATATAAGTGTTGAGCCCTTCTGACATGGTTGATGTGTTCATCCCATGGTTAGATATGTGCTGAGCCCTTCTGATATGGTTGATGTGTTCATCCCATAGAAAGATATAAGTGCTGAGCCCTTCTTACATGGTTGATGTGTTCATCCCATGGTAAGATATAAGTGTTGAGCCCTTCTTACATGGTTGATGTGTTCATCCCATGGTAAGATATAAGTGCTGGGCCTTTCTGACATGGTTGATGTGTTCATCCCATGGTCAGATGTGAGTGCTAGGCATTTCTGACATGGCTGATGTGTTCATCCCATGGTCATATGTGAGTGTTAGGCATTCCTTTCTGACATGGTTGATGTGTTCATCCCATGGTCAGATGTAAGTGTTGGGCGGGCCTTTCTGACTGGGTCAGATATAAGTGCCGAAGAAGATGAAGACCTACCTGGAGGCTAGGCCTACAACCAATATGAAAAAGGGATGGCTCTGTAGAAATTCTTGCGATGAGTAGAATTGAGATAGCACCAGTAATGATGACCCTGTGATGATCCAACAGTGATGATCCAGACTTGATGAAGATCTAGTGATGATCCAGATCCAATGAAGATCCAGATCCAATGAAGATCCAGATCCAGTGATGATCTAGATCCAGTGATGATCCAGATCCAGTGATGATCTAGATCTAGTGATGATCCAGACTTGAAGATGAAGATAACTTGATGATGATCCAGATGATACAGAGAAGAATACTTGTGCTGATAAATTGTGTCAAGAGAATACCTTCCTAGTTAAGAGGGAGTGTTGATGTATTTGTAACTTCAGAATGTATTCATTTGTATATCTTATGTATTGTAACCCGATGTTTATTCCGGGAAGTATCTGTAATGTAATTGAGTCATGTCATGCCCCGATGTTCCTATCGAAAGATTCAATAATGTAAGCAAGTCATGTAAATTCATAGAGTGTAACCCTCCTCATTGATCAAGGGTTAAAGTCCCCGCAGTTGTGGGGCCCTAGGGTTATTAGACTCTCCTAGAGAAGTCAGCCCTAGTGAGTTATTGTCAAGTGAGGAATTAGTATAAATAGAGAGGGAGCCTCTCTATTTATCACATATTCACTCACACTCAGTTGTAGCGCATAACTAAGAGAGAAAGAAGAAGCTGGGACAAGAGAGAGAGAGAGAGAGACTACTGCTGTCGGGAGATCATCTTGCTTTTTTTGGGTTTTACTTTTGGTGTTGATTCTATCTTTGAGGAAGTTGCGAGGTTTTCTCCTTTAAGGGTTTCCTCGAGGAAAATATTTGTGTTCATTGTCTCTTGTGATTGACTGTTGTGCTTGTTATTCTCTCAGATAAGATCCTAAGATCATATAGCTTAAATGTTAAATATCTAACAAATTCAAGTGTGGATACTTGGAGAGTTGATTCTTCTTCCCCATTATGTTAGGAGAGTGACAGAGGAATTCATGGCCATTTCAGTTTATAATGGAAAGAATAAACAGTGTTAGATAATGGATCGCAGTCACTAAAAGCTCAACATACCATTTGCATTGACCCAACATGCATCAAAGTTTCCAGCAACATGGAATAGTGGAAGGTACACTCTCATAATGAGACATAGACACGGGGAAGCTCCTCATAGGCCATCGACAAACGATGAAATCCTGAGAGGAGAATTCCCTTAAATAACACCTTCGATGTAATTAGAACATATTAATTACTAGCAATTGCCCCATAAGGTGCAATAAAATGCCTAAGGAAAAATTGAATACATTCAAAAATTAAAGCGAAGAGCAATATCTTGTCCTAGAATAGGTGCATAACTCTCAACATAACCTAAAGAAAACACTTCTATGATGAAAAAGGATATCTCAATAAACCACAAACCAACCTAGAAGTGTTTTTACAATTGTGAGAGGAAATATTTTGTTTTAAGAAATGTAGCACTAAAGTGAATTATTTTACAATAAGTTGGCATAATATATTGATGGTATTTTAAGAATTTATATTGATCTAAGTTGGTAACAATGTTTCTTAATGTTAGGAGATCGCTGCATGCACGCCGTGAGAGCTAGGGTTTTGCTGTGACTAACCAGCAGCTACCATGACTGCTCCTGGGGGAGGGGATTCCCCTCCCTCCCTGCCTATCTCTGCTGAGGAAGCCTTCAGGAGGATTTTAGCACCAACTGGGAAGAAACCGGTGGCCCCATCTATACCAAAATTCATTAAGAAACTGGATGCAATACCTGAAATTGCCTTTCCAGAAGAAAAATCCATTAAGATTTCTCTGGCTTTGGCGGAACGTGGTCTGGTCGGGCAGTTCATGGGTTTATGGCCATCCACCAGAACCACTGATGACTGGATTCAAAGAAACTGGAGGCATCACCTGAAGCACAGCTTGACCTTCTATCCGGTGGGCAGAGGCTTCTATATTTTCGAATTCATCTCCAAAGATGACCGAGATCTCATCTTCCAAAATGGACCTTACTTCATGGGGTCTCAGGGCCTGTATCTCAACCGCTGGACCCCATATTTTGACCCAAATGTTGCTGCCCCAAAGGAGGTCCCTATTTGGGTTCATCTCCCAAATCTACCAGCGCACTGCTGGAACTCTAAATCTCTGGAAAAAATAGGGAATGGTCTTGGCCGCTACATTGACAAAGAAGAACCCAAGGGACAATACTCTTGTGCAAGAATCTGTGTTGAGGTGGACCTTGAGGCCGGTATTCCAGAAGCAATCAAGATCTTAGTGGGTTCGTGGCAGCACTATCAACAGTTGGATTATGAGCAGCTGCCCTTCAAATGCAGACACTACCATGAGCATGGACATTTTCAAAGAAACTGTCCCAAAATTAAACAAGGGGAAGAAACAGAAGGATGGCAAAGAGTCAATAAAGGGAAAGCAGTCCCGAAAGCCTAAGAGAAAATACCAGGATCTGATTTCAATACCCATAACCCTAATCTGGGTAGTAAGGGGCCATCCTCAGAAGGAACCAATCCTGTTCAGGCGTCAATCTCCAAATCGGCATCCCTTCCTCACCCCATAGCTATTGAAGGAACTCCTGCTGTAGTAATAATTAGCTCCGGACCTTCTTTGGAAAAACCCACTGAACCAGGAGAAATCCCCCAGCAACCTGTCTCAGAAACCTCTGCCGTCATCTCTGATGATATCGCCTCAGATCCTAATAGACTCCCCTCCACCCCTGTAGGAGAGCAATCGAAGATCATCGGCCAGGAGGAGGATCCATCTATCCTAGACTCTGACCAAGGCGGTTTCTCTGATGAAGGAGCCTCGGAATCCAGCAGCTCTCATGCTACGCCCCTGAGATCCACCAGAGGATGAAAATCAAAGAAAAATCACAGAGAAGAGAAGTCCTTTTGGGATGTAGCCAAAGGAACTCAGAAAACTTTGACAAACATGATCAGCACTAGATCGAAGCAAGTCCAAGCCTCCAAAGGGGCCTCCCTCCCCAAGAAATTTTAAATGCGATACGTCTCCTGGAACTGCAGAGGTTTAGGCTCCAAAACGAAAGAAGATGCACTGAAAGACATCATCAGAATAAGCAAGCCGGATATTCTGCTAATTCAGGAGACAAAAATGGAGGATTCAGTCCTCTATCAAGCAGGCACTCCTTCTGGACAAAGGGCCCTGGGAAAGCAATAAGTTCAAAGGGGGCCTCAGGAGGAATAGCCACTTTCTGGGATACTACCAAATTTGAGCTGGCTAATGAAGAAAGTAGCGGTCACTGGGTTTTCACTAATTTTCTCCACCGAGACTTTGGTCAGCAAGTAAGTCTCTTCAATATGTATGTTCCTACTCTTTATTCTGAAAAATGCAAATGTTGGGATTCCATTGACTCATTTCTAAGCTTGCACAATCCCAGAAACATCATCATAGCAGGAGATCTCAACGTCACCCTGGCTGCTGAAGAGAAGAAAGGTGGTTCTCCAGTAAGGGATCAAGCTAGAGAATGGGTTGAGGACATTATCCTCAACTGGGACCTGATGGATATAAAGCCCTCCACAGGAAAATTTACCTGGACCAACAAAAGGCTGGGCCCTGGGCATATTGCAGCTCGCCTTGACAGTTTCCTCATTCAATCTGATTTCCTCATATCTGGATTTCTGGCTTCCTCTAAAATTCTCCCCAACTGCACTTCTGATCACAAACCGATCTTGCTGGAGCTCTCCTCTAAACCCAATATTGGCCCTATCCCTTTTCGCTTTAGCCCGCTCTGGCTGCTCCAAGAGAATTTCCAGCAAGTAGTCTTGAATTCCTGGTCTGCCCCAATCCCTGGATCCCCTTCCTTCACCTGGGAGCAGAAACTTAAGAGACTCAAATCAGATCTAAAGGATTGGGCTAAGCATATAACCTCCCCTACTTCTTGTAGAATCGCAGCCCAAAAAGCCCTTGAAAATCACCAGCAAGCTATGGACATCCTTCCCATCTCCAAAAGCACTCTCTCCAAAGAATCAGAGCTTCAAAAGTCCTACTTTCAAGCTTGTAGAATCGAAGAGGAATTATGGCGTCAAAAATCAAGAAGTTTGTGGTTAGAGAGCGGTGACAAAAACACCAACTATTTTCACAAACAAGCAGAAGGTCGTAAAAGTTTCAAAGCAGTAACTGAAATCAACTTTCAAGGTTCTCTGATAAAAGATTTTGAAGAAATAAAGAAAGCTGGCTTCCTTACCTTCAAATTTCTCTTTACTGCTCCTGATGAAGACCCTTTAAACCCTCGGGACCACCCCTTTGACCTCATTCCTCCTTTGATTCAAGAGGTCGATAACCAACTTCTTACTGCCCCCATCTCCTTAAAAGAACTAAAGAGAGCCCTATTCCGAATGAAGCCTGATAGCGCCCCTGGCCCCGACGGATTCACGGCCAGATTCTACACAAGTTGTTGGGATATTATTAAATTGGACCTGTTAAGGATGGCGAGGCACTCTCAAACCACCTACAGGATTGGGGGAAGCACTAATTCTGCCTTTTTAACTTTAATTCTGAAAGAAAAGGGAGCCTCTTCCTTCTCCAGATTCCGCCCAATCTCCCTTTGCAACCTTAGTTACAAGATAATAACAAAATAATTGCTAATAGGCTTAAAAAAATTCTCCCCAGAATCATCCCAGATAATTAAGGGGGGTTCATTAAAGGGCGAAAGATTCAAGATAATATCCTCCTCGTTCAAGAGGCTATCCACTCAAGCTTCCAGAATAAAGAAGGAGGAATGGTGATAAAGCTTGATCTCGCCAACGCTTTTGACAGTGTCAGACACGATTTCCTCTTCTTAGTCATGAAGAAACTTGGTTTCCTTCCTCAATTCATCAACTGGGTGCAAGGATGTATCAGCTCCCCATGGATAGCTCCCCTAGTTAATGGTAGATCCACTGACTTTTTCCAAGCTTCCAGAGGGCTCCGACAGGGCTGTCCATTATCGCCCCTCCTCTATGCAATTCAAGCCTCCATCCTAAGATTTCAATTAATCTCTAGTAAATAGAAGAACCTACTCTCAGGACTCTGGTTGGCCCAAAAGGTAAAAGACATCAACCATGCTCAATTCGCGGATGACACGATCCCTTTAGGTGGAGCTAGCATCTTCTTAGCAAAACATTTTAAGAAAGAGCTTGAAGCTTATAAGCTGGTCTCAGTAAGCAAAATCAACCTTCATAAGAGTAAGATATATGGTTGGAATTGCTTAGTAAAGGAACTTGGGGAGATATCCAGAACTCTAGGCATGGAAGTTGTGCATGACTAGGAATCCTTCATCTACTTAGGCGTTCCAATCTTTAAAAAGGATGCGAGAGCAACTCAATGGTCTCCCATCATTAACAAATTTAAGAACCGAATCCAAAATTGGGGCTCCAATTGGTTAAATATTGCAGGTAAAACAGTGCTGCTCAAATCAGTGCTAATGAGTATTATGATTTATCAAAACTCCATGCTGCTCGCTTCGGTCTCTATTTTGAAACAAATGGAGACGCTGATAAGAAATTTCCTTTGGGAAGGAGGCAAAGGGAACCTCCATCGAATCCATCTGGTTAGCTGGAATAAAATCCAAATTCCTTATAAGGAGGGAGGCCTTCAAGTCAGGGATTTGGCAAGACAAAACCTGGCCATGGGGGCCAAAATTCTTTGGAATCTGGTTTCTGGAAAAGAAAGTTGGAGCAAAAAAGTTCTAAGGAGGAAATACTTCCTTGGAAAAATACTAAGATTTCTGGATAGCCCAACTCCTCACAAGAAAGGCTCACCCATCTATAAGCTCTGTCTTAATGTCCTTCATCACTTCAAAACTAATCTCCATTGGATCCCTGGAAATGGGAAGGAAACTAAGTTGTGGGAAGATTCCATCATGGGAGAACAACCCCTGGGACAAAATACTGGGATAAGGAATATCAAGGCCTGGGCTCAAGATAATAACATAGAAACTCTTTGGGATATCTCAAGTTGGGAGGAAGAAGGAGATTGCATCTGGAAGGATTGGCATTTTGACAATCTCCCACACTGGCTAAATGAAGAAAAGGACTGTTTAATTCAATTTCTCCAAGGGAAAGCGGCCATAGCCAAGCACAGCAAAGACAAAAGAGGATGGGGCCAGCGCTCAGGCAGATATACAGCCGCAGAAGGATACAAATCCTTCCTCTCTGTGCCTTACGCTGCCCCAAACCCAGCAAGATGGAATTTTATTTGGACCCATCCGTTTGTCCCTAAGATAGACCTCTTTTGCTGGACAGCTGCTCATAAAAGTATTCTGAGAGGGGACAATTTAAAGAAAAAAGGAATGGAAGGTCCGTCAAGATGCCCTCTATGCTGCTCAGAGGAAGAGACAATGAACCATCTCCTGATAACCTGTCCTTTTTCCCAAGAAATCTGGAAAGAGGTCCTCCTCCTGAATCTAGAAGATCTCACTATCCCCTCCAATATTACTGATCTGTTTGCCTCCTGGGCCAGTATCTCTCCCTTTGATCTCCATAAAAAAACCTTCTTAAATCAATATGGATGTGGGCCCCTAAAGCAATTTGCTGGAAGATCTGGCTGGAACGTAACAGCCGAGTTTTCAGGGATGAGGAAAACTCAAGCGTCAAGATTGCAATCAAGTGCAAGGCCCTCCCAGGGGAATTGTCGGAAGTTAAGCACCAGCTCAAGAACTCTAGAGATCTGGATCCCCAAGAGGAAAGATGGCTATCTCAGTTCCATTGTCCTGATCCTATTCCCAATGCTTCCATTTCCAGCCATGCCAACTGGGAAATCCGTCTAGAAGAAAATGATTTCCTAATTTGGAGATCCAAACTAAAGAAAAGCTGCCTATTTTTCGACAGAGCCTCAAAGGGAAACCCAGGACTAGCAGGAGGAGGAGAGGTCCTCCTTTCAGATGAGAATTCTATCTTAGCCACCTATGCCTGGGGGTTAGGAACAATGTCCAACAATAAGGCAGAGGCGTTGGCTTTATGGCAAGGCCTCAGGCAAGACCAAGAAAGAAACTTAGACTCGCTAGTGGTGTTTGGAGACTCGAAATTGATCATCCAAGCCTTGAAGACCAAAAATTTGCCGACCAACATCTATTTAATTTCAATCCTCAAAAAAATCCTCTTGTCAGTCTCAAAATTCAAGGAAATTACTTTCTTCCATGTTCTGCGTGGTCTCAATAAGCAGGCAGATCTGGAGGCCAATAAGGCTGCTTTGTTACACAGAAGCGTCCTGGTCGTCAATGACAGTGATTATTATTGCAATATTCCCTAATTCTGTTTAGAATCGACGTGGGAAGAGCATTTGGGAGGTCCTCGATCTCTTAAATTTTCTCTCTGGGCTTGCTTTGAGTGCTTTGGATATTTCTGCAGGTTTCTGGAGGCCGTGGATAAGCACAAGGCGTCCCCCAACGCTGAAGAACACCACCAACATTGGAAAGAACTCCCCAGTGAGCAGCGATCTCTCAAGATCGATCTTCAGAATTCAAAAGGAAGGATGGACTTCGTCCAAGTTGCTGCCAATATATCAGGATACTCCGGGAAGCGATTTGTCGTGCTGGAGACAACATTTAACAAGATCTCGGAGAAGTTTAATGTCAAATAGAGATATCCCCCATTCTCCTCATCCCCTTAAGCTTTGCTTTCTGATCTTTCTTGCTATAATCTTCATTTTCAGAAATTTTGGGCCATTCGGCTATGTAAGCCACTATGGAACTCATGACATTTTCAATATGTTCATGAATCTCGGCTGCAAAAGTCCAGTTATCTCTGTAATACAGCACCCGGTGGCTTTTTCACCGGACTTTAATTAATCCTCCCCTATGTTATGGTCTAAAAAAAAACAATGTTTCTTAATGTTTAACACGTAGAAAGGTTATGTGTTAACATGCATTTTTTATTGTAGAGGGGAATCACTTATTTCAGGCAAGAATGTTTTGATTACTTCATTTAAAGGAGAAAAAACGCAATAAAGAAGCAAACCTAATTAAATGAATATATGATAACGTTTTTGTATATTTATGTCGAAGATGTTCTTTATCTGAGGTCCAGTTTGTAGGAAATGTTCCCAACTTGGCCTTCCTCTCGTCGTCCCTCAGTCGCATGCGTCTTTGTAATCGTCCTTTTATTTAAGAGCAGGTTTATAAAACACTATTCGTTCTCCAATTGAAATTTGACATGTTTTGTCCAATTAAAATATTGCCACACTTATCCAGTACGAACCTCCTGCATGCCTGTCTGTCCTTCTGTGGTTGGGATGTATCCCTTGAATATGCACTTTCTCCAGTGGATTGAAACTCAGATTGCAGGCTCTGAAACTCAAGAACTACAGGTGGGACTTTGCAGTGGGCACAAAACATCCTATTGTAGAATGGGAATTCACCCATCTCAACGCCTTCGACATCCAAGCCTCCAACATTTTCCTTTATGAAAAGTCTAGAGCAGTGGGGAAAAGGGCAGTATAGTTTCATTGCTTCGAGTATGTCTGCTTCTACCATCACAATCAACCATTGCCGAAATATCTACGCAGGCAAAAAATAACTGCATTCATCCAGTGTCAATGCCTCTCCACAATAATCATGGGGGTAATATGTTTGATGTGGTCTCTGTTGGAGCATCGAGTGGATATATTCGGTTATGTAGTTTGGAAAAA
The DNA here is from genome assembly GCA_001517045.1 of Pseudotsuga menziesii. Taxonomy (NCBI): domain Eukaryota; kingdom Viridiplantae; phylum Streptophyta; class Pinopsida; order Pinales; family Pinaceae; genus Pseudotsuga; species Pseudotsuga menziesii. Next base: position 330,230 of record LPNX010046628.1, on the reverse strand, counting down.
CTGTTGTAAACAAAGGCTTCCCTTGAACATATCGGTTGAATCCTCAAAGAAAATTTTGCAAAGTTTCAAAGCAAATCCCATAGAGTTTCACTGATACGGACCATAGAATTGTGGAGTAATCCAACATAGAAAGCCCATGAATCCAAGATGATATCTTCATGTTTTCTCTTCTGGCTAAAACCTCGTGAAGATAGAAAAATGAAACCTGCATAAAATAACAGAAACACAATGAATAACAACAAGAAAGAGTCATGGATTTGCAAAGTAAGTTAGATTAAGCTTTCTTGTGCATGTCCATCCTCATCAGATTAGAATTTTGGAATGAGTAATCCATTGTCATACTCCTCCCTAATTGCTACCCTTCTTCTATAAATGGAGGAAATGACGAAGGGGATGAACCAACAAAATCTTAGGCTGAGGCTGTGAGCTGAAGCAGTGGATGACCATCATATGGTGTTTCAGCTAGAATCTTAGAAACCTGCAAAGCATAAGCATAAGAAAAAGTAAAAAGCTCCAACACTTCAAAAAGATGAAATTAGAGTTCAAATTGGTGGCTAGAGGCTTCCACAACACTTGCTGTTTGAATTCGTCATTGGAATGAGAAAAATTCGATTGGACAAAAATTGTGTTCAATTTCCCACGTTCTGGCTAAAGTAAAACACGTGTTCTTAGGGTTTAGGTTTCTTTCTTGATCTCATGAAACTCTTAATCTAGTAATCTCTTACAATTATTTGCCAACTTCGCCTACTGACAGTCCCTTCATCTCTTACATTTGTTTGGTTTTTTTATTGCTCTTATGACAGTTGTGAAGGGCATCCCACGTTTTCAACTAAATTCCCAATCATCCCACGTGGGATGCCCTTCACAACTGGGATGCCCTACGCAACTATCATAAGAACAATAAATAAACAAAACAAATGTAAGAGATGAAGGGACTGTCAGTAGGTGAAGTTGGCAAAAAGATGTAAGAGATTAAGAGTTTCATGAGATCAAGAAAGAAGCATAAACCCAAAGAACAAGCGTTTTGCTTTAGCCAGAATAGGGGGATTACTGGGAAATTGAACTCAATTTTTGTCTAGTCAAATTTTGCTCATTCCAATGACAAATTCAAACAACAAGTGTTGTGGAAGCCTCTAGTCACCAATTTGAATTCTAATTTCAGCATTCTGAAGTGTTGGAGCTTTCTACTTTTTCTTATGCTTATGCTTTGCAGGTTTCCAAGATTCTAGCTGAAACACCATCTGATGGTATTCAATTGCTTCAGCTCACAGCCTCATCCTACGATTCCGTTGGTTAATCCCCTTTGTCATTTCCTCCATTTATAGAAGAAGGGGAGGAGTTAGGGAGGAGTATGACAACAGATTACTCATTCCAAAATTATAATCTGACGAGGATGTACATGCACAGGAAAGATTAATCTAACTTTCTTTGCAAAGCCATGACTCTTTCTTGTTGTTATTCATTGTGTTTCTATTATTTTATGTAGGTTTCATTTTTTTGTCTTCACAAGTTTTTAGCCAAAAGAGAAAACTTGGAGATATCATATTGGATTCATGGGCTTTCTCTGTTGGATTGTTCCACAATTCTATGGTCCATACCTGTGAAACTCTACGAGATTTTCTTTGAAACTATGTGAAATTCACACTGAGGATTCAACTGATATATTTGAGGGAAGCCTTTTTTTACAATAGTTTTTCCAGACTGCATGACCCAATATATCCACTCGATGCTCCAACAAAGACCACATCAGATATATTTCCCCCACGATTATTGTGGGGAGGCATTGAGACTGGATGAATGCAGGTATTTTCTGCCTGCAGAGATATTTCAATAATGGTAGGTTGTGATGGTAGAGGCAGAAATACCCGAAGTAATGAAACTATACTGCCCTTTTCTCGACTGCTCTGGAATTTTCATAAAGGAAAATGTTGGAGGCTTGGATGTCGAAGGCGTTGAGATGGCTAAATGCCCATTCTACAATAGGATGTTATGTGCCCATTGCAAATTCCCACCTGCAGTTCTTGAGTTTCAGGTCCTGCAGTTTTAGTTTCAATCCATTGGAGAAAGTGCATACTCAGGGGATACAACCCAGCCATAGAAGGATAGACGGGTACGCAGAACGCCCGTACTGGATAAGATTGGCAATTTTTTAATTGGACAAAACATGTCAAATTTCAATTGGAGAACGAATAGTGTTTTATAAACCTGCTCTTAGATAAAAGGACGACTACAAAGACGCCTGCCGAGATTCTACTCGACAGAGTGACGACGAGAGGAAGGCCGAGTTGGGAACCATGCCTACAAACTGAACCTCAAAAAAAGAACATCTTCAACGCAAATATCAAATAAATTGTTACTTTTTAAAACACCATAAGAATATTGGTTTGCAATATTATTTTTATATCACATTTATTTACAATAATATATGTCAATTTTAAACTCAAGTATCATGATATACGAGTCATTTATGGCTTAAGGGTTCTATGCCTCTTGGCTATATGGAAAATGCAATACAACGCTAATACTTGTCTTTGGATAATAGAAGTTATCAGAATGAGCATGACATCTTCTAGAAAGCATTCCCCTCGATTAATAGAAGTCGTTTTTCTACTACATATACATTCTTGCTTTTTATGAAATGAATACTCTCTACATCTTGGACAAGTAGGTTATTAAAATATCATAAATTCCTGCTTTTTATGAAACTATTACTGTTTACATCTTGGACAAGTAAGTTATTAAAAGATCATAAACTTTAGTGGCTTCATTGAACAATACAATAGCTTAAGACAAGGACTTGCTCCTTAGCAGCCCCGCTTGTTTTATTTGTTTTTGTACGATGCACTCTATTTTCTACTATACACTCGTTGTTCTAGAACCAAATGCTTGAATCTATTTCTTGGAACTTTGATCTTTATTTGATTAAAGTTGCATTGTTGTATTCATGGATTCATCAAAGATGGCTACAATCATATGTTGGTAAAGTTAGTATAGCTAAACTTTTTGTCTCAAATCGAGAGGTTGTTTTTAATTAAGTAATTGTAACTAGTTGTCTTAGTTTTGGGTATTTGGTGTTAATATTTATTTATATTATTTAATACTAATAATTGCATACAATTTATTTTCTCTATATCATAATTAAGGTATATGATCAAAAAGTGAATGAGGGGACATAAATAAAGCTTTTAGAACTTTTCTTTTGAATTTTGTACATCCATGTAGAAACTTGCATGCCACTTTATTTTGGCCTTTAGACATTTCATTCATTTTTTTTTAAATATTTCAAAATATGGATGCATTATTGAAAACAACTTGTTATTGAATTTCCATACATAACTTGTTATTTAATTTAGAATCATTTAAATTAGAAAGCACTTCTATCAATTTTACTATTCAATCATTCATGTAGGATTATATTAAATTTAATAATAATTTTAGTAATTCAACCATATCTTAATTAATTGTAATTAAATGATTTCTTTTTAATTAATTATGATGATGTCAAATGGTAGTTATTTTGTAGATGAATAAAATTAAATATATATTTTTTCACTGATGAAAAATCTTGCTTTTTGTTATTCATAGGAATCAAAGAAAATAAATTTTGTGTACATACAGATCTTCCATCAACGAGAAAATCCCTCTGAACTATAAATCATAATAGTCCCAACAAATTGTCTCATCTACTACCTTCACTTGTACATCTTTAATAGTTATACATCCTTTAATAAACAAAAATAGATAATAACAATATATAGTATTCCAAAATTCACAATTTATAAGCTTCAGTACATAGAAAGAGTACCCCTAGAAACAATTACACTGTCTTTGATTTTTTCAGATTATAATAAACCTTCTACCACACCAATATCAACAAGGTGTTAAAAACTGGGTCTTAATTCCCATATACCTGTAATTCATGTACTCCTTCATCAAGAGCCAAATTAAGAAGCATCCTTAGTGCCAACTACTTAGCTATATTATTTGTTCCTTGACCACTATTTACTTTGAATGAGATATGATAGTTATCAGAAAACACGTACCAAAACTAAACCTGTACCCACAACACATTGAAAACTTGTACACAACATATTAAACATGTTGTACAACTGTGTGTGACTAGGGTTGTCAGGACAAGTGTCAAATGGCACCCCGGGCTTAATCACATCATGAAGAACTATATACAAAACTTTTGATTTAAATAAAAATTAGATTTTATAATACAAATTAATATAGAAACTATATACAAAAGTTTGGGTTTGAAAAATAATTGATTTTACCACACATATTACTAGTATTGCATGGATTCTATATGTTCCCTATGGGGACATAATAATTTAAAACCGAATATTTTAAAATTTGCCACATTACAATCTAGCATTTATCACCGATGAAGATTATGGATTTCATGACTCGAGGAAATCCATTTGGGTTTTAATCTAACACCATTTATCCACCTTGTGGATTCTTCCACTAGAGCTCATAACCATCTATAATTACTTGGAGGGTGACTGGTACTTGACCTCGGGTTTGCGAATGAGAAGAATTTTTATGGTAATTGAGTTCATTTCTATGTCTGTTTCTACAGAGTCGAGGGATGCGGGGGTCCCATTAGTCACCTTATTAATCATGGACAAAATCAGCCATTAGAGTTGCATTTCTTATCTCCCTAACTAAATCTCATTCTCATCTTAACAATAATCTAGTCCCCTTATTTATCATGTCCCCAATAAGGGGATATATATAAATTGTGAAGGTGTATTAATCATGTCTGCAATATCTGAAATTTTTTCCGCAATTGGTAATAATTATTAATATATGTATTTTTTAAATTTGAATTTTTGATTTTCTGATTGGGAAAAAGTAGCTAACATTGGTTTTCCCTTCCTAGGAACCTACGGCTAGGTGATCTTAGCACTAGATGTGATGGTAAGGTTTGCCTTCGCTTTATCTACTACTGCATTAAATTTTATCTGTTATTGCATTACTCCACATGACAGTGAATGCCTGTTTCTATGGAAAAGTTTGTTCAACTGTTAAATCTAAGCATCCATATCACGCAACCCGCTTGATTGATCCTAAAATCATGGCGTCATTTTTCAGGATATCATCTCTTTGAGGCAGTTGACAATACTACATTATTATTTAAGAAATTTATGGAGAACTTCTAACTGAACTAAACCACTATCAAAATTTATTGTCAGGTATGAACTTAATTGCTTTACTAATTGCTACTTTGACTACGATCGCCATTACAGACAGAGAGAAACCAAATTTTATATGACACATAGAATGGCGTTAAGTATTGATCCAGATCTTGGGGGCTGAGACCTGGGAGGCTTGGATGCTGAGAGAAGAGGATATTAAAGCTGCAAAATTGTTAACATTTGATGCATAGAGTAACATACATAGAGTAAATAGCCCACATGGAGGGGTGAGGCTCAAAGAGAGTTCTTTGAGGCTCACCTCTCAAACCATACTAAGAAAGACACTCAGAACTAGTAACCCAATCATGCAATAGAATAAGAGAAGTGGAGGATGTCAAAAATCCTTGAATGCTTTATTGAGAAGGCATAGAGCATTTTTATAACATTATTACAATGTGCCTTGGGGCAATACCATGGGTTGTGAAATACCATGAATGAGAGAGGTACAATGTGCCTTGAAGCCATACCATGGAACAAAACCATGAGTTGTCAATTACCATGGATGAGAGAGGGTGGCCTCTCCATTTAATGATTTTATGATGATTGAGAGCATGTGGCCTCTCATTAAATACTTTTATGACTCATATATCCGAATTTAGACCATATTCCCCCTGAAATTCAGATCATTCTTCCCCCCTTAGAAAATGATGGTCCCCATCATTTCATACTAAAAAGAGACCCATGATTACAATGTGTCAATTGCCAATGAAGAGAAGGGTTTTCTGTGGTTAACTCATAACCATGGGTTTTGTGTGGTTGACCCATAACCATAATTGTGGGTTTTGTGTGGTTGAACCCTAACCATAATCGTGGGTTTTATGTGGTTGACCCATAACCATGGGTTTTGTGTGGTTAACCCATAACCATGATTACAATAGGATTACATAAAAGTAAAAAAAAATGGTCTTTGGTGAAGTTGATGTCTCGCTGCAAATCCATTCATATATTTTGATGCAGGTGATGAAATTGAATTCTATTGAAGACCCATTTGAGATATTGAAGAGACCTTTCCATCCATATAACACAATTTCTCTGTGGTGGCCCAAGGAGTGAGAAAATGGTGCCGAAGCTCAAAGGACGCATGCACTGGTTTTTCAGACACATGTTGCTTCAATCTATGATATCTCTCAAACTAGAGATCCAAATGAAAAACCGCGAAATACCCATTTTATATGATGAAAATATTATGCCTCCTTAGTGTTGATGCTTGGAAAATACCAGGTACTGACAGTAGGGATTCTCCCCAATAATCGTTCCCAATTAGATCGTTTACTATTTGGTATGGGGAATCCATCCGGTTAGCAGCCCGACTACCATAAAATTAAAGGAACGTTTTAAGTCTGTTTTACCTGTTGCGGCCTGGCCCAACGTTTATGTTATTTTAAGTTTTAAGATGAAATGTGAGTGCCTAAACTAAATGCAAGTGACCGGTGAAAAAGAACCTCACTAGAGATGTGTAGGTTCGTACCTCCCGTCTTACCGCTCTTTCCCCACAATCACTTCTACGAAAGAAAAAAAAAACTAATCTATTCTAAACTATTCTACCTATCCCTAGGTGAGCAAAATTTATAATTAATTGAGTAATGTACTGTAATACTGTTCGTGGAATCCTACAAGTCACTGTTCAAATTCTACATACATAATTACAACAGAAAATATAAACAAAGATAGCTATGTTTTGTTAACACATTCATTACTCTTTCATATGCATAAGATTTCCAACATAAAGTAAAATCATTCATAAACCACATAAGTAATTCATCAAGTTAGAATGATCTCAAAGTTGTATAGCAGACTAAAATAGAAACAGTTCAGCATTTAGCATTCCACACAATCCATTTGAAACTTGCACAATCCTTCCTCCAGCAAAATTGGTTCTCCTTTATTCAAAAAAGAAATAGTTCTCATACAAATGAGAGCATGTATTCGCCAGTGAAAAGTCATTTCTAATCTATTTTCTACCCCTATTTATACATTTTACAAATGAATTTTGGGCTACCCATACCTTTTGGGCTTCCTTGACTCTTCGACTTACAAAATCCGTCCTCTAGTGACTCGCACTAGGGAAATGAAAATTAGATAAAATTACAAAAGTGCCACATGTAAACAAGACAAAATTTGGATGAGCCAACTAATCCTCCGTTGAATTCTTTCCATGCATCAACTTCTGCAGCGATAGTCTTGAAATCCATAGGCTCTAGCAATCTAACTGTCAGTTCATGTATAGCCAGTTATGACTTTATTTCCACTACTTTGGGTGGAGTTACCCTAAGTAGGTATTCCAGGAGGCAATTACTGACCACAGCTTGTGCAATGCAGTTCTTTACTGCTTTCTCAGTTATGTCTTTAATTTGCTGTATGCTAAGCTTTCCCTCTTGCAATTTGTACTGGAGGTATTTCAAATGTCCCTCTTGGTCTGGAAATTCTTGGATTCTTTTTGCTGTAGAGGTTTGACACCTATTATATGTTGTAAGAATTTTTTTTATAAAAATCAATACACCTCTCCAATGTTTTTCTGACCCTAACGATCAATCTCGCAGTGGCCTTACTACTGAAATCAAGGAGTTCGAATTCTATCTTCAAGATTTCAGTAGTCTTCTGTGGGAAATGCTCAGGAAATGTTGCATTAGTTTCTATCCAAGTCAGTTGACCCTAGGTATTTTCTACAACTTCTAGTGTCCTTGTTATGAAATTAGTTGAAATTGCTGAAATTTATTGCAATCTTGCTTCTTCCCATTTAATATTATAGACCTCTTCTGCAAGGTTTAGCTGGACTTGATATATCTTTCTCCTGATTAGGAGGGTTTGATTTTTGAAAAGGAGTAATATCAAGATATCGTTCATTGGTTTCCTTGAGCTGAATTTCCAATGAGTTGTTCTGTGCCTCTAGCTCTACTACTTGGGCATTTAGCTCTTCTACTTGTCTGTCAGTTGTAGGCTTTTGTGCATCTAAATCTGAAATCTTATTTTCAAAGTCCTTTTCTCCTTCCGTGATGGTATTTGAAAGTGCCAAGGCATCCTTTTTTGATTAAAAAACTTGGTAGGCCTTTTGGAGTCTCTTGAACTATGAAAGAGTGGCCTCATGTTTTCTCTTCATTTCTGGCCTTCTCCTCTTTCTTTCATCAGAGTATCCTTCATTTTGACAATCTTTTCTTTGTATTGAACTGCGTTTTATTTCAATCTATCAATATTATAGGCCTTCACTTAAGCAACTGCAATGTTGATTGATGCCATTAGTTTTGGATCTTTGTCAGTACCTTTCACGATAATTCTTTCAATCACTGTTACTACCTCGGGCTGGGTACTGACCTTTAGTCTCTTCTCCGACCTCCGAACAATGGTTTTCATTTTGGGGTCAAATACCACCTTATCCAGACATGCTACTGCATGATGTTTGGATGGAGTAAAGGGAACCAACCCTAACTTTGCAAGAGGGAGGTGGCCTCTTGTTATTGTGTCAATCAATGTAGAAGGAGGATCTGCTAGATTATCTTGGGAAGTATCTTGTTCCAAGATCTCTCTATCCTTATCTTCTTGTTTTTTCCTCCTTAACTCCTCAACTACTTGTTTAGCTTCCTTATGCAATATTTCCTCTGGTTCTCTTTGCATCGTTTCCTCCTACTCCCTCTTAAGTCTTTCTTCTTCTGACTTTTCTCTCTAGGCATCTTCAGCTAGTTGTCTTTCATCTTCTTCTTATACTTACATACAAGCTTCTTCTTGTTTCTTAGCAGCCTCCTCTTGTTGTTTTTTCTATTTTGTAGTGCTGCTGCTTCCTTTTCCTTCTGCTGTGGTGATTTTCTATTTGAACCGCTTATTCAAAGTGGTCATATTGCATGCATTTCTGAAAATCTCCTCATCCTTTTCCCAATGATTAGAGTATTCAAAATTCACCTTTATAAGAGCACAATGTGCAACAACCTTGCCCTCAGAATCATTCCTATGAAAATCCTTCTCACCGAAGTGAAACTTTTCTAGGTCCTTTACAAAATCTGGCATGGTTTTTACTTTTGAGAACTTGTAGCTTCCAGTATACAAAGGCATTCGTGGATAAACCACCTTCTTCATGTCAAAAAGAAAATTCCTGAATCCATTCAGAAAAAACTGTCTCACTGCCTCCTTATGAACGATGTAATCTGTGGCATACTTAGGAAGTAGTGAAGGGGCTCTAGTTCCTCTATATATCCTTAAATAGGTTCATTCTTTAGAGAAAAAATAATCCCCATATTCACTTATAAGTTCTAGTACACCCTCGAACATACACTTGCAATATTCAACAAAGATTAGCTGGTGCAGTGGCATCAAAAGTTCTTCACAGATAAGCTTGTAGAAGCTACGATACTTATGAGCCCATAGAATATGGTACGTAGTATAAATGGGTTTCTTGGCTTCATTCTAGCTACATTCCAGGTTAGAGAATGGGTACAGGCATAAGATACAATCAATTGAATATGACCCCATGTAAAATTCTGATTTTCTCTAAAGCAGGCCCCCTTGTGCCGTAGCTATGCAGGAAGATAAGTTGTTGGCTACAATGTCTACTCAATTGAAGATAATTCCCCACATGGCCACATGATATATCAATGGAATCTAGCCTACCTTATAGAACTTTCCATTTTCCCTGCCAAAAATTCTGTTGAGCATTAGGGCTATGAGTATGTAAGGAGTGCGCAAGCTGGCAGTTTCAAATTCGCCAGAGGATTTCTGTCGAAATGGATTCCCTGTTATCATCATCATATTTGCACATTCAGTATAGTATAAACTCAGACTAATTATCCAGTCATCCGTCATGTTGATTTCATGGGCTGGTAGATTGCAGACTTAGCTATGTACGCAGGGGTGAATGAAGCAAAATATTTTCCTTTGATGTTTGACATGATCATGGTACTTGTGTTTGCTCAAGGCAAAATCCAGCCGATTACCTCAGCACAAGGGAACAATTCAGGGCGCATGGCTACCTTCATGATCCCAGATCTCATTATGTTTGCATACAAGGGTATATCTTCTAAGACAACATCCGGGATCTTCTTATCCTTGATCACAAGATGTATTTTTCCCCATTTGAACCCTGGTTCAGCTCCGGTGACAGCTTTGGTATCTTCATAAATTATTTCCATTCTAGGAAATATTTCCAAGTTTGAGTGCTCCTCAGTAGCTCTGGCTTTCTTCTTTCCTTTCTTTGGCATGGTGTTGTGTGAGGACTGAGGCTGTGACACAATCATATCAAGAAATAACTTAGTGTCCATGTGATTAAACAACATGCATTCATATAGAAAGGAAAAATGAGAATCTACTGTAAGATTGCAAGATATACAGGAAAACGCAGATAACAATTCATGTGTTCTTTCAAAATAAGACTGCATTCATGGAGAACAATAAATATGTCTTTTACTGAGTCATATTTAGCCATCTAAAAGTGATCCTACAATGTATAAAAACTCTGTATATCATCCATATACTCAACTTGTGGCAAGGTCAAACTAGAATGAGAAACACTAGCTCAAGTGCAGGCTCTAACTGATATTTTGGGAGCTAAATGTCTAGTTCTTTTAAACCATTCATCTGGTGTTCTAAGTCATGATGCAGAATTACCATTAAAACAAGTTTTAAACCCTACGCATAAAACCCCTTCCATTAACCCTATTGCACGCGGGAAAATAGTCAAAGGGAAATGCAATAGTAGCTTCGTATTTTGAAATCGGTGGCAACTCAAAAACCCTAGGCTGACTTGAAACCCATAAACCTTCTAAAACCATGGCGCCAACCACAAATGAAGTATACTTTCTGACGAAGACCCTAGGTTGGAAAGAAAGACCCCAGTTGGACTTGATTTATGCTCAGTCTGGGCTCGTTTATGAGATCATACCTAATGTTCCATGTTCCAATTTCAACCCCAAGTGTAAACATGGGCCACATGTCGATGGTATTGTTGGCTCCAAAAGAACCAAACCTGTAGATTCGGTTATGAAATGAGTGAGCTAGTTATCGCTTAACCAGTCTATGTCGGGACAAGCTACGAATTCGTCTCTTCCTACCCAATTGACATATGTACTTTCAGTGCAGTCAAACCCGAAAGGTAACCAAGAACCTAGAAGGAATAAAAAGAAAGGAAAAAATAATAAAAAGGGTGGGAATAAAAATGATAATGAGACTAATGACAAGAAAACAAATAATGCCGGGGGGGACAAGAATCCTAAGTGGAAGGTAAAATTTCCTTGCAAGTTGTGTAAGAATGATCACCTCACTCACTTGTGCCATCGTATTGAAGATTCCATGAATTTCATAGCACAGGGCCCAGCTATGTTTACAAATATTTTACTGAATAATTAAAATATGAACTCGAGGACTGTTGATCCTAGTAGTGCGTTTAGTGCAAATCAAAACCCACCAGATGCCATTACTGGTCACGGTTGTATCAACATGGTGAAAGCTACAAGTGTTGTGACCCATGTGAAAGACTATGGTACGTCACAACCAGACCTTGGGAAAGAACCTGCTCTACTTGAGAGCCCTTTGCGAATTGAAAATCCTATAGATAAACCTGAAGTTCCATGTCGCATTCCTAAGGGAATCCTAAAGCGCTCGGGGCAATCTCCTAAAGCTCGAGCTGCCCAGAACTATTCAATTTTCGAGGATTTGGGCCAGTCTCCTTGTGCGATGTCTGCATTAGAAGTACTTTAGACTTGTCCTTCGGAGAGGAAGACCTTGTTGTCTGCTCTTGGGGTGGGTGATGATAGCTCTTCTTCCGTGATCAAATTTGAAAGTCATGGAATCCAGTCTTTCTTTCCTTACTATGTTTCTCTTTTGATTCACGTAGAGTGTCTCAACCACACCATCAAGTGCACTGTGATTGATGAAGGCGCTGTCGCTTCCGTGATGTCTTTGGCCTGTTGGAAGGGCTTAGCTTCCCCCACGTTGTCTAAATATGTGAACATGTTGACTGATTTTGATGGAATATCGTTTCGGCCGCATGGTATTCTTCCTTCCCTAGAGGTCCAATTGGGGGGGAAGACTGTGGCGATCGAGGTTGAGGTGGTTGATGCACCCCTTGACTACAATATTTTACTAGGTCGAAACTAGATGTACAATATGCAAGCTGTATCCTCTTCCCTATTCCTAGTGGTTTGTTTTCCTTTGGATGGGAAGATAGTTACTATTGATAAAAAATATTTCCATAATTCGTGTGTGAAAGTATCATTGAGAGCTTCTATCCCGATTATCGATCATTCTCAGCCGACAACTGAGAATGTGGATGTGGGTATGTATCCTTCTCTAATGGGAACCTTTAGTTGTCCTACACCCATCCTTATGATTGGGTATAGTCTTGGTAAGGCTTTGACCTCATTGAATTCGGTCTCATTTTGCACCTCTCATATGGAGGATCCTTGGATTTTTTCTTCGCTGAGTCCTTCGAGTGATAATTCTATACCTGCCGAGATGGACGTGTTGTTGCATGCAACATTGGTGGCGTATCAAGCAATTCTTGATCATGTTGTAGAGCTTAGTCCTTCCTCTTCGCGGACAGAGGAGGAGGACCCTTATGTGCTGCCTTCTTGGGTAGTAGAGTCATCTCACTCTTAAGATTTCCTTGATGATGGTTTTCATTGGATGAAGCTATTCTTGAGGCTATGTCTGGGATAGAACAACCTTGGAGAGAGCTGCACCATATATCATATTTCCTCCCCAAGCTTGATAGTTTAGAGTGTGATGAATTTAGGGCATTTCTAAGCTATAAAGTTGGTAGTCATGTGGTCCAATTAAGCTCTCCTGGTTAGAGTGTTGAAGGGAGCATAGCGAACTTGTCACCTACAATACCTATCAATATTTCTCGTGTTCCTGGTAATATTGAGAACGTTTACATTGGGGCGGATTGTTCCCCCAATCAGATTAAGGAGTACACCGAGATTTTCAAGGAATTATGTGATGTTTTCGCTTGGTCGTACAAGGAGATTCCAGGAATAGACACTCGCATTGTCGAACACGAAATCAAAACCTATTCGGATGCCAAACCAGTTTGACAACGTTTGCATGCCGTGAATCCTAGGAAAGCACTCGCTATTAAAGAATAGATAGAGAATATGCTCAAAGATGGTTTCATCTATCCTATTCCCTTGATGAAGTGGGTTTCAAATCCCATTTCGGTGGATAAGAAGCAGGGAACAATCCGAATATGCACTGATTTCTGTGATTTAAATCGAGCTTGTCCTAAACATAATTTCCCTACACCATTTATTGATCAAATTTTGGATGAGTGTGCGGGAAGTGAGGTTTTCTCCTTTATGGATGGATTTTCTGGATATAACTAGATATAGATTAAACCCAAGGATCAACATAAGACCACATTTATTTGTCTTTGGGAAACTTTTGCATATCGGAAGATGCCCTTCGGACTTAAAAACACCAGAGCTATGTTTCAACGGGGTATGACCTTTTCCTTCCACAATCTTAAAAATATTACTGAAGTGTATATGGATGATATAGCTACTCACTCTCGTTGGAGAGTACGTCATCCTTATCATTTGAGATTGGTTTTCGAAAGATTCTGTCATTATCAAATTCGGTTAAATCCTCATAAGTGCTTCTTTTGTGTGAAGGTTAGTCGTTTACTAGGATTCACTGTGTCCAAGAAGGGAATTAGAGTCGATCCCTTAAAGGTTGAGGCAATACTTCAATTGTCTCCCCCATGTAACATTTGAAATCTTCAATGTTTACAAGGAATGGTAAACTTCTTGTGAAGGTTTGTAGTCAATTTCGCCAATTTGACTAAAGGCTTCATGAATTTGTTGAAGAAATACACCCCTTTTTACTGGGATGAGTGAGCCCAGGAGTCTTTTGACGCTCTTAAGAAATCCTTGGCATCAGCCCCCATGCTTAGTCCACTAGATTATAGGCGTGATTTTTTTATTTATGTGGTCGTGTCTTAAGAGACGATTGGTATGGTATTGGTTCAAGAGAATGAGGAGCTCCATGAGCATGTCATATACTGTCTTATCCAAAACCTTATTGATGCATAACTTCGTTATACCCATGTTGAGAATCTAGCCTTAGCCACCGTCCATGCGCTTCAATGTTTGAGGCATTATATCCTCCTTCTCCAAACTTTGGTCGTATCTCACATTAATCCATTTCAATTCCTCCTCACCAGAAGGATGATTGGGGGAAAGTATAATAAATGGATTATGATATTGCAAGAGTTTGATCTCAAGTTTGTTTCGGCAAAGTCGAAGAAATCATTAGTTTTTGCTAAGCTCATATCGGATTTTCCAAATTTGGATGAAGGGGAGGTTCATGAGGATTCTCTTATTAATGAGCATATATTTCTCATCTCAACTGTGGACCCTTGGTATGGGGTTATTATTGTCTATTTTCAAACATTGAAGGTTCCTACTCACCTCTCGCGAGATGAACGTCGACGACTACGTCACGTAGCGAAGAACTACCTCATAGTAGATGATACTTTATATCACCGTGGGGTTGATTCCATTCTATGTCCTTGCTTAACTCATGAGGAGGTTGAGGTCGTGCTTAATGATTTCCACGTAGAGGCGTGCGGTGGTCATTTATCTGGGCTTTCTACAGCTCAAATTTTTTTTAGAGTGGGTTATTTTTGGCCATCCATCTTTAAAGATTGTGTTAATGTGGTCAAGAGGTACCACCCTTGCGAGGTGTTTGCATGGAATATGTGCTCGTGTCCCATCCCTTTGCTTTTTATTATCACCGCCGGTTCCTTCACCAAGTGGGGGGTTGATTTTATGGATTGTAACACAGCTTCGGCTGGGGGGCACCATCATATTATTGTGGTTGTCGATTATTTCACGAAATGGGCAGAGGCTATGCCCACTATAAAATTCGACAGTGAAACAACCGCACATTTCGTATTTAACCAGATTATCACCCAGTTCGGTATTATGAGGGAGATTTTCACTGACCATGGAAGGAATTTTCAGAACAAAATGATGGAAGAGTTGTCTTCGAATTTAGGGTATAAGCAAGAGTATTCCTCTTCTTATTATCCTCAAGTGAATGGATAGGTTGAAGCAGTGAACAATTCACTTAAGTCCATTATCCAATGAACCATCGCACAAAGAAAGAATAATTGGCAAATCATGTTGTATCCTGCTTTGTGGGCCTATAGAACCACGGTCAAGACTGCCACTGTTTGTTCTCCCTATCAGCTTGTGCATGGGGTGGAGTTAGTATTACCGGTTGAATGTAAAATCCCTTCTGTGAAGCTAGCTGTGAAGCTTTTACCAGAGACTTCCGCATTGGAAGAACGTCTGGTCCACTTGGAGCAACTTGATGAGCAACGTCGAGATGCTTTAGTGGCTTTTGAGGTTAACACGTGTCGCGTTAAGGTCCAGTATGATAAGTCTATCCGTCCTAGGAGGTTTAGTGAAGGTGACTTGGTCCTTTTGTGGGATCAATCTAAAGAACCCTTGGGGGCAGGAATTTTTAACCCTATGTGGCATGGTCCTTACGTGGTCAAGTGTGTATTAGAGAAAGGTGCCTATGAGTTGGTCAATTATGAAGGGATGGCCTTGGCGAAGCCTAGAAATGGGCTCTATCTTAAAAAGTACTATGCATGATTTTTAGTGAGGGCTGATTTTTTGTATATTATTGTACATTTTTCATAACATAGTTTGGTCTCTTTATGGTGATCGGGTTTGTTGATTAGATTTTGTTTTTTATGGAAGATGTTGATGGAGTCTTCGGTTGACATAGGATTCTGTGATGGTGCTAGCTGCCACACTCAAAACTCAGCTTCGACTGCTTGGGTGATTTATACTCCTACGGTTCAAGTGTTGTCTTTAGGAGGCATATGTTTATGAACTTCGTCGAACAATGTTGCTAAATATAGTTTCGTGATTGAGTTATTACGGGATGCCATTTCACATGGTGTTCTTTCACTTGAGGTACGTCTTGATTTGCAGTTAGTGGTCTCACAACTTAATGGATTTTATCATGTTAGGGATCCAGCATTGTTACTGAGATTCTTGCGTGTAATATTGCTAGAAGGACAATTTGAGAGCATAACATACATTCACATTTCAAGAAATTTTAATTAAGTTATTGATTCATAGCTAACTATGTACTAAATTGGCATTTGTTTCACATACCATAAGCATTTCACAAACACATTTTACACATGTAAATAGAATAATAATCGATCATCATAAATATTTTTTATTAAGTCCAAAAAAGGTGATGTCATAATACATAAGTGTCATATACAAAATTGGGGCTTCCGAGCCACCAAAATATACTACATGTTCATACAAAAAATATACACCTAGGTCTCTAAGCCTGAGCTGGAGGAGGGTGTTGATCATGCTAGCACACCATGGCTCTAGCTAGCTGACAAAATAATTGAACTCATGCCTATGGTACTCCAACCACCTAGCACTGCATGGCATAAGGAAAGTCCTCGACTTGCGCCATGGGAACCCTATGTGTCAAGTGAACAAAGTTCATGTGAATTATTTGGAGTGTCTGTTCCGCATCCACACCCATGATCTCGTCGCCTCTTCCTCTCTGTCGATGGAAAGGAAAGGCATCTGGTTGTCGTGGTCCCACATCTACATGTACATGACAGAGTATCATTATATGTCGTCACAAAAAAAAAATATTTTGATTCCATATATCAAAAAATACAAAAAATATTTAATAATTCAAAAAACAAAAGTGAGTTGGGGTTCATTACCTATGTATCTATATGCTTCTCCTGGTGGTAGGGGCATATTTGGATCCCCACTGAAATTGATCCCTGCATAGGGATAGTCATCTACAGCGATGATCTGTCTCTGCCACAAGAGAAAAAAGTCTGTTGGATAGGGGCTATCCACCCTTCCCCCTCCCAGTCTTTGCATGACATTAGACTAGAGTAGCTGAGGCAGATCCTAACTCCATGAGGAGCTATGTCAACTCTATGGCTTAGCCCCAACACCTGCTCGAAAAAGAATGCACTCAGTATGCTGCCGTACCCAAAGTTCTGTACCCTACCCATCTTGCAGTCACTGAGTTGTTGTTTCATGTTTCTCGGTAGTGAGGTACTCCAGTCATATATTGTAGGTCACATGCACTTTATGACATAGAACATCATTGGTCTTAAGGCATAGTGGAGTGATGCTAAACCTGCAATCCTGCCCAATTCCAATAGTATGGCTTTCGGCCCTAGGTTCTGGATTGAGATTGTCGGGATTTGACTCCCAACCTTCTTTGTATCGGGAAGGAAATACACAACTATGTACTCCTCTATAGTCAACCTGCCTCCTGGCCCACAGGATCGGAGGTTCACCACCTCCCCTTGACAGGACGAACTTGTGATAAAATATATGTCCTCAACCTCTAGGCTGAGTGACATGCCATCCATCTAAAAGGTCTCAGAGTCTGGATCCCATTAATCCACTAGCAGCTGGAGTAGGCTTGGCTTAGCCCTCAAGCTTCCAAGATGCAAAAATTTGTATAACCCACAATTCCTCAGCGCTTGTTGAGCCATTAGATCTACCTGCATAGCCCCTTCAACATCACCATGTTCCCTCTCTCTCCATTCCAGCACATCCTGCATAGACATTGCCAAGTTTCATTAGTATTTTCCTTTGAAAACCATATTTGCAGCCTTGTACGCGACTATTTGCAAAACAAAAACATATGTATGTGGGTATCGTGGTCTTTTCCACGTATACCCAGCCCTATACATGGAATAAGACCCAATTTCCACGTGGGCCGAAACACACTATTTGCGATGGCCTAAACAAAAAAATTGACCACTAAAATTAAAATTTTTTGCATGAAAGTGAAAGAGGAGGGCATGGGTAATTACCTGGACCAAACATGGAGTGATTTCATCAGACGATGCTCCTAAAATCAGCTCTTGAAGTTTTGGATACAAAAGCACTATGGTGGGTGAATTTTCAAATGGTATGAAATTTTTTAATTTTTCACTATTTTATAGATTTTTTTGAATTTTTTACCCACTTCCTATAGTTTTTGACCGTTTCTGACCATTTTGGACCATTTGGACTAATATGATGTTGTAGGAGCCCGGTTTGAGCTCGGTTTGACCAAGACTTTGATTCGTTCATTCTTGTTACATGTATCATGTCTAAACTAGCATATAGGTTAGGATTTCACATATGCCTGTATTTTGCATGACCTTATGACCGTTTCATCTTATCCTTAGGTACGAACCCATTCCATGATGTCACAAAACCTTCATTTTGCTGTTAGAAGTGGTATTATGTGAATGGTAGAGTTTTCCTTTACATGGGTACCCTATTTAGATCCTATATTGCATTTGGTGCCCGTGCTAACATTTCTCCTTTAGGTTGAGGGAGTCCATTGTTAGTCCTTCCATGTCCTTGAGCAAGAGCTTCATACTCCTCTTGAACTTTATGCTGGCCATTTCCCTGGGACTGTCTCGTATATATCAAGTTGTAATTGCATTTTCATGAGTTTTTCTTTCCTTCTTGAGCTTTATGCTAGCTCCCTTACTTTGAGTTATAAGCCATATAGCTCGAGCTTGTCCCATGTCTAGCTAAGTAGAGCCTTTTACATATCTTTTGCAACTTGATCATCCCTTTTCTAGGAGGAGACCTTCCCCTGAGTATCGTTATCCTTCACATATCTCCTTGTGGTGAGCATTGGCATGTTCCGCTGCTTGGAACTATTTTTCTTGTCCATTGACACTCGTCTCCTCCTGGATTTGTACTATAAAGCACTTTTATTCTTTTTCAAGATTTTCAAAATAATCTAAAAAATTCCAAAAAAATAAAGAAAACCAAAAATCCAGATGGGAAAAGATGTTATCTTTGGAAGCAGTCGAGTCGTGTCGCCTTTGAATAGAGCAATGTATATCACATCTATTGTTTGGGTTATTAGTTTGAGTTTAGGAGCTGCACTCATTACTCTGATTTTATCTCCACCGACTGGTTAAGCTTCCAGTCCCTATGGAGCCTCTGTTGATGCCTCCTATGTCACAGAGATGTCCCAGTTTGCATATCGATTCCATGCTTCCTACCTTCAGTCACCATTCACCTTATGTTCTTGTTT
This sequence comes from Pseudotsuga menziesii, assembly GCA_001517045.1. Classification (NCBI taxonomy): domain Eukaryota; kingdom Viridiplantae; phylum Streptophyta; class Pinopsida; order Pinales; family Pinaceae; genus Pseudotsuga; species Pseudotsuga menziesii. Next base: position 310,977 of record LPNX010046628.1, on the reverse strand, counting down.
GAAGGAAGTTGAATCCTGAGTCGACCATTCCTTAGTTATCTCGACTTTGCATGTCGGCCATTCCTGGTACTATTACTGGTTCATGCACATCTTGTTCATTGAGTTCTTCCACATTATATAGTGTTGCTGAGTACCTCGGGTTGGATGATGGGGGGTGCCTTAATTCCATACTTCCAGTGGATTCCATTCCATCGACATCAAATCATTTATTCGGCATAGGGGCCTAGAGTCATTTGAATGCCTTGAGACTTACAGTCATCAGTGGTAGGTTCTGTCGACATCGACAGTTTTGGGAATACATCAATGTCCCCTTATCAATGGATTCTTCCAAGTGTTCACCCTCAACACATCTATTGACCATTTTTAGTTGTCACTCGATACCTTGATTCCCATTTTCATTATCAGTGGGTTATCTCACATCTGTTAACGGTATACATCAATGACCGATAATAAGATGATGGAATACTATGTTCGACCTCGACACCTCTATTCGCATAGTAGGACATGTACTCGTCATGGTTTGTGTAGAAGACCTTCTAGCTTGGTGGCATTATATGTATGCTACCTCCTTGATCGTGCCAGTGCTCATGAGATATCAGCTCTTGTGATTTGATTCCAGTGTATATCAGATATCTTCATCCACTATAGATATCTTGATCTGTTGTATATCTTCAACCATTATGGAGATATTGATCCATTGTATATGTTCATCCACTTTGAAGATTCTGATCTATTGTATATTGTATGTGGCAATGACCACACATGACACATTTTGTATATCATGCCTATTCATGGCCATTGTACTCTTATCTATCTAAGACTGCTCCATGTATTTGCAGTCACATGCACATATTTATCATTGTATTGTACTGATGGATGGTTGGTTCTTCCACCTAGGTCTTTATTACTCCACTTCTGAGATGGATTTTATAATGTATTTTGGCCATCATGTCACCCCTCTGACCTCACAAATCAGGGGGAATCTGTCATAGTTGCTTTTGCCACACATGGTTGATCACATATTTATGGCCTTTCATGTCCCTCTGCAGACTCTTTAGACCCCATGGATTTGTATTATACTTTGATGTTCCAAGATCATCCCTTAAAAACCCATGTTTATTGCCGTATGCGACTTTTAAACCCATACTCGCGTGTACACGTGACTTTTGACCTCAAACCCACGTACATAAGGATGTGTGAGTAAGTCCAAACATTTTTTGGAGATTTCCTCATATGAGTCCAAATATCCTGACTCTTTGCCTTCCATATGCCTTGATATCGCTATGATTCGACCCTCCATTACCCTTTTGGAGTGCTATATGAGGAACCCCTTGGATACATTGAAGGAGGAGGAATTGAAGAGCAAAGAAACTATAGTCCATTATTGCCTCAGTTTGCTTAAACTTGAGTCTGCATCCCTTTGTCCCTTTGGAGTGCTTTGTGTTCTTCCCAAGCTTGCCTTTTTCTTGTGAGACTGCTATCGAGAGATGGGGGATTAAGGTGGTGGAGGCCCAGGTGGAGGACTCAGTTTCTCGGGTTCGTAGACGTGCCNTTGATTGCTTATACATTGTTGAATATATATGCTAGAGTAGGTCTAACACATTATTATAGGGCATGCTTGTCTTGTTTTCTATTGTTGAGAGAAAATTGCTAATGCAAGCGTGAATTGGAAAAGCTCAACAGGGATCTACTTCAACCATTCGGAACATGGTACGATTTGAGATCCCTTAGTGTTAGATGTTTGGTTTCTCTTGCATATTGGAAAAGATTAATTTCTGGTGTCAAGCTATCTGTTGTGGTATCCCCAAAGCCATAGGAAGTTTCTCTCCGTTGTAGAATTAGCGACTCTGTTGGGGAGGTTCCTAGTTGTTTCTCTTTGGGGTTTTTGGTATTCAATGTACTTGAATTTCTCTTGATTTCTCTGTTTGTGTGTCAATTCTAGGGCCATGTTTTCCCAGTAGGGTCCTGATGAAGTAAATTTGATCTTAGCTTGTATGTTTTCCCTATTTTCCTCCCTTTTCATTCCTGTACATAGGTTTTGTATTCACAGTCGCATATACACTCGGGTTTTCCCTGAACAGTCACGTATGTACACTCTTTTACTGAGAACAACTGCTTATGATTTGATTTTGAGCCTTAGTTGGAGGATTAAGTGTTGCTAGGTGAGCTCTGATGATTGCTGTTTCTTCTTGGATGCTTCTGGTGTCTGTATACACCCTCTATTTCTGACCAGAGATTTTTTTTAGTTTATTTTTTAAGTTTTGTTCTTGTCATCCATTTGTCCATTTTTTGTTTTGAGATTATTGCATTAGGTTTCTTTTACCTTAGTGCCTTGCTTGGATGTTGTTTGTGAGTGGTTGCAGGGTATGGGGGTTGTAGAGTCATTTATTGAAAAAAATACAAAAATATTTTTGCTTTTGCATAGTTTTCATATCTTGCATTTTGCATTGGAACGATACTTGCATTAGGTTTGATTACTATTATTATAGTCAAATTTTCATATAGGAATGATTGCACTTACATTTGAAGGAAAAATCTTGCACCTCATGTAGTGGCATAACCTGTTCTTCATTCTACACATTGAACTTGGCATTTCTTGTTAGGTGTGCATATTTACTTCCCTGCTGAGTCATAACTTCATTAGTTGCATGATCATTTCCTTTTGAGTAATCACAACCAACTAAAATCAATGCTTAATCAAATGAATTACACTCTTTTCTTTTATAGGGTGCATCAACAAGAATAGGTTTTAGGGTCTTGGAATAGTTCATTGTGAGTCAATTCTCCAAGACCACTAAATGAAGTAAGTAGGTGTCTATCTAGGTGAGAGTGTGAAACCCTTGATATAATTAGTGTTTCTCAGGACACTCCTCTTACATGGGAGTTAAGCATGAGGAAGTGCACACAATTGTGATTGGGATGACCCCTGGTCACTTTTTGTGAGCACCGAAGATATTTCCACAATTGTATTCATATATGGGGGCCTTTGAGGTATTGATTAGTGCACCCTTGGGGTACCAGTTGTGCTTTCAGGCTTCAGGATTTTCTACCCTTCCCATATGGTCAATCCCGCCTGTGACTGTCCGCTTGAGCATTGGTTATATTGAGGTGACCTTAGTTTCCTTACCTAGGTTATCGAGGGGGTATTTGCAGAGGTTATTTTGCAAGTGTCCTAGCCAGGTAGGGTTCAAACAACACAGTCGCTCTATGCGTTGAAGCTGAGGGCCACTATAATTGGTTACGAACTTTCGCTTGTTATGTATGATAGTCTGAAGGCTCTCCTAGGAGAGACATACCTGATTTATTGGAGAGCTCACTTATCCTACCCTTGGTTTGCTTGTCTTTTGGCTTTAGATTTTCTTAGGTGTATGCTCTGCACATGCTATTTTGCTTAGGTTTGCGTAGATAGATTGAGTATTTTCTTTTTGTTGAGTAATTGTGGATCTAGGTGTGGCACCTTGCTGTTCTCATCATTTAGCAAGACTTCAGCCTTCTACATCTCCTCCTCCTTTGGGAGAGAGAATCACACAGTTCGGGAAGACTTATTCTCACTTTGATTCACACATCATGGGGGACCATGAGCCTGAGATTCTGGAGCAGCCCTCTTCACCTTGCCCCTTGTGCGAGGTTGAACCTTTGAGCACATATGGGACTCTGTTAGGGTTTGGTCATCATTCGACTGGGCTATCACTTGAAGATGTATCACAATTTACAGACTGCATAGCACCTCATCACTGGTATTGGATTTTGGGTGATGAGACTCACCATGAACCCATTAGCACTAGCACTATTAGGTATGGAATTCCTGATATCCTTGAGACCGGTTTGACACCCCATGTCGAGCTAGGTGTTGATCCTGGTATTGAGATTGGGGGAACTTCCATCCCTTTCCACGCGGAGAGTTTTGGTAGCACTAGTCACATTACACCTTCCATTTATGTGGTGGAAGCACCTTAACACACACATCCTAGGCCTAGCACTAGTGTTCCCATTCAGGGACCAGAACCTAAACATGCGCATATTGGGGGCACAAGTTATATTCCTTCACATATTCCATTGTCTTCGACACCAATTCCTTCGAATGCTTTTTTAACTACACATCCTCTTCCTAACCTTAGTGGGCCTTCTGGCTAGAGTTCTGCTACTAACCATGTCCGTTCTACTTTTGCTAACGCCATAGTGTCACAGGGCCATCTGCCTCCTTATGTGTCAAAAAGACATGTACCTTCCTATGGAACATATTATGGACCTTCCCATAGACCATCTCATGGTCCTGTTTATGGAACCTCTTATGGACCTTCTTACGGACCATCTTACAGACAAGCCTACACACCTTATGGGTCCGGGTATCAACCTGGATATTAGTCACCTAATTATGGCTTTGTAGCACCCCAGCCTCAAGGTACCCCAAATTACAATCCTTACATGCAACCCTATATGGGTCAAATGGGAGGAGGTTATTATCCCACTAGCCAAGGCCATGGTGTATATAATAATCAACCTTATGCGAACTAGTCCTATCAAGGAGCATGGAACCAACCGGCTCAACCTAGGCTCCCTTTCCTTGTAATTTTGAATCTACTTGATCTGTCAAGATTCACAAATGATCTTGTATCTCATAACTCGGCATGGCTGCCGGTTCCTACCATAATCCCTTCGGACATTCCAAAATTCAAAGGTAAGTCTAGCGAAGACCCTAGTGAGCACGTCACAACCTTCCATATTTGGTGCTCTTCAAAATCCTTGAACGATGATTCTATTCATTTGAGACTATTTCAATGCACCCTCATACGTCCTGCCGTGAAATGGTATATAGAGTTACCCGGGGGGACATATTATTCGTTCAATGACCTTGCTATGAATTTTCTTAACCACTTCCAGCTACCCGTGCGTTACGACAACGGTATCGAACTCTTGTCGACATTTCAAAAAGACAAAGCCACACACATTTTGGATCACATTCAAGAGTGGTGTAGACAGAAGAGGATGATTAAATCCTTTATGCCACCAGAGTTTCTTCTAGAGTGGTTCCTCAAGTCGTTGTTACCCTATATCGCAAAGGATGTTTCCACATTCGGAGTGCAAAATTAGGAACAAGATATTTTGAGGTCCAACAGTTGGACTTGATTTATGCTCAGTATGGGATCCTTTATGAGAGCATACCTAATTCTCCACGTTCCAATTTCGACCCCAAGTGTAAACCTGGGCCACATGTTGATGGTATTGTTGGCTCCACAAATACCAAACCTGCAGATTTGGTTAAGAAACAAGTGAGCCAGTTATTGCTTAGCCCATTTGCATCGGGAAAAGCTACGTCTTCATCTCTTCCTACCCAATTGGAGGATGTACTTACAGTGCAATTGTCGAACCCGAAAGGAAACCAAGAACCTGGAAGGAATAAAAAGAAAGGAAAAAATAATAAAAAGGGTCGGAATAAAAATGATAATGAGACTAATGACAAGAACACAAATAATGCTGGAAGGGACAAGAAGCCTAAGTGGAAGGTAAAATTTCCTTACAAGTTGTGTAAGGATGATCACCTCACTTACTTGTGGCCTCGAAGTTCATAGCACAGGGCCTAGCTGTGTTTACAAATCCTTTACCGAATAATCAAAATATGAACTCAAGGACCGTTGATCCTAGTAGCGCATCTAGTGGAACTCAAAACCCGCCAGATGCCGCTAGTAGTCACGGTCGCATCAACATGGTGAAAGCTATGAGTGTTGTGACGCATGTGAAAGACTATGGTACATCACAACCAGACCTTGGGAAAGAACCTGCTCCACCTGACATCCCTTTGCAAATTGAAAGGCCTACAGATAAACCTGAAGTTCCAACTTGAATTCCTAAGGGAGTCCTAAAGTGCTTGGGGCACAATCCTAATGCTTGAGCCACCCAGAACTATTCAATTATCGAGGATTTGGGCCAAACTCCTTGTGTTATGTTTGCACTAGAAGTAATTTAGACTTGTTCTTCATAGAGGAAGGCCTTGTTGTCTGCTCTTGGGGTGGGTGATGATAGCTCTTCTTCCATGATCAAATTTGAAACTCATGGAATTCAGCCTCGCTTGCCTTACTATGTTTCTCTTCTAATTCACGTAGAGTGTCTCAACCACACCATAAAGCGCATTGTGATTGATGAAGGCGCTACCACTTCCATGATGTCTTTGGCTTGTTGGAAGGGCTTACGGTTCCCCCACGTTGTCTAAATCTGCAAACATGTTGACTGCTTTTGATGGAAGATCATTTTGGCCGCACGGTATTCTTCCTTCCCTAGAGGTCCAATTGGGGGGGGAGATTGTGACGATCAAGGTTGAGGTGGTTGACGCATCCCTTGACTACAATATTTTACTAGGTCAAAATTGGATGTACAATATGCAAGCTGTAACCTCTTCCATATTCCGAGAGGTTTGTTTTCCTTTAGATGGGAAGATCGTTACTATTAATAAAAAATATTTCCACAATTTGTGTGTGAAAGCATCATCAGGAGCTTCTATCTCGATTATTGATCATTCTCAACCGTCAATTGAGAATGTGGGTGTGGGTATGTATCCTTCTCTCATGGGAATCTTTAGTTGTCCTACGCCTGTCCTTATGATTGGGTCTAGTCTTGGTAAGGCTTCGAGCTCATTGAATTTGGTCTCTTTTCGCACCTCTCATATGGAGGATCCTTGGATTCTTCCTTCGTTGAGTCCTTCGAGTGATAATTCTATACCTGTCGAGACAGATGTGCTGTTTCCTCTAACATTGGTGGCGTATCAGGCAAATCTTGATCATGTTGTAGAGCCTAGGCCTTTCTCTTAGTGAACGAAGGAGGAGGACCCTTATGTGCTGCCTTCTTGGGAAGTAGAGTCATCTCACTCTCAAGACTGCTTTGATGATGTTTTTCTGTTGGATGAAGCTATTCTTGAGGCTATGTCTGGGATAGAACAACCTTGGGGAGAGCTACACCATAGATCGTATTTCCTCCCTAAAAATGATCGTTTAGAGTGTGACGACTTTAGGGCGATTCTAAGCGAGAAAGTTGGTAGTCCTGTGGTCCCATTAAGCTCTCCTGGTCAGAGCACTGAAGGGAACATGGAAAACTTGTCACCTACGATACCTATCAATATTTCTCGTGTTCCTGGTAAGATTGAGAACGTTTACGTTGGGCGGGATTGTTCCCCCAATGAGATTAAGGAGTACACCGAGATTTTCAAGGAATTTTGTGATCTTTTCACTTGGTCGTATGAGGAGATGCCAGGAATAGACCCTCACATTGTCAAACACGAAATCAAAACCTATCCAGATGCCAAACCAGTTTGACAACGTTTACGTGCCGTGAATCCTAGGAAAGCACCTGCTATTAAAGAAAAGAAAGAGAAGCTACTCAAAGTTGGTTTCATCTATCCCGTTCCCTTGACGAAGTGGGTTTCAAATCTTATTCTGAATATGCACTGATTTCCATGATTTAAATTGAGGCTACCCTAAAGATAATTTCCCTACACCATTTATTAATCAAATTTTGGATGAGTGTGCGGAAAGTGAGGTTTTCTCCTTTATCGATGGCTTTTCTGGATATAATCAGATACAGATTAAACCCGAGGATCAACATAAGACCACATTTATTTATCCTTTGGGAACTTTTGCATATTTGAATATGCCCTTCAGCCTTAAAAATGCCAGAGCTATGTTTCAACGTGCCATGAACTTTTGCTTCCAGGATTTGGAAAAGATTATTGAAGTTTATTTGGACAATCTAGCTGCTCACTCTCGTTGGAGAGTGTGTCATCCTTATCATTTGAGATTGGTTATCAAATTTGGTTAAATCCTCATAAGTGCATCTTTTGTGTGAAGGTTGGTTGTTTACTAGGATTCATTGTGTCCAAGGAGGGCATTAGATTCGATCCCTTAAAGGTTGAGGCAATACTTCAATTGTATCCCTTGCATAACATTTGACATCTTTAATGTTTACAAGGAATGGCGAACTAGTTGTGAAGGTTCATATTCTATTTCGCCAATTTGACTAAAGGCTTCATGCATTTGTTGAAGAAAGACACCCCTTTTTACTGGGATGAGTGAGCCTAGGAGTCTTTTGATGCTCTTTAGAAATCCTTGGCATCTGTCCCAATGCTTAGTCCACCGGACTATAGCCATGAATTTTTTATTTATGTGGCCACGTCTCAAGAGACAATTGGTAAGGTATTGGTTCAAGAGGATGAGGAGCTTGATGAGCATGTCATATACTATATGAGCAGAAACCTTATTAATGGGGAACTTCATTATACCCATGTTGAGAAGCTAGCCTTAGCCACCGTCCATGCGGTTCAACGTTTGAGGCATTATATCCTCCTTCACCAAACTTTGGTCGTAGCTCACATTAATACATTTCAATTCATCCTCACCAGAAGGATGATTGGGGGAAAGTATAATAAATGGATTGTGATATTGTAATAGTTTGATCTCGAGTTTGTTTCGGCAAAGTCAAAGAAATCATTATTTTTTGCTAAGCTCATATCATATTTTCCAAATTTGGATGAAGGGGAGGTTCATGAGGGTTCTCTTGTTGATGAGCATATATTTCTTATCTCAACCGCGAACCCTTGGTATGGGGATATTATTGTCTATTTGCAAACATTGAAGGTTCCTACTCACCTCTTGCGAGATGAGCGTCGAAGACTACGTCACGTAGCGAAGAACTACCTCATAGTGGATGATAATTTATATCGCCGTGGGGTTGATTCTATTTTACGTCATTTCTTAAATCATGAGGAGGTTGAGGTCATGCTTAATGATTGCCATAGAGGTGCATGTGGTGGTCATTTATTTGGGCTTTCTACAACTCAAATTTGTTTGAAAGTGGGTTATTTTTTATTGTCCATCTTTAAAGATTGTGTTAATGCAGTCAAGAGGTGCCACCCTTTCCAAGTGTTTGCACAAAATATGCGCTCGCATCCTGCCCCTTTGCATCCTGTTAACACCGTCGGTCCCTTCACCAAGTGGGGGGTCTATTTTATGGATTGTAACCCAGCTTTGGCTGGGGAGCACCATCATATTATTGTGGCTATCAATTATTTCATGAAATGTGTAGAGGCTATGCCCACTATCAAATATGACAGTGAAATGGCCACACATTTCCTATTTAACTAGATTATCACCCGATTCAGTGTCCGAGGGAGCTTGTCACTGACCATGGTAGGCACTTTCAGAACAAAATAATGGAAGAGTCGTACAAGTTACTTAAGTCCATTCTCCAATGAACCATCACACAAAGCAAGAATAATTGGCATATCGTGTCGTATCCTGCTTTGTGGGCCTATAGAACAGTGGTCAAGACTGCCACCGATTTTTCTCCCTATAAGCATGTGCATGGGGTCGATTCAGTATTACCGGTTGAATGCGAAATCCCTTCTGTGAAGCTAGTTGTGGAGCTTTTACCAGATACTTTCGAATTGGAAGAACGTCTGGTCCACTTGGAGAAACTTGATGAGCAGTGTCAAGATGCTTTAGTGGCTCTATCTGTCCTAGGAGGTTTAGTGAAGGTGTCTTGGTCCTTTTGTAGGATCAAGCTAAGGAACCCTTGGGGGCAGGAAAGTTTAACCCTTTGTGGCATGGTCCTTACGTGGTCAAGCGTGTCTTAGAGAAAGGTGCCTATGAGTTGGTTGATTATTAAGGGATGGAGTTGGTGGAGCCTAGAAATGGGCTCTATCTTAAAAAGTACTATGCATGATTTTCAGCCAAGGACTATTTTTTTATATTATTGGAGATTTTGCATTGCATTGTTTGGTCTCTTTATGGCGATCAGGTTTGTTGATTAGCTTCTGTTTGTTATGACAGATGTCAATGGAGTCTTTGGTTTACATGGGATTCGCTGATGGTGCTAGCTGCCACACTAAAAACTCAACTTCGACTGTTCGGGTTATTTATACTCCTACAGGTCAAGTGTTGTCTTCAGGAGGCGTATGTTTACAACCTTCATCGAACAATGTTGTTGAATATAGTGTTGTGATTGAGTTATTGCAGGATGCCATTTGACATGGTGTTCTTTCTCTTGAGGTATGTCTTGATTTGCACTTACTGGTCTCACAACTTAAAGGATTGTATCGTGTTAGGGATCCAACATTGTTATGGAGATTCTTGCATGTAATATTGCTAGAACGACAATTTGAGAGCATAACATACATTCACATTTCAAGAAATTTTAATCAAGTTGTTGATTCATATGCTAACTATGTACTAGATTGGCATTTGTTTCACAGACCATAAGCATTTCACAAACACATTTTACACATGTAAATAGAATAATAATCGATAATCATAAATATTTTTCATTAAGTCCAAAAAAGGTGATGTCATAATACATAAGTGTCATATACAAAATTGAGGCTTCCGAGCCAACAAAATATACTACATGGTCATACAAAAAATATACACCTAGGTATCTAATCCTGAGGTGGAGGAGGGTGTTGATCATAGTAGCACACCATGGCTCTAGCTAGACGGGGAAATAACCGAACCCAAGCCCGTGGTACTCCAACCACCTGGTGCTGCATGGCCTTAGGCAAGTCCTCGACTTGCGCCATGGAAACCGTGTGTGTCAAGCGAATGAAGTTCATGTGAATGCTTTGGAGTGTTTTATCCACATCCCCACCCATGATCTCATCCCCCCATTCCCCCTCCCAGTATCCGCATGAGATTGGACCAGTGTAGCTGAGCCGAATCCCTAACTCCATGAGGAGTTATGTAAACTATAGGGCTTATCCCCGACACATGCTCGAAAAAGAATGCACTCAGTATGCTGTCAAATCGAAAGTTTCATACCCTTCCCATCTTGTAGTCACTGAGTTGTTGCTTCATGTTTCTCAGCAATGAGGTACTCCCGTCATATATTGTAGGTCACATGCACTCTACGACATAGAACATCATTGGCCTTGAGGCCTGGTGGAGTGATTCTAAACCTGCAATCCTACCCAATTCCAATAGTATGGCTTTCGGCCCCAGGTTCTGGACTGAGTTTTTTAGGATTTGACTCCCAACCTTCTCTTTATCGAGAAGGAAATACACAATTATGTACTCCTCTATAGTCAACCTGCCTCCTGGCCCATGGGATCGGAGGTTCACCACCTCCCCTCGACTAGACAAAACTGTGATAAAATATATGTCCTCAACCTCCAGGCTAAGTGACATGCCATCCATTTGAAAGGTCTCAGAGTCTGGATCCCAGTAATCCACTAGTAGCTGGAGTAGCCTGGCTTATTGCTCAAGCTTCCAAAGCACCAAAATTTACATAACCCACAAGCCCTCAACACTTGTTGAGCCATTAGATTAGCTTGCACAGACTCTTCAACATCACCATGTTCCCTCTCTCTCCATTCCAGCACCATCCTACACTGACATTGCCAAGTTTCATTAGTGTTTGCCTTTGAAAACCATATTTGCGGCCCTGTAAGCCACTGCTTGCAAAACAACCGTGTATGTACACAGGTATTGTGGTCTTTTCCGTGCATACCTAACCCTATACATGGAAAAAGACTCAATTTCCACGTGGGATGAAACACACTATTTGGGATGGCCTAAACAAAACAATTGACCACGAAAATAAATTTCTTTTGCATGAAAGTGAAAGAGGAGGGCATGGGTAATTACCTGGAGCAAACGTCGAGTGATTTCTTCAGATGATGCTCCTGGAATCAACTCTTGAAGTTCTTGATACAAAAGCACTATGGTGGGTGAATTTTCAAATGGTATGAAAATTTTTAATTTTTCACTATTTTACAGATTTTATTTTGAAAGTTTTACCCACTTCCTATAGTTTTTTACCGTTTCTGACCATTTTGGACAGTTTGGACTAATATTATATTGCAGGATCCCATTTTGAGCGCAGTTTGATCGATACTTTGATACATTCGTGCCTATTACAGGTATCATGTCTAAATTGGCATATAGGTTAGTATTTCACATCCGCCTGCATTTTGCATGACCTTATGACCGTTTCATCTTATCCTTAGGTATGAACCCATTCCATGATGTCACAAAACCTTCATGCTGCTGTTAGAAGTGCATTATGCGAATGGTAGAGATTTCCTATACATGGGTACCCTAGTTAGATCCTATATTTCATTTGGTGCCCATGCTGACATTTCTCCTTTAGGTTGTGGGATTCCCTTTTTAGTCTCGCCATGTCCTTGAGCAAGAGCTTCATACTCCTCTTGAACTTTATGCTGGCCATTTCCCTGGGACTCCCTTGTATATATCAAGTTGTAATTGCATTTTCATGAGTTGTGCTTGCCTTCTTGAGTTTTATGCCGACTCCTTGACTTTGAGTTATTAGCCATATATCCTGAGCTTGTCTCATGTCTAGCCAAGCAGAGCCTTTTACATATCTTTTGTAACTTGATTATCCCTTTTACCAGGAGGAGACATCCCCCCGAGTGTTGTTATCCCGCACATATCTCCTTGCATTGAGCATAGGCATGTTCCACTACTTGGAACTAGTTTGCTTATCCCTTGACACTCGTCTCCTCCTAGATTTGTACTATAAAGCACTTTTATTTTTTTTCAAGCTTTTCAAAATATCTGAAAAAAGTTTAAAAAAAAAACTAAAAATCCAGGCGGGAAAAGATGTTATCTTTGGCAGCAGTCGAGTCGTGTCGCCTTCGAACAGAGCATTGTATATCACATCCGTTGGTTGGATTATTAGTTTGACTTTAGGAGCTGTACTTGTTAGTCTGAATTTATCTCCATCAACTGGTTAAGATTCCAGTCCCTATGGAGCCTCTATTGATGCCTCCCGTGTCACAGAGATGTCCCAGTTTGCATATCAAGTCCATTCTTCCTACCTTCAGTCACCTTACCACCTAAGTTATACTTAGTGGTTTTTAATCAAGTGATCCTGGTGAATCGGACAAAGATTCTCTGTTTGGACTTCAAAAGACCTTCGAAAGTACTTTTGGGAAGTGCTTGTTGTATTATATCACATGTTCATTCCCCCATGGGGGAATTGTAATAAATGTTCTAACATGATAGTGTCTATAAAAGACTCGGTCTCTTAGACTTTATTTGTCAATCCAATCAGCCCAGGGTGTTTTTTCCCTTGGTTATTATTGGTTGTTGAATAAACGATTGATAATTTCTGAGTTTTTCACTCCATACCTCCAAAGTTGGGGTGGTCGGCTTGGCATTTAGGCCTACTGAGGTTATTAGAGTCTATGTGTCAATGTATAAACATGCTAGGCATCATGGTCGAGTCATATGAACATGTCTAAGTCCCCCTAGGTTTTTTCATTTTTTTTTAATTTTAAATTTTTTCAGTGTTTTTTATTAAAATTTAATTTTTCCAAAACTTAGGCTATTTTTTAATAGTTTAATTGGAAAAATTGGTTTTGTAATAAAAGTGGGCCAAATAATCAGTTTCAGTCATGTAGGTGCTCATTTTCAAGCTAAGAGCACTATGTAAACCTATGGACCCACTTTTTCCTAGTTTTGAGTGATTTTTCATCACTTAGGTCAGAAATCCCCAAAAACTCAATTATTGATTATTTTAATTAATAAATTGATGAATAATGGAGCAAATCCAAAATCCTAGATCAGTTTATTCTCAGCCGATTTGATTGAAATCAGTCAGATCTGGACCAGATTGACTGGATCTAACAAATCCTTGACTGAAGGAGGTGATCTGGACAGATCCAGAGTTGATCTTCAGCATCCTTTATGGGGAATTGTGCCCTCTCTCTCTCTCTCCTCCACACGTGTGGACTCTCCTAAGCTCTATGGATTGATGTGTTAGTCTGTGGGTTGATGTGTCAGCTCAATTAGCCCCTCGATTGACAAGTAGGCTCAGTTCGGCTTCATATCAACATTGATTGACTCTCCCTTAGTTGCAGTGGTCTGTCTCCTTGGGATTTGTGCCCCCCTTGGGCTGGATCTCTTGTTTTTTGTATAAATAAACCTCAGGCTGCCTCTTCCAAGCTAGTTAGAGTTGGATTGAGGAGCTATTGATGTTGTAATACTGTGTGATATCTTTTGCTATTGGAATAAAGTGAAGCTTTGGAGGCCAAATCTGTGTAATCATTTCATATGTGTGGATTTAACATTGTCTTGCAGCTGTTTACCATTGGCTTCTCTCAATTTCTGCATCTGAATCCTGTCTGGCTTAATGATTCAGCTGAATCAATAGGAGTATAGCTGGGCAAGTAAGATTACTTGCTTTTCAATATCTCATAGTATATATTCTTAAAGATTCATATCATACATGTTTAAATAAGTTTATTTGCATGTAATCCCTCTCTTTCTTCATATATTTCTATCCAGATCTCATAAGGTTTTGTGTAGGATTGTTTGTTAGTTTTTAGGTAACAGGGTTGGACGAACTGTGGATCTAGCTTGACTCCACTAGGAATGCAACTATTTTGCAAAGGCATTGTCCCTCAACATTCCACTAACTAGTCTTCTTTGCAGATCCATTCCTCGGCAACAAGCGCTCTTCCTTTCCTCTTCCTCCTTCAAAATCAATCCGGTTACTTGTTTTGCAGCTTTAAATTTGTTTAGGTATATACATTTCAGAGTTCATCTTACATAGATATTGCTGCCTTAAATATCAATAAACTAGATCTCATTCCTAAAGAAAATTTACAAGCATTCTAGATCTAGTTTTAGGGAAAATTGTCGTTTTTCAAGGCTGTGAAAGTAGATCTAAAACTTGTTGAATGCATGGTTGTTTCCTTAGAATCTAAAAATTTATATTTAGAAATTTAAGTGCTTCATATTGGCGGCACCAAAAGCAAGCCAAAATCCCAAGGAAAGCTTGCTTTCCTTGGTTCTTTTTCTGCTTCATTAAAAACTAGTTTTAACTTAGAATTTTTAGTGTGTTCATCCAAAAGTAATTTCAAAGTACTTTTGGGCATATTTAACTGTGATAATCTTGCTGGTTTTAATCAGGTGTAACAGAAAAGAGGAGGAGGCGTTGCCTGGAAAGCATTTTGGGACCATTCGAAGCCCCCCAGGGGGTCTCCGTCTTCTAAAAAATTTCAATTTTTTGCAATTTGTAAACCTTGGGTATCATTCCATATAAGGACCAAGTGTATTAATTTTAGTTTTCTGATATTGTAATTGTTGCTAATAAAAAGAAAAATATTTCCGAATAGGCTCTTTCGATCCTATTCACCATCCCCCTTGGGGGGATTTGTGTCTATGTCATTTTTTACTTTTTGTTCATCTTTTTTAAATCTAGTGTAGTTTTAATCTGCAGGGTAGTATAATTTTACTTATAATAATTTCCATATTCCATTTCTGGTGGTTTCAAAGTAATTTTAATACTTACCCCACGAGCCTCCTTTTGAGCCGAAAGGTGAAGAAAGGGTCGTGGTAGTCTAATTAGAAAACTTTGGTTTGCTTTTCTGTTTATGCTTCATCTGCTATCATCATTTTTTTTAGTAATCATAATAAAATCAACCCCTCCTTGATTCCCTGATTGAGGTCCACTTGGACTGAAAGAGGTTCCTAGAGGGTTTTCTTTTTAACAAGAACACCTCTTTAAAATTTACTAAAAATAACAAAGACTCCGGTGTGTATGCTCTGTAATTGGATGTGGCTCGTCCGATCAGTCAAGCTGCATCAAAATCACTTGAGTGACTAGATTAATTAGTCTTCACCTCCCAAATTGACAAACAATCAGGCGAAAATCCAATGCCTCAAACAAATTGTAAGCGGTGGCAAAATACCCAAAGGAGTGGGCACAACTGGAAAGTGACCTCGAGGCACTGATCTCTGTCACACCCTAATGGGTGATTTATGAACAATAGTATTTGAGACTCCGTTGCAGCCCACAAACAACTTGCGGGTAGCCTTGAAAGTTCACTTTTGGACATACTCTAAGTACCCCTCGAGTATATCTGGAGTCCCCTTTTCACCTAATTTAATTCATTCACATTCCACATTAATTTAAAATCTACCTAGAGACATTTGTAAAACATTCATTCAAGCGCATGCAAGCACATTATTTTCTTTGTTGACTCCATTTAAGGCACTGGTGATTTATTTTGATCAATTCTTTTGATTATATATATATTGAGTGTCATTACTGTGCTTATATGCTCTAAATCTTGCATCTTGTTATCTTTTGTTTCCACTGGTTAATTTCAAAACTCCTAAACAACTTAATCAATCTAACACCGTCACACTAAGTAATTAGCCTTAGTAATTTAATAGGGTCTACCCCCCTTGGCTTCGTTAGGATTTAGCTTGAATGGAGGAGTCAAGAACAAGGAGACAACCTTGACTCGAGACTTGCCCCCAAGGACACACCGAGTGGCTTGAATATTTCTGCCACATAACCCAAGTGTGTGAAAGGCAACAACACATTCACCTTATGCTCTTGTTCAAAGGAAGTTGAATCCTGAGTTGGCCATTCCTCAATTATCTTGACTTTGCATGTCGGCCATTCTCGGTACTGTTACTGGTTCATGCACATCTTATTCGTTGAGTTCTTCCACATTATACAGTGTTGTTGAGTACCTCATGTTGGATGATGGGGGATGCCTTAATTCCCTCCTTCCAGTGGATTCCATTCCATCGACATCAGATCATTTATTCTAGAATAGGATTCTAGAGTCATTTGAGTGCCTCAAGACTTACAGTCATCATTGGTAGGTTCTCTCACCATCGAAATTTTTGGGAATACAACAATGTCCCCTGATAGATGGATTCTTCTAAGTGTTCGACCTCAACACATCTATTCACACTTGTTAGATTGCACTCGGTACCTTTATTCCCATTTTCATTATTAGTGTGTTATCTTGCATATGTTAACAGTATGCATCAATGACCGGTAATCAGATGACGGACTACTATGTTTGACCTTGAAACCTCTATTCGCATAGTAGGACATGTACTCGTAGTGGTTTGTGTAGAAGACCTTCTAGCTTGGTGGCATTCTATGTATGCTACCTCCTTGATCGTGCTAGTGTTCATGAGATATCAACTCTCATGATTTGGTTCCAGTGTATATCATATATCTTCATCCACTATGGAGATTTGATCCGTTGTATATCTTCAACCATTATGGAGATCTTGATCCATTGTATATCTTCATCCACTTTGAAGATTATGATCTATTGTATATTATACGTGGCTATGACCACAAACGACACATTTTGTATATCATGCCTATTCATGGACATTGTACTCTTATGTATCTGAGACTGCTCCATGTATTTGTAGTCACATGCAGAGATTTATCATTGTATTGTACTGATGGGTGGCTGTTTCTTCCACCCAGGTCTTCATCACTCCACTTCTGGGATGGATTTTATAATGTATTTTGGCCATCATGTTACCCCTCTAACCTCATACATTAGGGGGAATCTGTTCTAGCTAATTTTACCACACATGGTTGATCACATATTTATGGCCTTCCCAGTCCCTATGCAAACTCTTTAGAACCCATGGACTTGTATTATACTTTGATGTTCCAATATCATCCCTTAAAAACCCCTATTTATTGCTGTATGAGAATTTTAAACCCATAATCCTGTGTACACGCGACGTTTGACCTTAAACCTGCGTACATCAGGATGTGTGCATAAGTCTAAACATTTTTGGAGTTTTTCTCATATGATTCCAAAGATACTAACTCTTGGCCTTCCATATTCCTTGGGATCGCTCGAATTTGACCCTCCATTACCCTTTTGGAGTGCTATATAAGGAACCCCTTGGATACATTAAAGGAGGAGGAATTGAAGAGCAAAGAAACTATAGTCCATTGTTGCCTAAGTTTGCTTATACTTGAGTCAACATCCCTTTGTCCCTTTGGATCACTTTGTGTTCTTCCCAAGCTTGCCTTTGTCTTGTGAATTTGCTATATAGAGATGGAGGATTGAGGTGGTGGAGTCCCAGGTGGAGGACTCGGTTTCTCCGGTTTGTAGACGTGCCGACAAAGGTTGTCACTCTTGTAATCTCTGATGTTATTAATAGAAATATATTTTCCTATCCAATTATGTGCATTTGAATATGAATATTGTTTCCATGGATGTATTTGATTGCTTATACATTGTTGAATATATAATATGCTAGAGTAGGTCTAACACATTATTATATTGCATGCTTGTCTTGTTTGCTATTGTTGAGAGAAAATTGCTAACACAAGCATGAATTAGAAAAGCTCAACGGGGATCTACTTCAACCATTCGAAAGAAGGTACGATTTGAGATCCATTAGTGTTAGACGTTTGGTTTCTCTTGCATATTGAGAAAGATTGATTTCTGGTGTCAAGCTATCTATTGTGGTACCCACAAAATCCATAGGAAGTTTCTCTCCGTAACACTAGGTTGAAAAAATAAAGGATGCTAAGGATTATGACACAACTTGAGTTGGGGAAAAACTCTAGAGGTCAGTGAGCCCAAAAAAAACGAAGCCCTATGAGGTTGGGAAAAGACTTTAAAAACCACGAGAGAAAAAACCCTAACCCTGTAAACGTTGAATCCCCAAAACACTATTTTACCAAACTCGTTTTTACACAAATGACATGAAAGACAAAGTTTGAGGCCTACTTGGCAAACGTTGAAAGGGAGTGGTGCTTGGCGAAACAAACCGCAGGCTCCAACAAGCAATCGAAAACTGGATGCGGTCAAAATGGAGCAATAATCTGTAAAACAAAGCTTCACGGGTTATATATAGAAAACTCATTAAACATGCATTAAATGTATAAGCAATCAAATACATCCATGGAAACAATATTCATTTTCAAATGCACATGATTGGATAGGAAAATATATTTCTATTAATAACATCAGAGATTACAAGAGTGACAACCTCTGTTGGCACGTCTACGAACTAGAGAAACTGAGTCCTCCACCTGGGACTCCACCACCTCAATCCTCCATCTCTCGATAGCAAGATCACAAGACAAAGGAAAGTTTGGGAATAACACAAAGTAATCCAAAGGAACAAAGGGATGCATACTCAAGTATAAGCAAATTGAGGCAACAATGGACTATAGTTTCTTTGCTCTTTAATTCCATGTTTTGCAGCATTAGTCTCAATGAAGTATGGGTGAAAGGGTTCTTTTTGATGGTGCCACATGAGTAGTATGAAACTCCAATATTTAATTTTTATGATGACATGGTTGGAGAACACTCTCATTCACATTTGCAACAGCATCCATTGTTAATTTATGATGATTCACATCTACATGGATGCACCTATGATATGCATTTGAGTCACTTGAAGACTCATGGTTTTTCTTGCTCAACACTTGGTTCATTTGATGTTGGAGTAACTTCATCTGACACTTGGGTGAAGAGGGATATGATTGAGAAACATTATTATTAGCAGCAACATCCTCAGTTATTTCATGATGATATACATATTCATGGGTTTATTGATGAGACTTCTTTGAGCCACTTGAATTCTTCATGTTTTATTTGCTCCTTATTTAGTTCATATTTTGGTGGAGGTTCTTCATTCACTTCTTGGATGAAAGAAAAAATGGCTGATTATTATTTTGATGCATATTACATTCCTTGGGAGCAGCATTATAGGACATGGGATCCTCACCTATGTCATTGGACTAGATTTGATTGGTCACTTGAAGCATGTGTGAACTTAGGAAATGGTAGTCTACTCACTTGGAGGTATAAATACTTTCAGGATTTTTTGATGAGGCGCCTCCTTGATGTATCATTTTATTATGTTGTTATGTACTTTGATGATATTCAACAGATTCATGTTGACCCTCTTGCTCAGGATGACCATCCAGAGATATCTCTCCATGCGTTAACCAGAGTCACCACCCCACAAACTATGTGGGTCAAGGGTTTCTTCAAAAATCACCCTCTTACCATACTCATTGATTCTGCTAGCACTCATAACTTCATTGACCCCAGGAAGGAAAAACGAGCTGATTGTTTTGTCCATCCTTGTTCCAGCTTTGAAGTCATGATTTCCAATGGGGGCACCTTACCTTGTAAAGGGAAGTGTCATAATGTGTGAATATCTATTGGATATTATGACTTGTGCTTTGACATGTTTGCATTTACCTTAGAGGGATGTCATGTGGTTTTGAGCGCTCAATGGTTATGCGCACTTGGACCCATTTTATGGGATTTTGTTGAACTTTGGATGTAGTTTCAGTCAATGGGAAAAATAACACATTGAAGGGCTTACAACCAGGGTCTCTTGGCATCATCAGTTCACATCACATGGAAAATATCCTTAAGAATAATTCACATGGTGTCATCGCTCAACTTTATTTCATTCATATGCAATCTTCAGTGGTTTCAACTACTCCCTTGGATGTACAACAAGATTTGGATTGATATGCATGCATTTTTGCTAAGCCAGTGGGATTTCCAACTTCAAGACTAGAGGACCATCGTATTCCAATGCTTCCTAGAAGTATCACTCCCAACATCACACTTTATCACTACCCATTTCACCACAAGATAGAGATTGAGATTCTTTTTCAGGACTTACTAAGCAAGGTATTAGTCTCCCTAGTATCGATTCCTTCTTTTCATCAGTTCTTCTTGTCCAAGGAAAATATGGGTCATGGCACCTCTACATTGACTTCGATCACTTAATCACATCATAATCAAGGATAAGTTTCCAATCACTACAACAAAAATATGTGATTAACGTCTCTTTTAGCTTCCTTTTTAGCGTCCACTATCACTTTTAGTGTATTTTTCATCATTTTTTGGACAAAGTGGATGCTTTTCCACAGGATGGCACTTTTAATGGCATTATTTGCGTCCCTTTTTAAATGTTGGCGCTATTTTGGATGCTAATTAGCATCCCAATTGGCGTCCCAATTAGCATCCTTATTAGCGTCCTTAGCATCCTTATTAGCGTCCTACTTATCGTCCCAATTGGCGTCCCAATTAGCATCCCAATTAGCATCCCAATTAGTGTCCCTTTTTAAAAGTTGGCATTATTTTGGATGGTAATTAGCATCCCAATTAGAGTCTGAATTAGCATCCCAATTAGCATCCCCATTAGAATCCCAATTAGAGTTCCAATTAGCATCCCTTCTTAAAAGTTGGCGTTATTTTGGATGCTAATTAGCATCCCAATTAACGTCCCAATTAGCATCCCAATTAGAATCCCAAATAGTGTCCCAATTAACATCCCAATTATCGTCCCTTTTTTAAAAGTTGGCACTATTTTGGATGATAATTAGCATCCCAATTAACGTCCCAATTAGCATGCCAATTAGCATCCCAATTAGCATCCCAATTATCATCCCAATTAACATCCCAATTAGCATCCCAACTAACGTCCCAATTAGCGTCCACAAAAGCATCCCATATAATGCCAAGAATAGCCTCCAAAAAACATCCTGAATAGCATAGCACCATATATTAATACAGGGTTAGCGACAGGAATTGCGCCATGAATTTCAACAGGAAAAACATTCAACATAGCACCAAGTATAGAGCCAAGAATTGTTCCTAGAAAACATCCAACATAGCGGCAGGTATAGATCCAGGTATAACGCCTGGAATAATGCCAGAAATTTCGAATTCCTCTAAGTAAATGAACTGCGCTAGGAATTCCACTAAGTTTAGAGCTAGGTTTTATGTTCAGAAAACGTTAAATATATCAATGTCAATGTCATTTATCATGATTCATGTGATAGAATTTTTGTGTGATGCTATATTTTATTTATGTAGAAGGAGTTCATGTCCACAAATAATGTAAAATTAGTGCATATCTCCCTATGGTCATTGAGTGCATAGCCCCACACACCTCCAATCAAAGCAAGAATGAAATGTGTTTCTAAATCTAATCATCTACAAAAACAATCATTGAGATCCATGAACTTTGCACCAAGAACCATACTCAATCTATAATTCTCCTAACTTGCTTGCACACACTAAATATCACAATTTAACATGCAAAGACACCACACCAACAAAGCTTTATCCCCAGTAGTGGCCTTTGGCCCGATGGATGGATTATGAGCCCATAAAGCTTTCTATCGGAGAATATAGAACGAAAACTAGTTTTGATGTTTGTTAAAAGGATTTTGCATGAAAAAAAAACAATATCCTGATCAAAACAGAGAAAAGAAGCTCTGAAATGTAATATACACAAAATATTCTATCATTATTTTGTTTCCAATTTGAATTTGTGCCAATTGTTGGAGATCATGGAACTTGATACTAGTTCATAACCTTTTTTAGTATTTCTACCGCATCAGTCTAAGACTATAAACTTTATAGGGAAAAAACCTAGGTCAGATGTGTCTTTTTTTGAAACATTTTAAAGAAAACTAAAAAAAAATTTCACTGCTATTTATTGTTCTACCCATATGTTAAGTTTCAGATCCTGTTATTTTTTTCCCTTTCCTTTAGTTCTATGTAGTTTTGTCAATTACCTTTTCTATAATTCTAGTTTGATTGGGCGAGTTCCGATTGGGGTATAAAAAAAATGCCTCTTGCACAGTGCCTCTAAAAACATCATATGAATAGTAGAATAGAGATCCTATCAAATGATGTGCCTTTATTTCACTGTCTGCAAATTAACCAATGTTTTCTTGAATCTCTTAACTCTGATCAATTTGAGGTCCAACTTTCACTTCTTTGCTGGTGATTTTACGAGTTTTGTAGGCTTTAGATAAAATTTTACCAGAAATGGAACAAGTTTCTGCCCAAAAGAGATATCAAAATTCTTAAGCATCCAAACCCTTGCTCATGCTTGCGAATAGACAACTTCTTAGCTAATTTCCCTTGGTTAAAATTCTCTGAGCCAGACTGCCCATGATATTTCTTAGGGCCTCTGCTATTTTTCTTTGCTGGGGTTGCACAATATTTATTCACCTTGATGCCCTTTGAATTGTATTCATATTGCTCAGCCTCACCCTTTTGTGACACATAAGCCTTGATAGGAGGTGTGCTGATTGAATTGACTTGCCTTGAAGCTAAATTTGGTGCAGTCACACTCTGTAGCTTTTAGTCTTCCATTTTTGGATCACCCAATGATTCAGTAGACATTTTAGCATGTGCACTCATCTCATCCTTATCTCCAGTCTGCCATTTATCGATATGCTTAGAGTACATTGAATCTTCAAACCATGGATCCATCTGATTCTCCTCTACCCATTTAGCAGGAGTTGAAGAAAACCTTATAAAGGATTGATATGAATCTGAAGACACCACAGGTTTCTTACTACCTCCTGTTTCTGTTGCATCTTTTTGGATCAATGTGCCTACTTAATTCTTATTACCACAGGAGCTCAGAATTTTCTGCCATTTCTTTAATTGTGCAAAAATCATAACAGAGAGATTTGGATTGAATACTCTACACTGCATAATCATACTGGATAATAAGGGTTATTCCTGCATGGCTTAGTGTGGCAACGAGATTGCCTTATTCATCTCATAAACTTAGGAACGGTGCCATCAAACCTGTTGATAACCTGTACTGGTGATGGGAGGGGTTACGCTCATTCCTTTCTTTCACTGTTATGGGAATATGAAAACAAATGGTATGTATACTAGGTTAATATCTTTTCGAGAAGTATAACTTTGCCACATAACTAACATGTACCTCATCAATTTTTAAGGTTTCAAAATTAACGCTTTTGGAGAGGATTTTCAGGAGAGACAATGCTATCCTTTTTCTTTTTTTTTTGTTACGAGTTCTTTTTAAAATGTCTAAATTGTTAATTTAATTTCCTGGATCAAAGGATAGTTAAACCCTTGTAATGGACGTTGTGTACGGATTTGATATCGATAGTAGTGATTATGAGTAATGTAAGGTGTATATTATGGATTGTCTTTAAAGGATGGATGTATCTCGATACAATGTTCATGGATTATGGTAATTGCTTAATATGTTCTATTATAAATCTCTATTATTCATCCCACATACTGAATAAGGTACTGTAATCTCTTGTGCAATTTAGTATGCAAGCTAAAAAAAAAATTCTTTATTTGTCTCATCCCCAATTAAATAGATGAAGCATATTTACAAAAAATATGTCTAGACACACAATAAATGCAAACCAAGCAAAGACTTACAAGCTTAAAAGACTCATCATCATCATCATCATCATGATCGTGTCTATCATCATCATCACCATCATCCCCATCCTCATCATCATTCTCACCACCATCATCATTAGCATCATCATCATCATCTTCATCATCATCATCATCATCCTGATCATCATCATCATCATCATCATCATCATCATCATCATCATTGTCGTCATCATCGTCGTCGTCGTCGTCATCATCATTGATCAAGGGAGGCAAGAGATTACATGATGTTCATGAACTCCTCATCATCCCTACTCGTCAAAGCACCAAGCTAGTTATAGGTTTACAACTACTTAAGAGTGTGAAAGAAGTGGTACTCCTCTTTGACTTTTGAAGGGCTCCTCTAGATCTTAGGAGGGTGAGATTCAAGAGAGTAGGAAAATCCATTTTTCATAGACAAGGCATACCTTGGGCACCTTGGTAGGGCTAAGCCAAGCCTTTATTCTATGTCACAAAAAGTTGCAAAGCTTGTGGCCAAGGAGACTACAATTAATGGTATGGGAGGTTGACTTGGAAGGATGAGAAGATAAACTCATATAACTAGCTTGGTTGTGATTTTATTCAGAAAAATTAAGCCCATCCTCCTTCGATTTAAGGAATTGTCAAAGTAGATAGAGGATTTTGGGTTTATAGGGCTTCTTGTTTAGACATATGGGGCACTTCCTAATTTTGTGGTTTAGTCTTTGGCACCTAAAATATGTGTTGCATGATTTGTATATATAATGGGCTTCTAGAACATCTCATTTCCAATGTAGAAACAAACAAATTCCTTTAGATTCTTAGACAATTTAACCTCAAGGTATGTAGATTTAACCTCAGAGGTAGCAGTATATGATCCACCACCATTAGTAGATTAGTTCGATTAGCAGCATCTGACAAGCTGCACTACCGGCACTATTCGGCTTTGGCTTGGACTTGACACGTCGAGTTGAAGTTTAAGTCCTACCTTCTTCCTAGCTGGTTTAAGTTTAAGTCCTACCTTCTTCTTTAAGGCAAGTCCGATCAACGCTGTTAAGTCGAGGGGGAGTCCTTTGCTGTTAAGGGTTTGACGCGATTGATAGATCTCGGGTCTGTGATAAACCTGGGTTCAGTAGGATATTTGTAGTGTTGATTTGTGCATTAAAAGAGAATGGCGAGCACTTCAAGAATTGAGATTGAGAAATTTAACGGCCAGAATTTTGAGCTATGGAAGCTCAAAATGGAGGATCTTCTGGTAGATAGAGAACAATGGATTGCTGTGGATCCGAGTACGAAACCCACTGCAACATCACAATATTATTGGGATAAATTAGAAAGAAGGGCGAGGAGTACAATACGATTGTGCTTATTAGACTCTGTGTTGTTGAACGTATCTGGTGAAGATAGTGCAGTAAAGCTATGGGAAAAACTAGGGACTTTGTATCAATCAAAATCCCTTGTGAACAAGTTGTTTATGCAAAAGAAGTTGTTTCACCTCAGAATGGAGGAGAATGACACTGTAACATAGCATTTGAATGTCTACAATACTCTAGTAAGTCAGATAACCTCTGTTGGTATTAAAATGGCTGAAGAAGATAAATGTATTGCATTATTGTGTTCTTTGTCGGATTCCTGGGACAACCTAATTGTTGCAATAGGTAGTGCTAGCCAGGCAACCTTAAAATTTGATGAAATTGTATCATCCCTACTATCAGAAGAGATCAGGTGGAAAACCATGGATAATCATAGCATGGATGCCTTGTCTGTTAAAGGTCGCCCCCAGGAGAGAAACAAAAATAAAGGATCCAGGGGGGGGGAGATCTAAATCCCAGGAAAAGGAATAATGAAGTGTTGGAAGTGTAGTAAAGTTGGTCACTATAAAAAGGATTGCAAATCTAAGAATGTTGAGAAAGCAAAGGGAAATGAGGATACCTCTTCCACAGAGGCAAAGAACTCCTCAGAAGAAGGCAGGGATGTGTACCTAGCTTCCACTAGTAATCCTTCAGAACGTGATATATGGCTGATTGACTCAGGTGCGTCATGTCATATGACCCCTCATCAGGAGTGGTTCTATGAATATGAAAAGTACAATGGAGGATATGTGTACTTGGGAGATGATTCACCAGCCAATATCATTGGACATGGTAGAGTCAAGCTAAAACTGAAGGATGGAAGGATTAGAACTCTGCGTGGAGTGCAACACATTCCAAATCTAACAAGAAAATTGATATCTGTTAGAAAGATGGATGTTGTAGGCCTAAAGACTATGTGTGGAGATGGTGGTTGCAAAATGGTTCGAGGATCAATGGTATTGATGAGGGTATTTTGGTATGGAGCTCTGTGCAAAATATTGGGAAAAACCATCATTGATGAATGTAACAATTCTGTTGTGCTGGAGGAAGGACGTAAAGATGACAAAACCCTGACTGCACCCAGAGGAAAGACAATTTTATGGCATTAAAGATTGGGGCATATCGAAGAAAAGCGAATTCAAGTATTACAAGGTAAAGGTATGGTTAAAGGTATGACTAATTGCACTCTAGATTTTGATTTCCGTGAACATTGCATATATGGAAAACAAAATTGAGTAAGATTTTCATCTGGTGCTTAAAGAGCAAAGGGAATTCTAGAATTAATACATAGCGATGTGTTTGGACCTATTCCTATTCCATCATTAGGAAAATATGTGTATTATGTTTCATTTATAGATGATTTCTCAAGGAACATATGGATTTATTTCCTTCGAAAGAAATCTGAAGTATTTGCCAAGTTTAAAGAATTTAAGGCTCTTGTAGAAAATCAGTCAGAAAAGAAAATAAAGGTGTTGAGGATAGATAATGGTGGAGAGTTCTGTGGGAATGAATTTGAGGAATTTTATAAGAAGTGTGGTATAGCAAGGAAAAATACTACTCCATACACACCTCAACATAATGGAGTTGTTGAGAGGATGAATAGGAAGTTGATGGAAAAGGCAAGGAGAATGTTAAGCAGTGCCGGGATAGGACAAGAATTCTGGTTAGAAGCAGTGGAGACAACATGTTACTTGGTAAATTGATCACCCACATCAACATTGATTGGTAAAACTACACAAGAGGTATGGACTGGTAAGAAACCCTCTATTAAGCATCTAAAACTTTTTGGTTGTGATGCTTATGTACATGTTCCAAAGGAGAAAAGGAGAAAGTTGGATAACAAAGCTGAGAAGTGTATCTTTATTGGATATAAATATGGTATGAAAGGGTATAATATTTGGAATCCTATAACTAAGAAGACTGTTTACAGTCGAGATGTTGTGTTTTGAGAGGTCAAAGAAGTCCCCATAGAGGAAGTGAATCCAATGGAAAAGGAACCAGAGAAAATAGAGTTTAAGTTAGAAGGTGAAGAATTTGACTTAATAGAAGAAGTGGAATCAAAAGAAGAAGAACCTCATACTCCAGTTTTGAGGAGATCATCTCGAGAAATAAGGCAATCAGAAAGGTATTCCCCTCCCATTTTTTGCTCTCATTTTTCTATGTCTATTACTGATGACGAATTTATAAATGTGAAGGAAGTGTTAATTTGGAGGATAGTGATCTCTGGAAAAAGGCCATGGACGAAGAAATGGATTCCTTGGGAAAAAATGAATCTTGGAATCTAGTTCAGTTACCAGCTGGGAGAAAATTCGTTGGGAGAAAATGGCTATTTAAAAAGAAGTTGAATGCAGAAGGTAAAGTGGATGAGTATAAATCCCGCTTGGTGGCAAAGGGATATTCTCAGGTAGAGGGGATTGATTTTGGTGAAATATTTTCTCCAATTGCAAAATTAACTTCTATTAGATTTCTTCTTTCTATTGCTGCTGCTTTTGATCTTGAAGTAGAGTAGATGGATGTGAAGACAACATTCTTACATGGGGATCTTGAAGAAGAAATATACATGAAACAACCAGAAGGGTTCATAGTAAAGGGAAAGAATGAGTTGGTATGTAAACTAAAGAAGTCCCTTTATGGTCTAAATCAATCTCTAAGGATGTGGTACCAAAAGTTTGACACATACATACTTGGATTGGGGTTTGTGAGAAGCAAAGATGATCACTATGTATAATCCAAACAGGTTGGTGGTCACTTCATTAACATAGTTCTGTATGTTGATGACATGTTGTTGATTGGAAACAACAAATATGTTATAAAGGAGGCGAAGTCTCAATTGTCCTCCAAGTTTGATATGAAAGATATCAGTGCTGCAAACTTCATTCTGGGAATGGAGAAAGGAAGAGATCGTGCAAACAAAATGATTAGTTTAAATCAAAGAGAATATGTTGAGACGGTACTACAGAGATTTAACATGAAGGAAAATAATCCGGTCAAGGTTCCTATTCCTGTAGGTGTAAAGTCATCTGTAGAGCAGGGTCCCAAGACACAAGAAGAAGAAGAAGACATGTCATGGGTTCCATATGCCAGTGTAGTTGGTAGTTTGATGTATGCAATGGTTTGTACAAGACTAGACATTGCTCATGCAGTGGGAGTTTTGAGTAGATATATGTCAAAACTAGGAAAGGAGCATTGGACAGTTGTAAAGAGGGTCTTCAAATATTTGCGTGGCACTACATATTATGCAATCTGCTACCAAGGAAGACCTGGACCAGACAGAGTAATAAATGTACATGGATTTGTTGATGCATATTGGGATGAAGACCTTGATCATAGAAGATCTACAAGTGGGTATGTGTTTAACCTATTTGGAGGAGATATCAGTTGGATGATCAAGAGACAAGCTGTAGTTGCACTCTCGACTACAGAAGCTGAATACATGGTAGCTACTCATGCAAGCAAAGAAGCTGTGTGGTTGAAAATATTGTGTTCAGGTATTAGGTTTGTATAGAAAGGTGTAAGGTTAGATTGTGATAGCCAAAGTGCAATCTTCCTGGTAAAGAACCCTGCTTATCATGCTAAGACAAAGCATATTGATGTGCAATATCACTTTGTGAGAGATATGGTTGAAGACAAGAGGGTGCTGCTGGAGAAGGCTGACACCATGAAAAATGTTGCAGATTCATTAACAAAGTCTGTTAGTACAGAGAAGTTCTCTTGGTGTAGAGAATCTATGTGCATTGATGCCCTGAACTTGTGACTTTATGAGTACCTGAGTCATTGATATGCAAAGGAAACAACAAGTGGGAGAATGTTGGGTATATGTTATATTCTTTGCATGTGTGTATGGAGGGGAGGTGCGTATGTCAATGCTGAAACTCGGCGATCCCAAAATCACCTTCGACGAAAACAGGCCGTAGGCCCTGTTTCTATTCGAAAAAAGGTTGTTAGGCCGTTTTTGATGCGAGCACAACGAGCAAAATGTTTTGGCTATTTATAGATTTTATGGCTATTTATAGTTGTTTGTGGCTATTTTTAGAAGTTGTCTAAAATTATGTAACTTAATCCCAGTTAAGGGATTGGAGTCTTGTTCTAATCCAAGTTAACAGATTAGGGTATTTGGATGTTGTGGAATACCTATATTTTGTATTGTGAGGATTTCATAATGTCATGAAGAGAAAATAGGAGGTGTGGCTCCAAGGTTTTCTGGTTTTCCCGATTAAGGGTTTCCAGGTTAAATCTCTGTGTTTATGTGTGAATGATGTGTTGTGATATCTATTTTGCTTAAAATAATCTGTATGTTTTCCTTCTCTGCACATTTTTAAAACTTACAAATCCAACAGGATCAATATTCCTATGAAGGAAAACTAGATTGATGAGGGAAATAAAAGGAAAATGTGATCTAACTGTAAAAGGAAATCTAATCTAGATCTCCAATGTTCTAAGAGAGGTATTTGTTTTGTTCACAAATCAACTTGACATGTAAGATAGATACGCATTTAATCATATTAACAAAAATGTAAACAATATCATTTACTTATCATTTAACTCACAATCAATTAATGAAAATTAACGGACAACAACTTAAAATTAACACATTCAAGGTTAGCCCGCATTTAAGTATGTTAATTAAAAAATCAACATATCTGTTATCTAATCACTATGTAATCATTTGTAGAAATAGATAAAGATTTTAACAGAATAAACTCTTTAAAACTTTATCAGTTCATAAATTACTAACAGAGAGAAATCAAGGTTGTTATTAAATGCATTCACTAATTGCAAAGGACTAACAACAATATTGATCCATCTCAAACAGGAAAAATCATAATTCGTTAAGGAAACTTAATGAAATAATCAACAAGAGATATGAAAGAATATGATTACTGTATTAAATAAAGTTTGCAAAAAATTACAAAACCTCAGGTAAACAGAGGTATCTCTAGTCTGTTGTCCAAATGTTTCCCTTCCAAAAGTCCCTAATACATCTGAAACCCACCCTTTAAATAATTATTACAAGGAGTAGATTCCCATCAAATTGGGATCGGAAAATATAAATAGAACTAATATCCAAGGAAATCCTGCCATCCGTTCCAAATCCCTAACAATTCCGCAATGTTGGGATAGGTAGTTGATTCGAACCCAAGTTGAGCACCACATTTATAATTCTCCATTTCGTTTTTAGCTAACTTATGCTAGATGCAGATGTAAATGTGGATCTTGCCCTCAATAGACAAAGGTTTTCTAATTAACTGATCCACATCTTCAATGGTGATATGATCAAGTCCCTGGATTTTCTCCTTTGCTTCATCTCGTCGGCATTCAACCAGCTCGATCGTCAGTCTGGGTGGACAGTCATTCTCAATAAGATCCACTGTGGGAAAATGCAATGTCTCCATGATACCATCAACAACATACCACCTTATTCCAAACATAGCCTGTGCTTTCTTTATAGTATTCTCAACCATATCATTAAGGTCAAGACAAGCACTTAGTACAGTTCTGACATTTTTTAGCTAAAAACTGATGAGGATGACAATGTTTTCTGGCTTGTCCTTCATATATCTTTGCCAATTAAAATTAGAATCATAAGCTTTGGATGCTTGTTAATATATATAGATAAATATATCATTTTATTAGTATTTATGATCAAATAGCTCTTGAAACTTTATATTTATATGTAAATAAATGTGCCTTCGAAATAAATAAACTTACATGTAGAATGTTTAAAATCAAATAGAGTATAGTTGAACATTTATAAATATTTGAACCTTGAAATAAATAAACTTACATGTAGAATATTTAAAATCAAATGGAGTATAGTTGAATATTTATAAATATTTGAACATAACCGTAGTTTGTTCCTTTACGTGATAATATTTATTAACGTTTGTTTAAATATATAAGATTATTTTTTAACACCTTTTAAGAATAAAAATGTATGCCATAAGAAACATGCAAATGCCTCCAACCAGAATTGAATGTAAACTCACTTGCCTTTTCAATAATATATCACACTCAACCCAAATAACAGTAATCTATAACACATCAAATTGAATTTTTTGCCGGAAGCTTAAGGGGAATTACATGTTTGTACATGATTAGATGAAATAAATGGTAATCTATAACACATTGGACTAAATGTTTTTGCTAGAAGTGAACTACATGTATGTACATGATTTTATGCACCATTTAGGTTAATAGATTATCAACTCTTGATCAATTCCAATGTTAATTAGAATATGGTAATACTTGCCAACATTTGGAGTCATGTAATTCCATGCATAGCACGTGGAAATGGTTATGCACAAGACTAGCTGAAACAAAAATTGCAAAACACTTTACGTTTCAATACTAAACATTTTCATCTAATGCTCCTTGTCTTCCAACCATCAACCATCACACAGGGTTGAATCCCATTGACTTGCTCATCATTCTTTTAGAGGCATTCAATAAAGGTTTGGTTTGACGCAGCTTTAGCCCAGTTTGTTTATAATCCACTATCTTTGGGCTTCCACAGTGTGGGGGAGGAGACCCAAGGCACTACTATGCTTCAAGGATGGGAATGTCAAGTTTATTAATGCAAGATACTCCTTTCCACATGCAGCAATTGGAAACGTTCCATGACTTTAAAGTCACCATATTAAAACTTTTGCTTTCCATATAAGACTTCAAAGTCACCATATTAAAACTTTTGGTTTCCAGATAATGATGGAATGGCTCTGCTTTGCTTGCGGCATGGCTGTCCTTGGTGTTTGCGAATCAGTGGACTCCAATTTTCTACAAATAGAGCAATATACAAATGAATACTTCCAAGCTCCCTGCTTCATTTTTCAAGAAGACTATTAAAATGTTTTTGTCTTGCTAGGTTAACGTTGTGAGCAAAGATTTTTTGGTTAGGTGGTGTGTTCTGATAATTTAAGTGTACAAGTCGAATATGAACTTTGTGATGACATCATTTTTTATAGATATCTAATTTTAGGTTCCAACTTTTGCAAATTTTCCAAATTAAAGAAATAAATCTAGTTATCAAATTTGTAAGGGTGAGATTTGAAGAAAACAAGTCTATGTGCTACAATTTGAGCATCCATGTTTTACCCTTTTTCTAGTTCTACAGAGGGGCACGGAGACGTATTTGTAGCCTAAGTTTTACTAATGTAACAATAATTTTAACTGTTCTAATGGATTAGTATATTGCTATTGTTTATTAAATCTCTCTTCTTATGTTCAGCACGTTCCATTGACCCGGCTTTAAAATTGAAGTGTCCATCCGTCAATTAAGCCTAAACAAAAGGTTAATGTGGACTATGTTTGTATGTGGTTTAGCATTGTACATTGCGCTGGAAAAGGAAGGCATCACCATAGCCATACCCTAGAATTAATGTAAAGTATGGAATCTAGTACTATTTATGAGCTAGACAGGATCTTTCCCTGCCTATCAAGATTAAATTGGTAAGTCTGGATCTTTCCCTGCCTATCAAGATTAAATTGGTAAGTCTGCTTTGGAGCCTGTCAAGATTAAATTGGTAAGTCTGCTTTGGGATTAAATCGACCCGCTAATGCTATTTATGTTTCTTTATGATTGCTTCGTTTGAATAAAAAGTATATATATTGCAACTTAAAACCTTCCAGAACAAGATACTTTTATTCTGTGTGTTTACTCCAAAATAATCTTTGTGTTTAATAATTTCCTAATAGTTATTCCAAAATAATCCCATTGTTTAATAATTTCTTAATAATTAGCATTTTAGCATTTTTATTGTTTAATAATTTCCTGATAGTTTGCATTTTAGCAATTTTACTAGTATTTACACATACATTTCCTGAATTTTGTACTACTACGAGTTTTGCACTAATAAGCTTGGCATATAAAAGTACAAGTTGGCTATGTTTAGGAAATCATAGTTTCATAGTGAGATGTAATAAAAAAACCAGCCAATAAAGTTGTTGTTGAAGAGTGTTGTCGCCTCTTACGCATCTGGGTTAACGTAGCAGAAATATTCAAGCTGTTTGGTGCATCCTTGGGGGCAAGTCTCGATTCAGGTACTGTCATATGATCCTGACTCCTTCGTTTAGGCTTAACTCCTAACAAAGCCAAGGGGGCTAGTCCCTACCAAAAGAGTTGTTAAGGCTCTTAAAGGTCTTAATTGTTTCAATTGACTGGGTTGTTTAAGGAGTTAGAAATGAATAAATTGTTGACATGACACTATGCAAAATTATATAACTAAATTCATCAACATTGCAAGACATATCAATAATCACAATATGACTATAAGCAAATAGAGAGTACAAGAATTGAACCAATGCTGATATGGAGTCACAAAACAATGACTGTTGTTGAAAACAAGGAAAATATTTTGCTTGTGTACTTGGTCAATTTTAATTATTAGAATGATGAGTAATTAAAGGAAGGGGATTCACGATATACCAAGTGGTATTGGGATTATGTTTGAAATTTGGGAAGAGTGGCTCCGCACAGGAAAATGTGGGCTAGATGGAGTCGTAGGGGGGTGTTCAACACTACACCACAAGGGCGCAACCCAACGGGACTCTACGGTCACTTTCTAGTTGTTCCCGCTTTCCCTGAATAATTTTCCCACTACTTCTCCAAAATCGTTTACACCGAATTTTCGTAATGTTTTGGGTAGTTACTTTTATTAAAATGAGTTATTTAATTAGACGTGAGAAAATTAATAAGTGCATAATTTCGCTTTTGATATCCCCAAAATTCAAACTGAGCTACAAGGAGTAGAGCATACACAAAATAGGAAAATGTTCTTTTCAATTTATGAAAGCAAAGTAAAATTGAGATATAGCCCCTCAGGATGGATTGTGTGCTCGTGTGAACAAAAAATTGCGAGACTAATTACTACATCAAATAAATGACGGGTTATTATTTGATTACTTTGAATAAAATTTGTAAATCTTGAAATAAACTTGATTGATTTAAAAGTTGAAGTAATCAAATCTAATCTAAACAAACAAGAAAATCCAACCCACTTCAAGGATAGATACATACCTCCCCCAAATAGGGGAAGAGGGGTGTGGGAGCCGTAATCCCACTTGCTTTTTTATTAAATTGTTACATTGTTGATAATTAAATAAAGAGATGCATTTTGACCTTATACTTTTTCCAAAAGGCTTACAATAAATTGTCGGAGGAAAGGGATTGAAGAGGGGGCATTTGGAGATGCTTTGGGAGGCTTAAAATTTGAAAATTTCGCGAGCATTTCCTCTTGATCTGCCAATAAAGTACGAAAAAACTAGCAAGCTAACCTTTTATAAATTAGTGGATTAGCATAGAAATACAATCAAAATTTTACACCTTAGTATTTGCGAAAGTTAAAGGAATTTAAACCACTTCAAATACTAAGAGATTCACTAGATCTAAGCTTATGATAATAGGTTAAAAAGAAATGCTTTTAGATCTAGTTGAATATTCAAGCTAAGAGAAAATCTAAGCTTGCTTTTTAAGGAAACAAGAAAAATATTTAATATTTTAAGGATGAAGAAATAGCCCTCAAGCTTGGCTAGAATCTTTGTGAAGACATAGAAATGCCTGAAATGAAAGAAATGTTAGATCCTTAAGATAAAGAATGAAGGAAAGAAGGTATGCAACCGAGCTCCCACTTCTCATTCACCTGAGATAATCTGCAAGGTACACACAAACTTTGAACAAGTGAGATCCAATCTAGTGAATTTAATCAAATGAAATGAGAAGAACACAAGTATTACCAACTACAAAATGTTGCTTCTTAATATTATGTAAGAAAATACAAGTAAATAGACTAATACTTTAAATGTTTACTCAATAAACCATAAAGGATTTTGAAGCTAGAAATTAGATCTTCAAAACTTGTAAAAAATGAATAATAGCTTAGCCAAATATCACCTCGATTAATTGCAACATTCACATCAACAAGATCTTACACCATTCAGACCTCCAAGGCCTTGACTTTTATTCAAAATCAGAAGAAAAAAAAATAATGATCATTACAATAGCAGAGGTCACTTGCTTGCTTCATGTAAATTGAAGAGCAAGAGCCTTGCTTATATAGAAAATATGACCAAGAGAGGGTGGTTCACTTGCCCAAGAGTGACAGCACTTTACTTGAGTTGGCATGGGATGGAAAAGACAATAAATATGCCAACTTCCAATTCATAACTCAACACTTGCTATTATCCTCACAAATTTCCATCTTTTTCTTGATAAATGTGCTCCACTTGATTTAGAAAAATCAACTTGCCTTTATTTGCCGAGAAAAACACTCCAAAGTGTTTTAGAAACCTTAGGAATGTTCCCACTTTACTTTTCCAACTTATAAAACTCATTTTCGGCATGTTTATTTTATTTTATGAGTAGCCGAATTTTCACTTTATCTATTTTTTTTGGTCTTTTTTACTATTTTCGAGTAATAATTAATTTTAGATATAATTAAATACTCGAAAACTTAGAAAAGTGGGTTTAGGGGTTAAGTGGGTGCTCTGAATTAAAAAAATGAGCACTCCCATGGCAAATTCTGCCCCTAGGCCACATTTTTACGCACTTTTGAATATTTTTAATCAACTTATTAAAAATAAGCCTAGAAAATCGGAGAAAAAAAAAATTAGTACATGTTCATATGACTCAAATACAATGATTAGCATGGTAATATATGTTAACAAATAGGTTTTAATAACCTCCTAAGGTCTAACTACCAAGACATTTACTCTAGCTTTGGAGGAGTGGGTGAAACACTCGAAATTTATAAGTCATTAAAAAACAACGTATAATTTTCAAGGAAAAAAACATCCTAGAGTAAAGTGTTGATGACTAGGTCTTAATAAAGCCAAACCTTTTACATAATTTCATCATGGTAAGTCATTTATTACAATTTCTCCGCAAGGTATGAACATGTAAAAAATAGAAAAAAGGCCACTAATTGGCCTGATGAACTTCTGAACACATGATGAACAATTGATTTGTTCAAGCCTTTTATTGCTCACTGGAAAACCACCTAAGCAAAACTTAGTGGATAACATCTAGCTCCAACTGTGGGACGTGTGCTCGATTTGGTCTTTAGGCAAGGAGAGGATACGAGAACACTAGATTCTCTTGTTTATATAATTTGTAAAAACATTTGAATTTGACAAAAGAAACCTTAGTAGCACAAGTTTTATATAAAAACCAAATGAACCATAAGTTGCATTATTCAAAACTGGGGAAAAAACTTAACCAAATAAAATGTTATTTATTTCTAAGTACAGAAATAAATTGCAAAAAGTAAATGCTCACTATGAGGATCTTATTTTCCTACTTTAAGCATGATATAAAAAAGTTAGGTAAAATCAAATATTCAATGTAACCACCTAAGCATTTTATCAACTTTAGAGTTTTTTGCCTTATCTTTGGTTACCAACCAAAGCAAAGACATATTTTTTAGAAAGTGCAAACCTGCATGAATTCTCAAGTCGAGAGGGCTGGATGGGATATCATAGGCATGTAAAACATTGTCAAACTGCTTCCCAAATTGGAAAGTCCTCTCGCAGTTTTCTTATATCCAAGACTGGATAGGACTAATGTACACATATGTATGTTGAGGCAGATCCACTACTTCATCATACCCATCCAAAGGGTTTGTTTGTTGATACCTTTGTGTGTAAGCTCCAAGCTGTTCCAAATCATAAGAAACTTCTGCATGAGAAGATGATGGATGAGACTGATCTTTTGTTAACTGTATCCCATCTGACCCTTCATTATACTGCTTCTCCAAATTTTCTTTATTGATACTTATGTGTGGCTCTGAATAATCAAATGAAAATTTTGAATGTTCCTCTTCCATACCAAAACTTTCCCAAGTCTCAAGATCAACACTCCCTTCTATAGATGTATCATAGATGGGACTTCCACAAATTTCTGAATATACTCTCGCCTCCCTAGACATATCATAGATGGGATTCTCAATGAGACTTTCAAGTGTCTCATAAACTGGATTTTCCATGAAAGTCCAATAGTCATCACCCCCATCCATGTCAGATATGAGAGAGTCTTCATCGCTTGCATCACATCCCAAGATATACTTGTCCTCCTCCTGATTAGAATCATCTTCTTCTTCAAAAAAGGCCACAATGCAGTAAACCTTCCAAGCTTTCATCATCATACGGAGAATAAGCAGGAGTGGCATCATATAAATTACTGATTTCATCATAAGTTTCATCACAAGCTTATGTAATGATTTCTCTTTGAGGTAGATCTAGGGTACAAATGTGACCATCATTATTGAAATAATCATGAAATGATTCCCAATATTCAGTGTTATATGTTAATGTGGCATGAAGAGGGTCTTCAATAATATCCTCAATGAAAGACTCTTCATGCACAATAGAATATTGATTGTTGTATATCATGTTGATACTAGGCATCTCATGATCTTCCACGTGATATTTTCTCTAAGGAAAAAATTATTTCAAATTAGTCTTAATGAATGACTCAATATTGAATAATTCACTATCGTTTCCATCATAATGCCACTGCCTCAAAAATATCTCAAAGAACCTTGCAAGGGAAGTAATAGATTTATTAGGAAGGCCCTTGTGAAGCCAACAAGAAGCATCTTCTCACAGACAAGAAGCAAACATAAACAACATATGATCCTCATGAATTATGCTAAATTCACTCATACATGAAAGGAACATCACAACATGGAATTTGGCTGAGTGATCATTATCACGCCCCCGAAAGAAAGGAAGGGGATAAGAAGTATTTTCCTCATCAAAATGATTAGGTAATCTAGGGATCTTGAAGAAATCAATCAGAGGATATGCACAAGAGATCCGAGCAACATTTTCTATACTTTTAACATCCATATCAAGAATCAATAATCATGGGGAACATCTGCTATTGAAAGAGTGGAGCTGTTGAAAAATGATCTTTTGATTATTTACTGTTGTGTGGGCTTATCTACACAGAATCAATCTCAACAACTTTATGAGATACACGGGTTTTTATCACTTTAATGGAGTCGCCATGTGAGAATACAAAATATGGATTAAATACATTTTCACAAAAATCAATTTTTTTGCTTTCTTTGTAAAAATTAAAAGGGAAAAAGGTTAGTGGAGTCGCCAGATGAAAATTAAAGATATACTATAATCACATCAAACAAAGCAAAAACAAAATTCGTACTC
Source organism: Pseudotsuga menziesii (assembly GCA_001517045.1). Lineage (NCBI taxonomy): Eukaryota > Viridiplantae > Streptophyta > Pinopsida > Pinales > Pinaceae > Pseudotsuga > Pseudotsuga menziesii. The sequence goes on along the minus strand of LPNX010046628.1, from coordinate 272,487 downwards.
TGGGATTAAAAAGATTTATCCCCAGCAACGACGCCAAAATGTTACCGCTTCTTACGCACCTGGGATAACGCAACACTGAAATCTTCAAGCTGCTTGGTGCGTCCTTGGGGGCAAGTCTCGAGTCAGGTATTATCACTTGATCTTGACTCCTTCGTTTAGGCTTAACTCCTAACGAAGCCAAGGGAGGTAGTCCCTACCAAAAGAGTTTCTAAGGTTTTTAAGTGTTTTAATTGTTTTAATTGATTGGGTTGTCTAAGGAGTTAGAAATGAATAAATTGTTGACACGACACTATGTAAAATTATATAACTAAATTCAATAGCATTGCAAGATATATCAATAATCACAATATGACTTTAAGCAAATAGAGAGTACAAGAATTGAACCAGTGCCAATATGGAGTCACAAAACAATGAATGTTGTTGAAAACAAGGAAAATATATTGCTTGTGTACTTGGTCAATTTTAATTATTAGAATGATGAGTAATTAAAGGAAGGGGATTCATGATATACCAAGTGGTACTGGGAATATGTCCAGAATTTGGGAAGAGTGTCTCTGCATGGGAAAATGTGGGCTAGATGGAGTCGTGGGGGGCGGGGGTGTTCAACACTACACCACAAGGGCGCAGCCTAACGGGACCCCACGGTCACTTTCTAGTTGTCCCCACTTTCCCTGAAGAATTTTCCCACTACTTCTCCAAAATCGTTTACGCTGGATTTTTCGTAATGTTTTGGGTAGTTACTTTTATTAAAGTGATTTATTTAATTAGATGTGAGAAAATTAATAAGTGCACAATTCCGCTTTTGATATCCCCAAGATTCAGACTAAGCTACAAGAGCATACATGTAATAGGCAAATTTTCTTTCCATTTTATGAAAGCAAAGTAAATTTGAGATACAGCCCTTCAGGACGGATTGTGTGCTAATGTGAACAAAAAATTGGGAGACTAATTACTACGACAAATAAATGTCGAGTTAGTATTTGCTTACTTTGAATAAAATTTGTAAATCTTTAAATAAACTTGATTGATTTTAAAGTTGAAGTAATCAAATCTAATCTAAAAGAACAAGAAAATCCAACCCACTTCAATGACAATACAATCTTCCCTCAAATAGGGGAAGGGGGGTGTGGGAACCGTAATCCCACTTGCTCTTTTATTAAATTGTTACACTGCTGATAATTAAATAAAGGGTTGCCTTTTGACCTTATACTTTGGCCAAAAGGCTTATAATAAATTGCCGGAGGAAAGGAATTGAAAAGGGGGGATTTGGAGATGCTTTGGGAGGCTAAAAACTTGAAAATTTCGCAAGCATTTCCTCTTGACCTATCAACAAAATACAAAAAAACCAGCAAGCTAATCTTTTATAAATGAGTGGATTAGCATAGAAATACAATCAAAATTTTACACCTCAGTATTTACGAAAGTTGAAGGAATTTAAACCACTTCAAATACCAAGAGATTCACTAGATCTAAGCTTATGATCACAGTTTAAAAAGAAATGCTTTTAGATCTAGTTAAATAATCAAGCTAAGAAAAAATCTAATCTTGCTTTTAAAGGAAACAAAAAAAAAAAGATTTAATTTTTCAAGGATGAAGAAATAGCCCTCAAACTTGGCTAGAATCTTTGTGAAGACATAGAAGTGCATGAAATGCAAGAAATGTTAGATCTTTAAGATAAAGAATGAAGGAACAAAGGGATGCAACCGAGATCCCACTTCTCCTTCACCTGAGACAATTTGCAAACTACACACAAACTTTGAACAAGTAAGATCCAATCTAGTGCATTTAATCAAATGAAATGACAAGAACACAGGTATTACCAACTACAAAATATTGTGTCTTAATCTTAGATAACCAAATACAAGTAAACAAATTAATACTTGAAATGTTTACTCAATAAACCATAAAGAATTTTTAAGCTAGAAATCAGATCTGCAAAACTTGTAAGAAATGAACAATAGCTCAACCAAATATCATCTCGATTAATTGCAACATTCACATCAACAAGATCTTACACCATTTAGATCTCCAAAGCCTTGACTTTTATTCAAAATAAAAAAAAATAATGATCATTACAATAGCAAAGGTTACTTGCTTCATTTAAATTGAAGAACAAGAGCCTTGCTTATATAGAAAATATGACCAAGACAGGGTGGTGCACTTGTCCTAGAGAGAGAGCACTTTACTTGAGTTGGCATGGGATGGAAAAGACAAAAAAATGCCAACTTCTAATTCATAACTCAACACTTGCTATTATCCTCACAAATTTCCATATTTTTCTTGAGCAATGTGCTCCATTTGATTTAACAAAATCAACTTGCCTTTATTTGCCGAGAAAAACACTCCAAAGTGTTTTAGAAACCATAGGAATGTTTCCACTTTACTTTGTCAACTCATAAAATTCATTTTCGACATGTTTATTTTATTTTATGAGTAGCCGAATTTTTCACTTTATCTATTTTTTGGGTCTTTTTTTACCATTTTCGAGTAATAATTAATTTTAGAGATAAATAATTACTCGAAAACTTAGGGAAGTGGGTTTAGGGGTTAAGTGGGTGCTCTAAATTAGAAAATGAGCATCCCCATGGCAAATTCTGCCCCTAGGCCACATTTTTATGCACTTTTGAAGAGTTTTAATTAACTTATTAAAAATAAGTCTAGAAAAACGAAAAAAAAAATTATTTTTTTCGAAAATTAAAAAAACCTATAAAAGACTCGGTACATATTCATATGTCTCAAAAACAATGATTAGCATGGTAATATACATTGACACATAAGTTTTAATAACCTCCCAAGGTCTAACTACTAAGACATTTACTCTAGCTTTGGAAGAGTGAGTGAAAAACTCGAAAATTATGAGTCATTAAAAAACGACGTATAATTATCAAGGAAAAAAACACCCTAGAGTAAAGTATTGATGACTAGGTCTTAGTAAAGCCAAACCTTTTAAATAATTTCATCATGCTAAGTCATTTATTACAGTTTCCCCATAGGGTATGAACATGAAAAAATAGAAAAAGGGCCACTAATTGGCCTGATGAACTTTTGAACACATGTGATGAACAATTGATTTGTTCAAGTCTTTTATTGCTCACTAGAAATCCACCTAAGTGCAACTTAGCGGATAACAAAGAGTTGTAGCAACGGCTGGTTGTTTTATCCATCTATCAACTGGCAAAATGGATGTTATTTTTTCCCCAAAATTTCAGTAAACCCTAGCATTTGCCATTCAACTATCATGCCTTCATGGGGCCACTGGATGTGCTCACAGAAGCGAGGGAGAGATCCGTAACACCTAATGGGAATCCAATCCTTCAACATACTCAATCATCGATCTAGAGGCATCTCAGTCCTCTCCATACAAACAAGAGTGATAAAATGTCTCTTAAGCTCCTGGTTCTAGAAAGAGCCATAAAACCAAAGGGCACTGACCAAAACAATACCAAGTGGCAATCATTAGTACGAATACATCATTGGTTGGTTGACAGGGGCCTGAGGTGTCAAGCAATGCTGCCATTGCACTCCATTAGTGACCATTTCGCTTGTTAGATTAGTGGATGCGATCACCGGTTGTACTGGGCCCTCCTCCATCAACACCATATCTTCATCCTCCATTGCCATTGGCTGTTCATTCTCAGTAGATCCATCACAACTTTTTTTATTTAAGGACAACTAACAATTGATTTGTAGACCTATGAAACTGAGAAGGAACCAAAGGAACAACTTCAAGGAGATTATCTACAGGTTTAATTTCTAACGTCCTTCTACTTACAAAGACTGATGCAGAATTTGAGGGTCTCACAAAATAGAATAGATCAGGCAAATTGGCATGTATCTGCCAAGCTGCTTGCAACAGAACATGATGGAATCAGATTTTTAATTGTTGGCGGTGGGACGGTTAAAGTAATGGATATCGTAGGGAGGAAAATATGAAACGAAGTGGCCATGCATAGTTGTTGCATTCACTCCATATAACAGAGAAATTCAACACAAATACAAATAACAGAGAAATGTAACACTTCGAATACACATAATAGAGAATTGTAGTAAGCCACAAAGCTCTCGAAAGTTCGACAGCAATCTCAATACGCTACCAAGTGTCGATAATCCATGAGATCTTGTTTAATTCATTCCAGCTGCTACCGCGTCATTAAAATCCGTCGTACTGTCATTAAACACTTGCGCACTACATTAAACTATCGCTGATAGTAGGACGCAGCCAACCCCTGGGAGGGATTCCCAAGCTGTGTCACTTGAGCCAATTAAAATGCAACATAATTGCACTATTTAGAAAATCAATTAAATATTTTTTTAACTTTAACATGACTTTGCAAAATTGCAATATTTAAAAAATTAAACAAATTAATCGTTTAAACTCCACCGTTTTCTTAATAATTAAAAGTGAAACGTGTAATATATCAAATTAAATAAATGATCCATACCCACCAACCTGTATTAAATGAATGCTCAAGTTTTTGTTTTTTCTTGATATTATTTTTATAATTTAATAATTATGAATAATCATGTTTTATTGACACCTACGGTGAAAAGACAATTCAAATGTTTAAAAAGTAACCTGTAATGATTATAAAATAAGACGATTGTATTTATGATATTTATCTTTATAATGTTTACCTTTAATTATATATATAAATTTTTATCTTTATAAAGTTTTTCTTAGATTTCATAGATTAAATTTTTGTCAACAAACTGGTAAATGTAAAGTCAACGCTCTATTGATTTCATTATAACCCTGAGGTACTCGAAAGTCACGAAAATTGCAAGTAATGTTGTTATTAAGTCGGTCACTAAACTCGTACAACATGTTTTAGAGTCTTATGGATGAGACTTCAGAAAATTGTCGCTCAAATGATACTCGAAAATGGCGTGTTGACCAAGATTAGTTATGGTCTGGTCTTCATCCATAACACTATTTTGAAAGTTAGGAAAAGTGGAAAACAATGAAGGGTCATAATGATCATACTTGTTCTTAGTATAGTGGCGAGAAAAATTCGGGCGATAGTGACTTGTCGCTCAAATGATACTCGAAAATGGCGTGTTGACGGGGACAAATAGTTAATGAAGGTTAGTTATGGTCTTCATCCATAACACTATGTTGAAAGTTTGGAAAAGTGGAAAGCAATGAATGGTCATAATGATCATTCTTGTTCTTGATATGGTGGCGAGAAAAATTCGGGCGATGGTGACTTTATTGAGAATGGAATTAGTTAGTGCAGGTCAATTCTATGTTTTGTTTGTTTTAATGCATGAGAATATCAACTTAATATATTATATAAGCTATGGAAGATGGGCAAGTCACCGGAAATGGGGCTTTTATAATTTATTTGAAATTTGTTTAGTATATATCAATTCTTAATAAATGAGTTTGGGTATCACTTGAGAGAGGTAATAATAATAATAAGGACTATTTAATAGGAATTTATGATTGTTTTTTTGGTTGTGCGGTAGGCTGGTCAAATTTGAAGGGATGGTCTTAATTTTTTTTGGAAGGGCACACAACTATCCAACCTTTCAAGGATGAAAGGTTATAAAAATAGTTGCACTTCAATTGAAAATTGAAAATTAAGTTAGCCCTTCAATTTAAAAAAAGGTGAAAATAAAATAATGCCCTTCCAAATATTTATAATTTTAAAATATCAAACAAAACTACATCAAACATTGTAAATTTTCATTAAAACTAATCAATAAACAAATATCTCTCCAATTCCATTAAAAAATTAATAAGAAAACATATTTTCCTTCCATTCATTTGATATTCTTCAAAAACATTTAGGATTACATCATTGAAAACATGAATCTAGCCCAATGGAAGAGGCTTTCTGGCTTTCATTTGTTTCCATACATCATAAATGCCATTCCAATCTACCTCATTTAAATCATGAGGTGCACTAAGAGAAAGAAACATTAACATATCCAATGTCTCCAATGAAAGTCTTACAAATAAAAAGAGCTTTTGAAAGAAAGCTTTGCAATATAAATATAAATAATAAATACTGTTTTCTAGCCTTTTCGACCTTAACGGCCATTCCTAAGCAGTAAAATTACACCCAATTCCAAACAACCCCCACCCCCCAAAATAAAGATTAGACATTCCTTTTTGTTGTAAACAAGGTTTGAGAGCACATTATTGTAAACAATGAGTGATTTATAAGTCTCTTGTTCCCCACGCAAAGCATTATTGCAAATTGCAACTACAGACCGCTTGAACGTTTCAAACTGTTATATATTCAAATATCTTTGTTATATTTAATTGAATAACAAATCTTATTTAATCATTTTATCCCGTATTGAGATGAATCCATTCATTTCGATTGGATTATTTTAAACTTTATATATTTTAAGGGTGACTTTATGGAAAAGAGTTGAAGCCTGCACCTTTTTTAATAAAGCAGGTGAAAAGAGCTTTTGAAAATACTATTTTTATCATTACAATTTATTAATATTTATTTAATAATGTTAAATATTTTTCATGGATGTCAATATTCTAATTATCTACATAGTTTTTTTTACATTGTTTTAAAATAAATATATTAAAAAAACTTAAATAATAATAAATTGTTACACAGGTTATTAATTATATATAATAAAAATGTAAATAATATTAAAATGTTTTCTAAAATACCAAGATTTGATTAATTTACAAACTCTACTCCTTTTGAAAATTATTTTATTAAAAATGTTTTAAAGATGATGATTAGAGTTATTAATATTTATTATGATTAAGTTTCTTTTATTGAACCTTCAAAAAGTAAAGAAGCCATTTTGTTTTTTATGTCTTCACAAAGATGATATATATAAATCTTAAGAGATTTATTAATGTTTGCGTAAGACTTGAAATTTTTTGTAAACATTGATGTTGAAAATAAAAAATTTAATTATTTTTAATTGGTGTCATAATCGCTTGTAAATTGTGCTTGAAATTTGTTTCGTTGTTGTTCCAACTTCCGCGTTATGTAAGCCTCGGGAGTCGGGAAGCTGCTCACACGGATCGAACTATATTGCAAAATTGTTGCGTCATGCACAATGATTTGGTATTTATGGTTATTCATATGTTTGAAAAGGATCCCATGATGTGATATAAAGTCATTACTCATTAAATATTATTGCCCATTGCTTATTCGCAGATTCACAACATGTACTTACAACGGAAAAAAATTTTGACAGGAAAATTAAAAGGCTTTCCCTTCTTTTGAAATATTTAAGTTAAGGTATCCCTTCATGGTGGACGGGTGAAATAAAAAAAATTAATTTTTTTTTATGAGCAAAATTTTCGTTACACTTCTGGGACGGGCTAAACCCCTTTGGAAGGGCTGGGACGGGTTCAAATTTGACCTCTGGTGGTAGGTATGTTTATAGAAAATTGATGGTATGTTGACATGGATAGTTCGTCATCTTTGTAATTTTGTATGATACATAATATCATGGTTTGTAAAAAAGACTATTTAATGGGGATCTCTGTTGTTAGTAGTTTGAATATGTTTATTTAAAAAAAATTAACAAATTTAATAATCATAATAATATAATTGGTAGAGTTATGAGATTGAGCAATATAGTCCATTGTATATTTGTTCAAGAATGGATATGATATGATAGTAAATGTTTATGTCACTAAACTTGATAAGCACTTGTAACATGTTTATAGGAGAGGTCACTGCTGTATGTTAGAATATTAAAAATCCACAACATACTTAGGATATCATAGTTATTATTTTTTTATTAATTTCCTAGGTGTAGACTAGGTAGTTGGCTACCATTTGCCACTTTTGGCCCACACTTGCCATCATTAGCCATTGGAGCGCACTTAGAAAGATTATGGATAAGATCTTGTATGTTTTTAGGCTGTCCAAAATGGTAAGGGCACATTTCCTGGTTTAGATTGCGTTATTCTTGCTTTTTTACTTTTTCATAGATAAGGATAAAGCTAGTTCATCACGTCCCCATACCCCATAATGCACATAATTAAAAAAATTTACTTCAAGAACCTCTGTTTTTTCTCTAACACAGGGCATGGGCGTTAACACACTCTTCAACCTTCATCCTCGAGCTTACAAACCACTATAACAATCATTCCACCCTTGACAAATCCCTTCTGCGACCGAAAACACTTTTTCTTCCCTGAACCTATCATTTCCGCCCTTCTGCTTCCACCTTTCCAACCTCAAAACTCGAGAGTCGAAAACTCGCCTTCCGCACTTCCTCTTTCCACCCTTCCAAACTCGGAATTCGAGAATTGGAAACATAATGTGTGGCGGGGTCCTCTATCCACAGTTCCACCCTCCGCCTTCCGCACTTTCACTTTCCGCCTTCAGAAGCCGGAAGTTGGAAACATAACACTTGACAGAGTTCTTTGACCATGGTTTTGCATTCCGCCTTTCTGCCCTTCAGTACAGAACTCGAGAATCAAAAAAATTAACTTTGTAACTAGCTATGTCGAGAATACTTATCTTAGATAATCAAGTTGTTATGAAACTAGCTATGTCACTGCAACGTTCCACCCAACCATAGGCCAGTGTGTTCATTAATCTCTCAACACCACTGCCACCCTCGAGTTGGGCATGATTTCCACAAGGAACTAGGGAACAACAGACTTACACATAGCCAAAACATATCATACACAGTCAAGCCAACCATCAGTTGGGTTTATCAGACTGTTCATCCAAGCCAACACCATGTTGGGTTTATTAGGTTGCAGGCTTACAAGCCAAACAATGCTGGGTTTTTCAAGCTTACTCAGCCAAGCCAACATACAGTTGGGTTTATCACACTGTTCACAGTCAAGCCAACTTCCACAATAAGGACCAACCAAGCCACATATGGTTTTATCATGCACTCAACCAAGCCATCATTCACAGTGGGTTTCTCAGGGCTGTCCATCCAAGGATGACACACAAGGCCAAATGAACACCAAGACACAGCCAAGCCAACAGATGGGTTTATCAGGCTACCAACCAAGCCATCCTTTGAGTTGTGCTTATCGGGCTACTAAGGCAGTGGACAAGAATAACTGTTAAGCTAGCGAGGTCATCCACGGAGCTAAGGACACCTTCACAAGATCTATTTGGCCTAGCGTCCACGTTTCCTACACACACAATAGAAGGAAATGTCCCCTTCTCTGCTCCATAGTCCCTCGGTCTACCCCTTCCCTTCCAGTGCTCTTCAGGATGTGCATAGCAGATTCATCATCCACTCTTATCTTATTGTGAGATTTCACACTAGGTTTATCAAGCACATTCTATGTCTCTTCAACTCCTGAATCTTGTTTATAGTTCAGACCCAAACCAGGGTGCACAACACAACATGTCACAATGTTAACAGAATAAAACAGGCTTCCACTCACTCTATGACAGAGGAGACCATTGCACAACAACATTGGGGAAAACACAGATAACCACTCCATCTCATAAAATCAAGTTATCTCCACTGCTCATTTGTTCAGTAAAACAAAGGAGACCACCGAACCTCCACGTGACTGAGGATAGTAAAACAACAGGTGAGCAACTCAGAACAAAACATAGTTCTGCAAGCAGCACAAATGCATATCACGCATGAGCAAAATGGAAAGGGGCGAATGAATCAAACACCAATGGGAAAAATAACCAAAACATTTAGCGCAACCCCAAAAACGACGGACTCAACACACAATCCAGGGTTCGCTTGCTTCAGAAGCAAGAACGCAACTCCCCAGACTGCAAATCTGCACAGACTTGCTCAAACAAGCAATCAGACTGCCATACCTTGCTCTGCCCAAGGCATTAACTGCCTCAACCAACTTCTAGAAGAAATTGATGATTAAGGATAGAGGATGAAAAGGTAGCTTAGGGGTACATGGGTAATCCCATTGACATCTGGCCTCATCCTGAGGCTCAAAGGTTGACTCACTCCCCACCCTATCCCCTGTGGAATCATACCACCATCTCTTTCACGTTGCATTCCCATAGCTAGCTGTGGTATTTTATTAAATGGTGTATTTACATGATGTCCAAAAGTATATACCGTACCTCACTTCTCATAATGAACCATAAGCATCAACCTTGATTATCTATACACAAAACATCAATCAATGGCAGGGCCTTGGCCTTGAGCTCCTTGCTATGATTCCATACAACATATACATCATGTACAAACAAAACACCATGGGGTCAAAATCAGGGTATTACAATCCCCTCCTCCTTCAAAAACAATGTCCTCAGTGGTCATCAATAGTGAACAAAAATGCTACATTGGCACCACCTAAGTGTTCAACGAAATTGAATAGGGATGCATATGGAAATCGCATGGCATCCTCCAGCTCGCATGTAGCCTCTTCAGAACCGTAGTGGTCCCATTGCACCTTTACTTGTCTTATGGCTCGATTCCAAAGCATTGTGACCTTTATGTCAAGTATGCACATTGGCTCGGTTTGGAACTCTCCCTTGGGTTCCACCTTAATCAAATCCCAATTTATCACGTGATTTGGGTCATGCACATACTTCTTAAGCAAATAAACATGAAAAACATTATGAGCTTTAGTGCTAGTAGGCAATGCATGTCTATATGCAACTGGCCCTATTCTTTCAAGCACTTCAAATGACCCACAATATCTATATGACAACTTGTCACAACTGCCAAGCTTTAAAGAACTCTTTCTTTCCCTCACTCTAAGGTAAACATGATCTCCAAGACAAAATTCTCTATGCACTCTATGCTTATCAACATAGCTCTTTTGTCTGTCTTGGGCTGCTTTCAGATTCTGCTTGATTTTTTCAACCTTTTGCTCCATTTTCATGAGAAATTATGGACCAATCACAACCTTGTTCACTGGATTATCCCATGTCACTGGTGTCCTGCACCTTCTGCCATACAAAGCTCCATATGGACTCATCCCCGAGGATGTTTGTTGCCCATTGTTATAGGAAAATTCTACCAAGTGTAAATAATCTTCCCACTTGGTTGGTTTGTCCTTCACATACATGCGAAGCATGTCTTCCAGCACTTGATTCACTCTCTCTGTCTGACCATCAGAGCAAGGATGGCAAGCAGTGATGAAATTGACTTTTGTACCCAAATTTGCAAACAACCCCTTCCAAAAATTGGAAGTGAACTTGGCATCTCTGTCAGAGACTATTGCCTTAGGCAATCTATGCCATTTGAAATACTCTTTCATGAATATGTTTGCAATGTCATCAATCTTATGTTTGGACTTAACCAATATAAAATGCGTTGCCTTTGTCAACTTGTCCACCACAACCATGATAGAATCATGTTGCCTCCAAGTCATTGGCAATCTTGTAATGAAATCCATGGAAATAACTTCCCATTTCCACTCTAGAACTGGCGGAGGTTGCAACAAACCAACTGGGTGTTGATGCCCAACCTTCACCTGTTGACATTTCATGCACCTTGAAATATATTCAACCATATCCTTTTTCATTCCTGGCCATAAATACTGCTTTCTAGTTGTAGCAATTGTCTTCTAATATCTTGGGTGACTAGAATATGGAGCCTGATGGATTTCATCCATAACAATTCTCCTCAAATCTGCTACATTTGGAATATAAATTCGGTTCTTAAAGGTAATAAGTCCATCTTCTTCCAATTTATATCTCGCATACCTCTTCTCAAGACCTTGCTGCTGCAATTTGTCTTTTACCTGCACATACATTTCATCTTCAGCAGCATGATTAACAATCTGCTATCTCAAATATGGTTGGAAAATACTAAGAGATGCCACATGCATTTCATGGATCTTCCTGCTGAGTGCATCAGCCACTTTGTTCTCTTTTCCCTTAATGTGTTTGATCGCAAAATCAAAATCACACAAAAACTCCAGCCATTTAGCTTGTCTAGCATTTAAAGTAGGTTGATCAAACAAGTATTTCAGACCATGACATGTCGAAGCACATCAATATCAGGTACCACTGATGGTGCAGAGAGGATGTCACGTCCCCATCCCTTCGATCGGCGAAGAGGACACGACGAACACCAAACACTCCACCTGTCAAACAGCCCCATGAACATGGACAAGCAACAATGCTGAAATAAAAGCTTAAACACAAGGCATACAAGGATGCATTCCATCATACAAAGATTCCTAATGCATCAACCTACAACGGAAGCAACACATACATTTCCAGCATTGAACATGTTCATCGTTTCACATAATACAGTAGATTATATAATTTGCAGAGATGGGATAACAACAGCACTCATCTTTTGATGAAGAATTCACCCGCAACCAGCTACGTTGCTGCAACGTTCCACCCAACCATAGGCCAGCGTGCTCATCAATCTCTCAGCAACACTACCACCCCCGAGCTGGGCATGATTCCTCAAGGACTAAGGGAACAATGCAGGCTTACACATAGCCAAGGGACACAATGAGCAAACCAACACAGCTGTGTTTAATAGGCCTTCAACAGATTAGCCAAGCCGGCACATTCCAAGGGGACAACCACTGCATACACGCAGCAACACAATCCCTTCACAGCCCTGTGAAGAAGGCAAAACAATCGAGGATAGTCCCAAACCAGAGATGAACCACAGCTCAAGCCACGAGACAACTCAGAGTTGTTCTTGGCCCTAGCATGGCCAAAACAACTCAGCAACAACACCCAAACCAAGGTACTTCAGCAACCCAACTCCATAATAAAAACGGTGGCAACTCTACATAGCCCATAGTGGATTAGAAACAGAACTCCCAGCATAACCATGGGAAACTTAGCCGACGAATGTGGTAATTGCAGTCACAAACTCACAATGAAGACGATGGCAGCTATACACAGTCCCAAAATAGGGACACCGTTGATGATGGACAACAGCTCACTAAGAATCCATAGCGGCCCAAAACACAGTTGGACACCACAGCCAACAAAACGTGTGAAGAAACACCCATGCACAGTCCGAAATAGAAACAGAGATCGGACTCTCAACAGCATCCAACAGTCGTGGAAGAACAACAACAACCCAAATCGCAGTTTACACAAACAACAAGCCCGAATCACGGGTTAAACCAACAACAAGGTATAAATCGTGGGTTAAAGCCACGGTCATTCACATACTAGCAGAAATCGGGCCCCCCCTGAGGCCGTTTCACCTGCTCGCTACATGCACAGCCAAGAGGAGCCGCGACTGGTGCGTGAGGAGCACAGAACAATCCGACCTCTGCGTGACGATCCAGCAAGACAGCTGCCTGCGTGAGGAGGAAAACAGAATGTCTTTCTCTCTACGCACCCATCAACAGAACCACGGGAGGAGCAAAACAGACCCCCCTGAAGATTCGGAAAATGAGGGAGAGAAGAGTGAATGCAATTGTGGGTGGAGTGGGCACGTGGGCAAGGGATTGACAGTCCTGCCACCCCACTCCCAAAGACCATAACTGCCTCAACCACCAGCAGCCATAACTCCTCAGCTACCCAACAAAACATTAAAGAGGTTGGATGAGATAAAAAGGTGACAAATCAACAAGGTGGTAAAACATGGGTTTCCCCCCGATAACCAAGGTTTGACATTCCCCACCCCTTATCCTTTGGAACCATGCCCTTTTCATTCAACGTTGCACTGCCGTAGCTGGTTGTGGTTTTAGTTTTATTTGATGTGTGTATTTACATGATGTCAAATTATAAGGTATCGGATAGCACGACATACCATCGGCAACTATACCTATTGTCGAAACATACACACACAAATTGATGGTGGGGCTTTTTCCTTTAGCTCCTCACCACGATTAATTACATTATATACATCATGCAAATGGGGTCAAAACCAGGACATTACATTCCCCTCCCCCTTGGAATAACACCGTCCTCGGTGTTCCAATACATATATACAATACAAATACAATATATATATATATATATATATATATATACAGTTGCACATCAAAATTTCAAAACTTGCAGATCTGTCCCACGTTTAATTATCTACTTTGAACATTCATGACCAAGCCCCTCGGCTTCCATGGACTCCTCCTGCTGGTTCTCAGCTTCCAGCTGATCCCGAAGTCTAGGAACTTTGCGGCTATTTCCTTCATCATGTTCCCTCATTGGGCAGTCCCGGCATAAATGATGTCCTCCGCATCTCCAGCATCTCACTGGCTGCTTCATCTTTACCTGCTCAATTTCCTTTGAGTCTTCATGCCTGGACCGTTTCTTATCGAGGTCGCTTGGACAATTGTGCCATTGTTGATCCATCTTCCTTTCCTTTGCCGATTGCTCCCAGAAGGCTTTTCACCTCCTTTTGCAAACCAATAGAGTCTTGCAAAATCTGGTGGTTCATCTCATTCTGCCTTCTCTGTATCTTGAGCATATCCCCAAGGTCCTCTTGGGTCTTGGCAATCATTTGAAGGAGACTTCCAGCCAAGTCCAACAATTTTTGATCTGCTGCCATGATCAATGTGCACCACCTGGTTTCACTTTTCTCACCTATGAAATGCACCATTGAAATTCTATCAGACCAAGCATAATATAGGCATCAAAATCAGTTAGTTAATTACCCAATTGGCATGACAGTCCAAGTCTCATAAATGAGGCTTTCATACATTTCATGCCTTCCCAACAGGCACATGAGCTCATTCATGTCCATTCCTGGGCAGGGAATTAACTATTCCAGCATTCACAATTTACTTTAAGCAAATACACACATTTCATTTCCATCATACATGCATTCAACAATCTTTTGTTTTCACAATGCAATATATATATGTATATATATATAATCAAAAGGCAAGAGAGAGCAGTAAGAGTTTTTCCCCTCTTTATTTTGTTCCATCCTGGAACCCACACCATCACTGTGGATTTTCATGTTCTCATCCTCTTTCACTTCACCGTGAATGCTGGACCAATCTTTCTTGGTCATGACACTTAGTTTCTTTGGTCTATTCCAGACCTCCAAACTATGGAGTCTCTCCACATGGTTTGTCTCAATTGCTAGGACTCCCCCGTCTTACTAGCACCTTTTTCATTACCACTCATTCTGAGCTTTCCAGGACAGTCACATGTCCACATGCACCCCTAGGATGCTCTCATAGTCCTCGCTCCCAACGATACCTATATCCAACATTGAATAGATTCACATGTTTAGTTTATTCTCATTAGTTTTATCTCTAGAACAAGAGCTTAAAACATCATATCCAAATCATATACACATGTATATTCATAAGCAAAATAATCCAATATAGTATCTATATTGTGCATTTCCTTGTTCGTCCACAGGATCTTGCTTTGCTTTGTAAGCCTTGGGATCCCCTATGGACTTAGATGTTAGGTCAGCACGCCGGCTACTCCACAACATCAAATAATTAATGTCCACCCAGTACATTCTCATGTCAACTGGGCTTGGAACTTTACCATGACCATTTCCAAGTCTAGGATCTACTATGGATCCCTAGGCATATAATAGCCCAACATACACTTATGTCAACAATAACACATACACTTATACCAACAATAACACATACACTTATACCAAGAATAACCCTTACTCCACAACCCCCCACAACAACCGTTCACCCCTTTACCTTTACCTTTACCTTTTACCTTTAGGGTGCAACACCCAATTGCATCTATTTATCCTGTCAACACAAGCAATACAAGCAATACAAGCAAACTCATCAGCGTTCTTTCTCTAAAACTGTAATCACATTTCATATCATTCGGTCATAATGGATACTAAATCAAAACATGTTCTGCATATGGAATTTAATAATTAAGCATGCATATTCATAGCAAGGGTCACATAAAACTTATCCATTAGCCGTCGCAGTATGCCTTTATATCTGTTAGGCACCGTCAAGGAGTTGGGAAAGGCTAAATGCTAAGCTGGTGAGCTCGTTGTAGAGCTAGGAACACCTACACCAGAACTAGCCTGACTTCTAAGACACCCACACACACCCAACACAAGGAATCAGTCCCTTCTTTGCTACTCAATCCCTCAGGCCCTGCATTCCCTTTTAGTGCTATCCTGGGGTTGTGGAGAAGAAAGTCAACCCTCTAGCTCTGTTTGTGTGGTTTCCAATCACCAGTTTTAAGCAAACCAAGCCCCCATCCCTGCTTCCTTTTTACGTTTCGTATCCACACATGTCTTACCGACATAATCTATACCATCTCACTCATGTTGTCTACCAAACATGTAGTGCAGACGAGACATTTTCAAAATGTCCAATGGCATTTCACCCGAAACCCTTTTCCAAGATAAGGGAAAACCTTCCCATGAAGTTTGGCTTATGCAGGCCATCACACAGGGTCTTTCTGTAGTGTGTACCCCTGACACAATCATCAAATAGCCAAACGGTCAGTCATTACCTGATACTACAATCCAAATTGATCGTTCCATAACCAAGCAATGACATTAGCAATCAAATTCAATAAGAATTTGCAATTCTATCTACTACAGAAATTGATTTGCTCAATTGTGGGTCTCCTGTAAGTAGCCTTACTATGCCCATTATAATTTTATGCTTACTATCATAACATGATTACCCACTTACCATGTGTCCCTCCTGACACAATCTTATACAAGCCAACAATGATTAGTAGTCGTTAGCACTTTCTTAAATTCGAAATCCACAATTCAAATTTAACAACCCATACCAACTACTTTTACAACTATGAGACTCTTCTCATAAGGTTGGGTTCTTTCACAAGGTAGATTCTGGCATTGGTCAAGGTCTTACCTCTCACTGCCATGCTCGAAATAATCTACCTGAAACCTAAGCTTCAATCATCCAAACACAAGCTTATGCAAGCCAATAGTGACTAGTAGTTGTCAGCAATTTCTTAAATCTGAAATTCACAACTTGAATTTTAACAACCTACTATGCATACCATATGGTAGATTCTGTCATTGGTCAAGATCTTACCTCTCATTGCCATGCTCGAAATAATCTACCTGAAACGTGAACTTCAATCAACCAAGCACTTGGTAAGTCTGGATGCATATAACCTTTTCATTGCTACAACCATCACCGAAGCATTTTCAGAATTCATGAAATTCAAATACTTCCAGCTGTTAGTCACATTAATATTACCAAAACTCATTTACTTCATGCAATCATTATCGTACTAACATTGCAAGGCATAGTCATATCATTCATGCAATTAAATGAAATGTTTATATACTCCTTACTGCACAACTGTATCATTCATACCACCTTGCTCTTCCAGAGAGCATTTCTGGCGGCCAATTGATCATGACTATCCTGCATTCATAACAACCTTTGAAATGGTTCCTGAATTGTCATCCGTTCAACATTTCATTCATTAGTCATTCATAATATCACATGCATTCATCTCAATGCATTCAACATACCATGCATGGCCTAACCATGTCCACTTCATATAGGGTGCATTACTATAATCAAGATCATCAGTACTGACTTTTCTTGGGCTACTAAGCTCAATCAATATATATAGGCATGACACCTTTCTATATTCCAATATCCACATGGTATGAGGTCTCTTACCTTTACCATTCCATGGAATTTGTCAAAAATTAAACTCTTACCTGCATGGGTCGTACTTACACCCTTGCCATGACCAATTTGGTTGGTCCTTTGCAGGAGATTGCAAAATTTGCTCACCAACTTTTGTTATGGACTTGTTGCCTTACCCCTTTCTACAGAGGGTTGTTGGTCACACTCCATCAGCATCAGCAACATATTTAGCTAGGTCCATGTCATTATTGGTTTTTCCACTAATGCCAACATCAAAGCAATGATTATCATTAGCGGTTCATTATAAATGTATAACTTTGAATATCCTATTTATACGATACATATCCTCATGCATTTTATGCATAAAACTTAGGAAACGTAACATAGTTAGAAAGACAGGGTTTCAAGGAAAACTTCCCTTTTCAAGTCTTTCATCCTAGCATGGAACTCCTTTTCCACACAGCAGCCGGTTGATTTCATAGTCCTTGCTACTTCTGGGCATGCAATTGTCCAGATTTGTCCATTTGATAATAGCGGTCATCACTAGCGCTTTGCTACTTCATGCTCATATTCTGGTGTCTTACCCTTGTTCCCCACTGGATAAGCTTTCCAACGCCTATCCACATGCTCCATTTCGACCTCGCGTGTGAAAACCATACCACTTCTAAAAATGAAGATTTTCACCAAATCCTTGCATTTTACACACAACTGTATTTTGGTTGCCAACTTCAGCCACCGATCTCATTTTCGATGCACCATTCATCTTTTATGAATTCTGGGTTCTACTACATTTCCCAAAACATAGAATCTTCTTTTCTCCAGAACGATTGTCTCCGGGGATGAAGGGGGTCAAGGGGGCTTGCCCCCTTGTGGCCACTGCAGGGCGGGTCGAGGGCAGCGGCCTCATTTTTTTTTTTTTTTGTAAATCATTGATTTTCGTGCAATCTGGCACATAAGATCACTACCACTTTCTCCCTTGTCAGCCCTAAAAATTCACTGAAAAACAGCTGCAAATCCCACTGAAAAACAGTCGAAATTCGCTAAGAAATCCCACGGAAAAACTCAGAATTCTCCTCTGCAAAATCGGCTCCCGAAACAACTAACTGTTCCGCAGAATTGGCTCCTGGAACAACTAACCCTTCTGCAGAATCGGCTCCCTTTTCAACTCATCGTTTCGAAGATTATAAACTCATCGGCTGTCGGAAGCTCTAACCTTCCGACGTCGGCGGTCTTTTCTCGTTGGCCGGATAGTGCCTTTGCCTTCCGCAACGGCGGCACACCAACACTAACATCTTCCGATCGGGGGTTGTTTATTTAGAAAAAATTTGAATTTCGGCGTTGGCGGTCCTTCCACATCGGAAGCCTAGTGACTTTGGCTTCCGCAATTGTGGGTGCTCGAAGAGTTATTTCCTTCCGACGGACACTTAGACAAGTTTCCGTGATTTTCTTCTATCTGTCAGCAACTTAGTCCCTTCCGTAGCCGCAATGGCGGCACACAAAACCCCATCTTCTTCCGGCGGCGGTCTTTCTCGTCGGAAGACTTAGTGCTTTTGGCTTTCGCAACAGCGGTGCACCAAACACTAACTTCTTCTGATTGGCCGACGTTTTCTATACTTAGAAGAATTTTCATGATTCTTTCACGGCGTCGGCGATCAGAGAACTTTCCATAGGGTGTCTAGTCGTTTAGACTTCCGCAACGGCGGACACCCAAATAGCTAAATTGTTCCGACGACCTTCGAACACTTAGGCGATTTTCCTTCCAACTGCTCCCATCGGCACGCCTTCGCCTAGCTCTTCCGCTATGGCGGAAGTCCGTTCCACTAACTCTTCCACCACAACGGAAGTCAATTCTGCTAAGTGTTCCGAGGCGGAACACTTAGACAAATTTTTCTGCGGTTTTCTTCCAACTGTTCTGTCGGGCATGCTTCCGCTACGTCGGAAGTCCTTCCGCCTGGTTCTTCCGCAACAGCGAAAGTCTTTCCCGCTAGTGGCCCGACCGCTCAACACTTAGACCAAATTTTTCAAAAATTCCTTTCCACTGCTGCGCCTCGTCGGATGGCCTTCCGGCTACACCTTCCGCTAACCCTTCCGCCACAGTGGAAGTCAATTCCACTTAGGCTCCGACGAGCCGACCGTTCCAACACTTAGAAGAAAAATTTGAGTTTTTCTATTGCCATCAAATTTCCTGATTGCTGCTAGGCAGAAGGCAATTCTGCTTCTGTCGTTGCATCTTCATGGCCCATAGAGGCCCATTGTTGCAACCTTGAGCTCTGATACCACTCTATCACGTCCCCATCCCTTCGACCGGCGAAGAGGACGCGACGAACACCAAACACTCGACCTGTCAAATAGCCCCATGAACATGGACAAGCAACAATGCTGAAATAAAAGCTTAAACACAAGGCATACAATGATGCATTCCATCATACAAAGATTCCTAATGCATCAACCTACAGTGGAAGCAACACATATACATTTCCAGCATTGAACATGTTCATCGTTTCACATAATACAGTAGATTATATAATTTGCAGAGATGGGATAACAACAGCACTCATCTTTTGATGAAGAATTCACCTGCAACCAGCTACGTCGCTGCAACGTTCCACCCAACCATAGGCCAGCGTGCTCATCAATCTCTCAGCAACACTACCACCCTCGAGCTGGGCATGATTCCTCAAGGACTAAGGGAACAATGCAGGCTTACACATAGCCAAGGGACACAATCAGCAAACCAACACAGCTGTGTTTAACAGGCCTTCAACAGATTGGCCATGCCAACACATTCCAAGGGGACAACCACTGCATACACGTAGCAACACAATCCCTTCACAGCCCTGTGAAGAAGGCAAAACAATCGGGGACAGTCCCAAACCAGAGATGAACCACAGCTCAAGCCACGAGACAACTCAGAGTTGTTCTTGGCCCTAGCGTGGCCAAAACAACTCAGCAACAACACCCAAACCAAGGTACTTCAACAACCCAACTCCATAATAAAAACGGTGGCAACACTACACAGCCCACAGTGGATTAGAAACAGAACTCCCAACATAACCATGGGAAACTCAGTCGACGAATGTGGCAATCAGATTCACAAACTCACAATGAAGACGATGGCAGCTATACACAGTCCCAAAACAAGGACACCGTTGATGATGGACAACAGCTCACTAAGAATCCATAGCGGCCCAAAACACATGAGTTGGACACCACAGCCAACAAAACATGGGAAGAAACACCCATGCACAGTCCGAAATAGAAACAGAGATCGGACTCTCAATAGCATCCAATAGTTGTGGAAGAACAACAACAACCCAAATCGCGGTTTACACAAACAACAAGCCCAAATCACGGGTTAAACCAACAACAAGGCAGAAATCGTGGATTAAAGCCACGGTCATTCACATACCAGCAGAAATCGGCCCCCCCCTGAGGCCGTTTCACCTGCTCGCTGCATGCACAGCCAAGAGGAGCCGCGACTGGTGTGTGAGGAGCACAGAACAATCCGACCTCTGCGTGAGGATCCAGCAAGACAGCTGCCTGCGTGAGGAGGAAAACAGAACGTCTTCCTCTCTACGCACCCATCAACAGACCCATAGGAGGAGCAAAACAGACCCCCCTGAAGATTGGGAAAATGAGGGAGAGAAGAGTGAATGCAGCTGTGGGTGGAGTGGGCACGTGGGCAAGGGACTGACAGTCCTGCCACCCCACTCCCAAATACCATAACTGCCTCAACCACCAGCAGCCATAACTCCTTAGCTACCCAACAAAACATTAAAGAGGTTGGAAGAGGTTGGATGAGATAAAAAGGTGACAAATCAACAAGGTGGTAAAACATGGGTTTTTCCCCCATAACCAAGGTTTGACATTCCCCACCCCTTATCCTTTGGAACCATGCCCTTTTCATTCAATGTTGCACTGCCGTAGCTGGTTGTGGTTTTAGTTTTATTTGATGTGCGTATTTATATGATGTCAAATTATAAGGTGCCAGATAGCATGACATACCATCGACAACTATACCTATTGCCGAAACATACACACACAAATCGATGGTGGGGCTTTTGCCTTTAGCTCCTCACCACGATTAATTACATTATATACATCATGCAAATGGGGTCAAAACCGAGACATTACAGAGGAGCAGTGAGGCTCTAGTATGTTGTGGCATATGAGTATATAGTTGATGTGTTGACCAAGCCTCTGTGGAGAGTGAAGTTTGAGTTATTCATGGACAAGCTTGGAGTTGTTTATATCAGTGTTCCTCGAAAGAGGGAGTAGTGAGTGCCATAGCACATGTGCAAAGATGTAGGTTTCGAGCATAGGATGATCTCCACATGAGGTGACATGGTAGAAGGTAGTCACTATGTGACGTAATGTGTATTCCTAGGTTACACTCAAGAGGTGCTGTGGTGGGAATACACGCATATGCAAAGATGCAGGTTGTGAAGATGTAAGGCACCACTATAATTGAGGGTTCACTTCCTCCACCATTGCAATATATTGAAAAAAATGATGCGAAGATCACAATTGAATGTGTTGCACCATATCTCTTTACTTTTTTGCTCAAGTATCAAGCATGTGGATGAATTTACTAATCAACTCTCCAACAAAATATACTTAGATGGAGGAGATTCAACTAAGCAGGTGGATGCAATTACTAACCAATGAGCAAACAAGGTTTAACAAGAAACATGTTAGGTAAGAATTTATGAATTAGGAAACTAATTTTTAAAAATTTATGAAATAGGAAAATAACGTTTAAAATTTTATGAATTAGGAAATTTAAAAAAGTAATATATTTTATGAAAATCTTATTATATATTTTCAGGTATATTTTCATGTATGATGTTCAGGTACTTGATGTAGTGGGCCAAGATCCTTTTTCCCTAGGCGATGGTCATGCGCGAGGGGTAGACGAGGCCATGTGTCTTGCACCATTGCTCGATCATGCTGCGGACGAGGTAATTGGGAGTTGGGATCAAGTGCGGGAGCACCTGCTGCGTCTTCGGGTAGGTTCGGTGGTCTGCATCTAGCGAAGTCTGGATGTAGGGCCGATCATATGTCTGCAATACAATTACACAATATTTTTAGTCTAAGCTATAACTTTGATATGGACTCCAAGTTCATAATATATGTACTTCACTGAAATCATCAGAGAATTGTTCAAAAGAGGAGGTTGAGTGGAGATTTTCAGTGATATAACGCAATTTATTCAATTTTCTAGAGTTTTACATTGTGTAGTAGTTTAAATCTGGTTAAATCTTTTGTAGTTTCATTATGTAGCAGCTTAGATTGTGTTAATTCTTCTTTTGTAGTTTCATTATGTAGCAGCTTAGATTGTGTTAAATCTTCTGAAGTTTCACCGTGTAGCAATTTAGATCGTGTTAAATCTTCTAAAATTTTAATTGTGCAGCAATTTAAAAAAGATTAAAATGCAATGATAGAAGAACGATTTTACTATATACTCACTGAATAAGAGGAATCCGCACAAGTAACTAGATATGGTTTTAGAATGAAAACTTTCACAATAAGAATGGAAACTTTTAAAATAAAACAAAAATATTAATAGATTTCTCAAAACTAATTATTTTGGAAACATTCAGAATTCAAAAACTCATTGATTTTTAGAAACTTTCAAAATTGAAAAGCAAATTATTAACCTTCAGAATTAAAAAATATCAACAACGTCCTCAAAAACATATTACTAATATGAATTGCAAAGATATCAAAATGGGAAAGAATTTATTTATGCTGATTTCTCATTACCTAATCAAATCTTCAAGACGACAACAGGTAAAAATTAGGAACATCGACTAGTTTCCCTAAAGATGAGTGAAACCTATAACTTATTTTCATGTTACCATGAGACCTTTACTAATCTTCAAATAAAAAAGACAGATATGACCTCTTTTGCTAATATTCATCCCAAACATTAAATATAAGACAATAATTCACAGTCATCAAACCAAATACCTTCAATCTACAATTTCCCATTGGTTATGAAGCAAGCAATTCAGAAAACCATACACAATTTGACCAAACCTAATAACTTTCAAATAAAAAAATGTCATACACAGTTTTATAAAAACAAGCAGTCAAACCTAATTAATACTTTTTACTCTTAAAAAAAGATCTAATTCTTCAAAGGTAATTAGATGAAAGTCCCAGTCAATCTTGCTAGCTGATTCAATTAAGGTGTGGGTATTGTCAGAAATGCGACCCGAGTTCAATCCCCTTAGGGGTGAGTTAGTTGGGAGGAGACACCCAAAAATCCAGCCATCATAAGGGTTGGTGTGGCCCAGGCCGGGTGCGATCCCCAGGTGACTTTGACGGCTTAGATGCCCCTGGGTTGCAGTTATCTCAGCCAATGGTGGAAATGCACTAGCCTCGAGTGACGAGCATTTCTTCCAAACAAAAAAAATTAGATGAAAGGACCTTCCCTGTGGCTAGCATGATAGGATCTGTCATAATCTCAGACGAGATCGGACAAAGAAAATACTATGGAACCATCACAGGTTTTGAGCTTCTCTGACAATGGCTTTTGTGGATTCGATAAATTCTTCAAATTCTTCTCCTTGTGATCAAACTTGAGGCGCCTACGTGCACTGACATTGTTGGACGGGCGATCATAGACCTCAATTTTACAGAAATCATCTTCATTTGCAATAAGGTTCACCAATTTCCTAAGCTCCTCCTTGAGCTCTAGAGCCGAGCAAAAACAATTTTCTGTATAATTCTTAACATGAACCCGACTGTCCATAATAGTGGATTCCCAAAGTCGATGGGCGAAGAGCTCTCAACAACATCTCTTACCCAACTTTCATAGTCTGTCATACATATTTGTATCGTTCCAACCGTGTACTTCCACAATTTACATGGGATACTTGGTGGTCATGCATATCATCTGAACCACAACTGTGTAGGTCCACCACACTCAGTTTGTACATCTAAAACCCGAACTCCGTGAGCTAGAAAGACAATGTGCTGGAAAACACGTGGGTGATTTGAAGGTTGGTTTGGATTTAAAAAATCAACAGGTAGACCGTCGCCATTGTTTTGAATTTTTTTTTATCCGACAATGAGCTCTACTAATGAAGCTAACGGAATTGCTTTCGCCACTTGCTAATAGAGCAGAAGAACCAAGGAGGGCTAGTTAATTAATTGATGGCGGTTGGGAAAATCTATGTGATTGGAGTGAGTGTGGCTATATTAAAACAACGACGACTAAGTAATTTGCTGGGTATTATGACTATATTGGTTGCTTGATGAATCGTCAGGCTAGACCATGGTCATACATTTTGTGGCTAGACCTCATGAGAATGACACCCATCACACTCATTCATCAAACCACCGAACGAGGGAAAAATAGTTGCCATCGAACAATACACATGGATGACCTATACGAATCATACCACCAAGAACTAGGGGCACTTCATATATGATATACTTTCATACATTTTAACAAGACTAGGATTCCAGATTTATATCTCTAAATATCTAGATCGGGCTTAAATATAATGACAATATAATATCTTGACACGATATACGTTCAGTGAAAGGACATGGATGGACCCAATGTGCAAAAGTAGGAACATGTATGCCAGAGAAACAAAGGCCCTCATATAAAAGCAAGTAGTTGTAGGTCGTGCCAAAGTGTGCTATGTGTATTTTTTCAGCTGAATGTTATCAGGAAAAAGCAGTCGTTTCAAATGGGTTATTCAGGAGAGATTGACCTATTTGCCCGACCATTTGCACCAATCGGACGACCGGTAACGTAGG
The DNA here is from genome assembly GCA_001517045.1 of Pseudotsuga menziesii. Classification (NCBI taxonomy): domain Eukaryota; kingdom Viridiplantae; phylum Streptophyta; class Pinopsida; order Pinales; family Pinaceae; genus Pseudotsuga; species Pseudotsuga menziesii. The sequence goes on along the minus strand of LPNX010046628.1, from coordinate 247,280 downwards.
ATGTGACCGCTCACGCGAGCCAGGTCGTCCGATCGGTGCAAATGGTCGGTTCAGTAGTTTACTCCATTTAGGAGAAGCAATCCAAGTTTGCAGAACTTGAAAAATAAAGAAAAACTTGTGCGAATATGAAGGTTGAATAAAGGTTTATGGTTCAAGTCTAATGAGCTATCATTTTTATATTAGTTATTTTGCAAAGAAATGTAACAATAAGAAAATGACTTTGTGTTTATTGGATTGTAATTTTTAGTTTCATATATCAAAGCTTACGACTCAGAGAGCCTCCACATTCCATCGTGATGGTTTTGGGATCTGGAAGGAGCGAAGGGCACCATGCCTTTTCCTTTACGTGTAGTGAAGAGAAAAGGTAAAAAAAATCAATGGAATTGTTAGGTCTATCAAAACTTGTGCCCCCTGAGCTACAATATGTGCATGGAAGAGGGTTGGCTTCTACATCCATTACATCATGAAAATTGGACAACAAGCTACTAATGGACATCCTGACTATATACTATTGATATTCAATACGAAGATTGACTTGAGATATTAAAAACTTGAAACAAAATATTTTCTTCACCTGTGAACCTTATTTGGCCATTCAATGATCTTCAATACATGAGATTATAAGAGGATCCATGTGAATAATCGACAGGAAAAATGGTGTCGCTTGTGCAAATTATGATCTGTAGAAATTTTGATCTCTCGCATAGTTCAGGTTTCAATTTCAAAGGTATAGTCTCTCCACGTCCTGGTTAGGTCTCAGTTTCAAAGGTATAGTTCCTCCACGTCCAGGGGTTTCAAGGTTCTCTAAAGCTACCTAAAACTTGGAAAACTCCTATAACTACGCCCCTTGGGTTTTTGGACTTTTTTGCTTTGTAAGATTATGTTGGCATTCAAAGGATCGAGGTGAAAACATTGACTTATTCACCGAATGTTTTCAAATTTAAAAACTTTATGTACAAAAGCCTTTTGGAGGAAACTTAACTTCACTAATGTGGCGATTTAGAAGTTTGATGTAACTTATATTCACTTATTTTCTTAGACTTGCTTTCATCACATAAATTTATATTATCTACACACAACTTTCTTTCATTTTTGAAACATGTCAAAGTTGTCTTCGGTGCTTTAGGGGTATGCTAGTATTACTATTAATTAATTAATTAATTAATTACTTTCTAAATAAACTAGTTTTGAAGAGACCCAAAATCCATTGCCCAAACATAGTGCTATCCCATTCACACAAGACGACCATTAATCAATATGCGATAGAGCAATGATTGCTACCATAATCTCATTGTTGACCGTTAAATCTTAACACCTTAAAATCCAACAACCAACAATGAGCCTGTGACAACCATCATTGCTATGTCACAGGCTGATTAATTTTGAAGAAAGCTATCTACGCGATGATTTGCATCGGGGCCCACCTGACGTCGTCCCAATGGATAGCTTACTCCGTCACCCTCCGTGTGAGCAAGACTTACCGGCTTCTGCTTCTTCTCCGATGTTCACCCCGTCTGGAGACCGCCCCACTGCTGATCTCGTTCCACTGTGCAATGAGTCTCTGGTCGTGTGTTCGTGTAAGACTTTTTATTTCATGGTTTTCCATGAATGCGAGTTGTTTGATTTTAATTATGATAGAATTGGAATTATTGAAACCGTTGCATATGGAATAACCATGCCTGCAGTACACAATATTAAGTGATCCGTTGGTAAATTTAATCCACGATATGGATAGGGTAATGCACAGTGGTTTCATACATCTCTTACATACTCTCAATGCTTTCAATTAAGACCCTAACCAATGCAGATACCATAAATGTTTACACCAACAACTTCTCATAGGTGCTCTCTGAATGGAGATGGCAATGTGGGTAGCATAAGGGAAGTCAGTGTGGTTTATGGGCTCCCTGCCAGTATTGGTATTCATCGAATCTCTGCGCTTAGGTGCTTGTTTTTACTTTGTAACCCGATCAAACAGGTTTTTATTGGCATATAATAGTGTTTACACAAGTTTAACTTGATCAACTTAATCAAGGAGCTATGAAACATTATGCAGTCAATGTATAAGCAATTTAATATGCACAAAAATTTCCAAGTATATGAAAGAACAAATACTGATAAATAGTAAATCCAGATAATTCTGGATCTCACAAAGATAACGGAGTAAACTATTGAGTGTGGGTCAAGTGTGCCCCGATACAAATGGTGCGGTAGATAGCTTACTGCATTAATTTTGGCCTTTTCACACCAAGTCCTGAACAAAAAAAAGACTTTACTTTATAATGTTTCCCAGCACATGTTTCCTGCGTGCCCTCTTTTCCTTTCCTTGCAGCAGCCGTCCTTATACATTCATTCAAGCTCGCGTTTCTCAGTTTCTCAGTTTTCAGATTCATTATACTCTCTTCTCTTCTCTTCTGCTTCGAGCAACGCCATGGCCCAGGTAGCAACGGGAGCTGCACGTCAAATTGCAGCGGATATTATAAAGAACGGTCTCATTACTCCAATCATAGAACAAATAAATGCTCTGATTCAAATGGATCGAAACAAACAGTTCCTGCAAGATAAGTTAGAGCGTATGAAGACGCTTTTACAACACATTTCCAATGCCTTTGAAAATCAACAAGCAGTACCCCACGAGGCTATCTTATATTTTTTGGCGAAGATGCGCGATGTAATCCAAGAGGCGAAAGGCCTCAGCGTTCAGCACGAAGAGCTACAAAAGAGTCCGTATTGGCTCTTCTGCAAGTTCAGTATTTCCACACAAATTACAGAATTGAACGCAAAATTTGACAGGCTCTTTCAAGACCTTAAAAATGACTACTCAATTCTAGCGGATAGTCAGTGGTTTGTCTCAGCCCTGCAGCAGTCAAAAGCTTTGCTTCAACCCGTACCAAAAGAGGGTTTTGTAGGATCGGGATTTGAATCTGCCGAAACTCAGCTCCATACTTGGATTACAGAGGAAGCTCCACCACTTCGAAGGATTGGAGTATACGGAATGCCCGGGGTTGGAAAGACATCTTTGCTCCAAAAGGTCTACAACTTTTACAAGGTCAGTGATGCCTTTGATGTTGTAATCTGGCTCACAGTTTCTCGAGTCTATAAAATTCGGGACTTGCAGGGTCGTATTGCAGAGGAACTCAAGTTAGACCTTTCCAGCGTTTCTGTTTCTGATATTGATACCCCGAAGATGAGGTTGTCTGAAAGGCTGAGTGAGATCAAATATCTTTTAGTATTGGACGACATTTGGAGTGCACTGGACCAGCAAGCATTAGGTGTGGGATTTGGAACTGTTAAAGGTAGCAAAGTAGTATTCTCTACACGCAACAGAGAGTTAACAGAGGCAGACTGGTCCATACATGTGAAACCCTTGTCGAAGGACGAAGGCTGGAAATTGTTTCAAAAACAGGCTTTCGAAGGGCGCCCTGTTCCAGAAGATCTGAACGACTGTGCCAGAAAAATCGCAGACGAATGCCAAGGTTTGCCCTTGGCCATTACCGTAGTGGCCAAGGTAATGAGAGGCAAAAAATCACAAGTTCAGTGGAATTCGTCTCTGTCTCTCATGAAAATCGCAGATCCTTCTTTTCCAGATACACATTCCCTTGTTGACACAGAACTCTATCCGATATTAAGATTGAGTTACAATGACCTGCCCAGACACTTGCAGAATTGTTTCCTTTACTGTGCTATGTATCCAGAGGATGAGCGAATTTGGGTGGATGAATTGGTGCGAATGTGGATCGGTGAGGGATTCTTTACGAGCAGGGATGAAACTTATTCAATGGCCATGCAGCAAGGGTACAACTATGTAAAACTTCTTATAGATCGTGGTTTGTTTCAAAGTGGTAATTTTGAAAAGCAGGGCATGGACAGAATTGTCAACAAACCTGTTAATATGTGGAAAAAGAGGTTTATAACAGTGCACGATGTTATTCGTGACGTGGCTATCTATATTGCGGAGGGGGAGCAGGAGGAAAAACATTTATGCCGTGCAGGATTACAACTCAAACGTTTTCCACGAAGTCCGACTCAGGATTGCAAAAGGATGTCACTCCGTCGTAATCAACTTAAATCTGTGCCAGAGGATTTCCCAAGCAAACAACTTGCGAGTCTAATCTTAGCCCAAAATCCATTGGCTTGTAATGTTGGAGGGAGCTTTCTAAAGAATCTCACTTCTCTGAGGGTTCTTGATCTGTCCAATACACAAATAGAGTCGGTGCCAACATCTCTCACTCAGTTGAGGGTTCTTGATCTCTCCAACACCCAAATAAAGTCGGTGCCATCATCTTTCACTCAGCTCCAGTTCCTCACATTGAGGAGTACTTGCATCAAGGAATTGCCCCCAGAGATGGGTAATCTTTCTGGCCTTCAATTTTTAGATATTTCCGAGTGTAAATATCTAACATCATTACCAACAGAAATATCTGAACTCACTTCATTAGAAAGACTGCATTTGAGTATGGGCATGGAAAACGCTGTGAAGAATCCCACAAATATAGAGGCCCTGGGGGGTCTTAAACATCTTGTCGAGCTCCATTTATACATGTTTTTTAAATTTGAAAATCATGAAATAATGGGAACCATAATGGGATCGTGGGTGGAAATGAGACATTTATATTTGCATTATAATCACATGATTCCCTCGAAGTGCAATCTTCCTGATGGGATGCAGAATATGAAGAACTTGGAAACTCTTGTGTTATATGATTACAGAGGAACACGGTTGCCAAATTGGATATGTGAGTTTCAACAATTAAACAGGTTAGAAATGGATTCTTGTGGCATTGTGAAGGAGGTTCCTCCATTGGAGAGGTTGCCACGTTTGAAATTTCTGAAGTTAAGAAAGTACTCCGATATGAGGAACCTGGGGATAGGAAGTGGATTTCCAAAGTTAGAGATACTGCATTTGTCAGATATGCCCAAGCTTGGAAGTATAGGTATGTTGGAAGAAGGAACATTACCTAAACTCCATGTTTTAAAGATTAAGGAGTGTCCACTATTGAAGAAATTGCCTCCAGGGATAGAAAAGTTGCCTAATTTAAGAGCTGTATATGGTCATAGAATTAGTTGGTGGGACAAAATAATTTGGGAGGACCATAATATGAAATTATGCCTCCAGAAATTATTTAAGGAAATTCAGATGGAAAATTAAAGCTTTATAGTGTAATATACTTTCTTCTGTGGCTGCAGGCTTCTTATTTTCAGGCATAAATGATGTTCTGTTTGTTTTTTGCTTTCCTGGACAATGTGAGGACTGTTGAGGAGATAGTTAAGAAGAGCCGGTTTTCTCCTATATGCAAAGAATTGTTTTCTGCTTTGGAAAAATCAGAGTTTTTAATTTTTATTCTAATTCAGTTGAATATCATATATATGTTTTAAAATGAGCTGGTTTTCGGTAAGGAATTATTTTTGTTTTTCAAAAAAACAGAGTTTGTAATTTATATCTTGATTCAATTGGATATCTCATATATGGTTTTTTCTTTGTTGAAAAAGAGTATGCTGTCTTCATGACATAAATAAATATTTCAAGTGTGATGATATAAATAAATATAAGATATTTCAAATGTGTGTTAGTATTGTGTATAGTTTGTTGCATAAACAATTCCATTTTTATTTTAATTGAAATTTGAAAAATAAATGAATTTAAAATATCTATTATACTAAATGATATAATTTTTTAGATAATTAATCCTCCAATTCTGGATTAATGGCTCTCTTTTCTTCTCACTCTTAGTCTAACAACTATCTAAATTAAAGGATTAATAAAATAGATGTCCAGCATTTTTATCTAAATTAAAGGATTAAGGGAAATCTCGTTATCAAATCATATGGTTTTAATTTTTTGGGAAATCTCGTTATCAAATCATATGGTTTTAATTTTTTGGGAAATCTCATGGTTTAGAGCGTCCTATGTTGCATGAAAAACAAAGAAAATCAGAGCTGGATGTCACAGGAAAAGAATAAAGTAGAAGAATACATGGTCCAATGCCTCTCAAACAATAATTCGCATGCAAATCTTAACTTCATACTTTTTATGAATTCATTAAATAATGATGGTTGTTTGAACTATTAATAGTTTGAAGCATCTTCAATATGTGATCTGTAGCAAAGCTCCTTTGTATCTCTTCTTTAATGTTCTTCCGTGAAGCTTCTATATCCTTCTCATGTCATGTGCGAACACTATAAGAACACATTAAACTACTCCATGGTGAAATTAATTCGGTACAGTGCCACATATATAAACCGTGTATTATTAAAGCATATGAAGATTCAAAGGGAGTAGTTTACCGGGTCGACAATTTCGCCCGGCGTTAGATTACTCAGTCTACCCAGGCCGTTAACTTTTCCTGGCCTCAGGTACATCCATCCAAGAGTGGGTCCCTCTCAAATTTTCTTCTGAACGATAGTTGTCCTCCTACACACCTAGTCTTGTCGCCGCAGCCAGCATGCCAAGCAATTACTCCACCACCCAGCGGGTTGGTTACTACTCAATCCTCGCGAAGATGCATCCATCCCCTGCTCCCTCCAACAATACTCTGCGGTTTCCAGCTGTGAGCGGGGCTTCGAACCAAACCTTCCCCATTGTGAGCCTGGCTTGGAACGAGACCTTACTCCACTGCATCGCTGCCTTCTCTTAGGACATCACTTCCAATTTTAGAACAACGCCCATCATCTGCAGCAACTGCTCCTTGATGTACCTCAATCAACTCTCGTCTTTTAGATGGATATAGATTGTTTACATTCGTACTGGATATTTGGTCTCAGTATTGTTCTTTCCGTTCGGATTTTCATCTCCATCTGGCTGATCTGCCTGCGTTCTAATAAAGATATTACCTTCTATGCATAATTCCAAATGCCGAGAGCAACTAGTACATAAATTTCTAACATAACCAGGAACTGGAAAGCAACCCAAATTGTCTGAACAAGTACTGCACAGTGTACAATTCCAATTCTTACAAATGGAAAGCTGAAATGTATAGGTGGCATGGTCATCCTTCACGCCCTCCTGCAACTTTTTATCTTAAACTGTCCGACGCTAATAATTTTTTTGTGTTTCTGAGACTGCAGGAGAATTCTGGCAACCAAACAACAAAGCACACGAACCCTAATCACCACCCTGTCATGCAACTTTTTCCATTTTTATCATATATTTTGCTTTTTCAGGACCCAAACCCTAATGTTCGTGCCTTTGGAGGACACACCGTTACTAACTCCATGAAGCCTATTATAAATGCCCTATCTCAGTTGCATGTCTCCTTTCAGGGATCAATTTGTGACACTGCGTCATACACTCATTACCCATCGGCCAATTTCCTTATTTCTACTTTGTTTTTTTTCTTTTAACTGACGATCATGAAGACTGGTAGCCCGAAGATGAAGAATATGATAGTCAGCCGTGGCATTGATGGCTCTCATGCGGCAGAGATGCTCAAAGATGCGTGGCGGGCATTCAGATCTCTTCTTAAAGCGGCTGCTTCTCCCAATCTGATGAAGATGGATGTACTGGAGAAGCTCAAAGATATTCATCATCTCCTCAAAAGAAAGAAGCGCCGCAGCTACGATGATGATGCCATTAATATTCTGATGCACCATTCTACATTCACGGTTTTCACATTCGATCCTCTGTCACATCCAGTACATGATGCCGCTTCAGACCACAATAATTTATCTCTAGTGAGCGAGATGATTAGTGACGGAGGTGGCGCCTCTGGTTGCAGTGTGAACAATACAGCTGTGAGTGCTGAAGAAGTGGATGAATTAGCAGAAGCATTCATTTCAAGATTCTATAACAACGTGAGGCTTGAGAAGCAACGGTCTTACAGGAGCTATCAAGAAATGCTTGCCAGGGGAACGTAATTTTTCCTGACTGTTATCATGTGCTATTACTATTTATCTCAGAGCCGATAATTTATATGTAGTGCATATATGGTTCTGTGGAGCAATTCATGCAACATTCATGGCAGTGGTTTCTGCATCATTTGTCAACACTGCCAATGAATTCTCAGTGTTCTCTTGTAAATGTATACATGTTTCAATTCCATATTTATTGCTCGTGAAAAGTGATGGTTGAATTTAAAATGTTTTACAGGATTCAGTTCGAGTATTCTGTTGTTTATATATTTTTTTCCATTTAAATGAGTCTCGCCTTAATCAATCAACTATCGTAAGAGCCTAATAAATTAATGAACATGACTTCAGTCTACTTCAACTATAATACATTGCCAGGCATATAGTTGAGAATGGGGATTGAACCCACGCCCTTTCACACCAACTCTGCAATCGCAACAGTTGGGAGGAAAAACGATGCCGAATGATCATGAACGTGGATTAAAATTTAAAACAAAGGTTGAAAATCACAAATTGATTTCATTCAGCTCACCGTATTTCAGTCTTGATGGCCGCTATTTTCATAAATAAATAAAGAAGTAAAAGACATCATGCTCATCTGGAATAATTAATTGAATGAATATAGGGGCATTGTCTGTTTAGCATTTGTTGAAAGGGCAGAGAAGTTTGAAAGAAGCAACATATTAGTGGGAACTTGTTTAAGATAGTAAGACTTATTTAGATTATGAAATTAATTGTAACCCAGCAAAGGTACACCGTGAAATTTGTGGAGTTCAACTCAAGTGTTGTTAATCCATGAAATGTTGTTAAATTTGTGGAACAATGAGAAATAGCCTCTGAACAACGAAGTTAATTTTGAGAGCGAAGAAAATCAATGAAAACCTTTGAAGTGTTGATATTAGAGACGACCCAGGTATAATTGAATGTCAAAAGGATTGCATCAGAAAGATGGAATTGTTCTTCATGTTTATTTTTTGTCGATCTTGTCTGCGGCAAAACAGATGCATAAATGATGAGGAAAGCCACGTATGTCTGAGATTAAGATCTCAGAGTTGCTGCTTAACCCAGAAATGAAATTGCGCTGATGAGACATGGACATGATGTTGAGCAGACTAGATGGCTCGATGCCCGCAGCAGACACTCAGGGGTACTATTATCTTTGAATTCAGTAAGGAGGTCAATAGGCATAAGCGATACGGATCTAGAGGGTTTGGATCATCACGAGGCTTCTGGTAGTGGTGCAGAGAACGCAGATCAGCCAGATGGAGATGAAAATTCGAATGGAAAGAACAATACTGAGACCAAATATGTAGTACCAATGTAAACAATCTATATCCATCTAAAAGACGAGAGTTGATTTAATTACATCAAGGAGCAGCTGCTGCAGAATTGATTTAATTACATCAAGGAGTAGCTGCTGCAGATGATGGGCGTTGTTCTAAAATTGGAAGTGATGTCCTCAGAGAAGGCAGCCATGCAGTGGAGTAAGGTCTGGTTCAAAGCCAGGCTCACAACGAGGAAGGTTTGGTTCGAAGCCGGGCTCACAGCTGGAAACCTTTGCAGAGTATTGCTGGAGGGAGCAGGGGATGGATGCATCTTCGGGAGGATAGTGTAGTCACCAACCCGCGGGGTGGTGGAGTAATTGCTTGGCACGCTGTGGTGGAGTAATTGCTCGGCAGGCTGGCTGCGGTGTGCCAGACCCCGGAAAGAGTTAACGGTGTGGGTAGACGGAGTAGTCTAACGCCGGGCGAAATCGTCGACCCTTTAGACTACTCCGCAATCCATTTCACCATCAATTTTATAAGTTCACTATTTCGTTAATGTGCTGTTTGGATTTAATAAGTTCTGCCAAATGTTATTCTTTAAATAAGAAATGCAAGTTACAAGCAGTGATTACCAGCTTTACTAGCTTTAGTTATTTACTTATTTATAAGATTTTGTTATATATTTATTTATCTAAATATCTTGTTATATATTTTATATAGAAAATATATTTTTGTTATATATTTATATTAAATTAGTATAATCACAAGTAAAAAGATAAATGAACTTTTATGAGTGTAATTAGACATTTATTTTAGTTTTGTGGAAATGAGTAGTTGTTAAATAAAGACTAAACATTAAATTAATCACCAAATGGTTATAGTTGTTCATTACGTCAATAGGCGTTTATCAATGGTATTTTGGGGATGGACTTGCTTGAGCGGATCATTAAGATCCTGCAAATCCCGCCAAGTGGATGCTCCAGATCATTCCAATCGTCTGATCTTTTAACTAGCCTAACTAACCGCCCATTTAGGAGTTTGTTACGAGTGTTGATGGCCTAATCGCCCAATTTTAGGAGCTCAAGAAGTATGTTAGCCGCCGAGGAGTTTGTTAGCGTATGTGGAGGAGATCCCTGGCGGTGGAGGAGATACCTGTCATGAAACTTTATAACCAACTCTACAGTCTGTATGAAACTGCATGAAACTGCCAGTGATGAAACGAATATGAGAGACTAGGTGTCTCATAATAGTTTTTGTAAGTGTTTTCGCTGGAGGCATTTCCCCCTACGTTTTCGAATGGAATGAGAGCTGTCTTTTGCTGGGAAATCAGTTCGTGGCTGGAGTCTTCTTGGGGATGGCTTGGATGAATTTTCTCAGCGATTCCGCTAGAACATTTGGAGATTTGACAGAGAAGACGTATCCTTTTGCATTCATGCCCTGCACTGCAAGCTATTTTATTACTATGCTTGCAGACATAATCCTTGCTTGGGTGTATGAGAGGTATGATGGGCGGAGCATCCGCAGCGCAATTTCTCTTGAAAGAATGGTTGGTGAGTAATAGTAGTTTTGATCAGATTTTAATTAAGGGCCTTCCTCTGCTAAACAGTGCTGTTCAGACCAAAAATTCGTTTAGTTGTCGCAATCTTTTGTTTTTAAGTGATAAATCTTTTGTTTTTAAGCGATAGCAGTGACGCTATAACTACTATGTATCTGTGATACAGAAAGCGTAGATGGGTTCCAGACTCAGGTATCGGTACCCTCACTGTACATGCAACCGTTTCTCAGAAGAATGGAGTGTAAACCCCATTATTTGCCTTGCATGTGGCAGAGGCTTGAGGGGGACTGGCGAGGTGGTTACATACTCAATTCCTGCGCCCCATGTTTTGGTCCCAGCTTGTAGGCCCCCATGTCCTACCGTTCTGATTCCCACAATTACGGTGAACTCCGGGCACTTGGTTAATAATTCGCATTGCCCCATCTGCCTGGGCCAGTTCCAGATAGGAACGCAAGCAAGGGAAATGCCATGCAATCACATTTATCATTCAAACTGCATCATTCCACGGCTGGCTAAGAATATTACCTGCCCTGTTTGTCGCCATGCATTGCCCAGCGAACAAACTAATTCTCCTTCAGCGCCCAACCGCCAATATATATTGTTTTTTTAATTTTGTTACTAGGGTTTTGGATCATACTCGTAGGCTGAGCCAAGAAAAACCCTTTAGGATATAAGGGTTGTATCACATTACGATGTTAAGCCATGGTTTGTTCCAGTGTTTGGTTGGTATATATATGTCAACATAACCAAAGATGTGACACATTAATAATGTGATAGTGGGCGTTTAATAAGCGTTATGTCGCATTGTGACGTTTATCACAGGTTATGTTACATTAGAGACAGTCATCAAGGGTTATGTCACATTGTGATATTTGTCAAGGGTTATTTCACATTGCGATAATGCCCCAAATGTGACACATTAATAATGTGTCTTTGGATGTTTAAAAAATTTCTTGAAGAATTTTATTGATATATGTCATTTGAAAAAAGAAATGGTTTACTATTTGATTATTTTTTGTGAAATATTTCAATTTCTTGTTATGTTAAATGGTAAATATTTTTGTTTTTGTGTCTGTATGGGTGTGGATGTAATGTTTACATCCACTTTTAGCTTAAAAGGTAATTTCAAAATATTTATTACAATATGAACATTTTTTATTTTTAACTTATCATAATTATTATTGTAAATATTTATCAGAATACTAGTATGTTTAATTTTTAACTTATCATAATTATTACAGTATTTAGGAATTTTTTTTTTTTTAAAGTTTTTTACTATAAAAATAAAGTGTTTAAATAAACATTCTTAATTATCATCATCATTATGCTTTGTTAACAAATGAAAATGTATATAAATGTGTGTGCAACCAATTTAAATAAGTTTATTTATGTTGAAAATTTTTGTATAATAAATATAAAAAAAAAATATTTGTAATGTTAGATGTCTTTTATTTTTCATATTTATGTAAAATATTTTTTGAATGTTTTAAAAATAATTTTTGTGATGTTGATTTCTTTTATCTTCCATATATATTTATGTAAAATAATTTTTAAATGTTTTTAAAATTATTTTTATAATGTTGATGTCTTTTATCTTCTATATATATTTATGTAAGATAATTTTTTAATTTTATTAAAATAATTTCTGTAATGTTATAAAAACATTTTTTAAAAATATTTTTGCCAAAATTTCATTTACTTTTTGGATTGTTAGAAAAAAGAAAAGAATAAATTCAAATAAAGTTAACTATTTTTTTTTAAATAAGAAATAAAGGATTTTCTTTTTACTAAATTGATAATAATATTCATCATAGTTTTAATATATTAAAATTGTTCTTGCAAGGTTATGGTATAAAATAAACTCTTATACTATGTTTAAATTAATCTCATTTGTTAAAAAAAAATTAACAATGGTATGATATTTATAATCTTGTTATTCTTGGAAATTCTCTTTTATTATCTAACATAAACTAATAGAAAAGTTAAAGAATAAGGTTTAAAATTTGATTTATCACATATTTATTGAGAGTAAATAATCAAATTATAAATTTGAAAAAAAATCATAAATTATTAATTTGAAAAACATATAATGTTGTGTGGAAATATGGTACACTCATGAAAGGTTATGTCACATTTCAACAATACCCAAGATATAATACATTAACATTCATCAAGGATGTCATATTTCGATGTTTGCTATGGTCATTATGCTATTTATTAACAGTTATATTGCATTGTGACATTCATCCATGGTAAATTCCTTAATGGCTTTGTTGCATTGCAACATTCATTGACACTTACGTTGGAAACACTCCACCTTTGTACATTCCTTAATGGTTTTGTCGCATTGTGACATTCATCGAGAGTTATGTTGGATTTCAATGTTCATAAAGGAATATATAGTCGTTTGACAAAATAAATGGTTTAAACCATCCACATTCTACATAGTAATATAGAATGTTATGTCGCATTCAGATGTTTATCAAGGTTTACGTTTCACTGCGACGTTATCAAGGGTTGTATCACATTATGACGTTAAGCCATGGTTTGTTCCAGTGTTTGGTTGGTATATATATGTCAACATAACCAAAGATGTGACACATTAATAATGTGATAGTGGGCGTTTAATAAGCGTTATGTCGCATTGTGACATTTATCACAGGTTATGTTACATTAGAGACAGTCATCAAGGGTTATGTCACATTGTGATATTTGTCAAGGGTTATTTCACATTGCGATAATGCCCCAAATGTGACACATTAATAATGTGTCTTTGGATGTTTAAAAAATTTCTTGAAGAATTTTATTGATATATGTCGTTTGAAAAAAGAAATGGTTTACTATTTGATTATTTTTTGTGAAATATTTCAATTTCTTGTTATGTTAAATGGTAAATATTTTCGTTTTTGTGTCTGTATGGGTGTGGATGTAATGTTTACATCCACTTTTAGCTTAAAAGGTAATTTCAAAATATTTATTACAATATGAACATTTTTTATTTTTAACTTATCATAATTATTATTGTAAATATTTATCAGAATACTAGTATGTTTAATTTTTAACTTATCATAATTATTACTGTATTTAGGAAAATTTTTTTTTAAAACTTTTTTACTATAAAAATAAAGTGTTTAAATAAACATTCTTAATTATCATCATCATTATGCTTTGTTAACAAATGAAAATGTATATAAATGTGTGTGCAACCAATTTAAATAAGTTTATTTATGTTGAAAAAATTTGTATAATAAATATAAAAAAAAATATTTGTAATGTTAGATATCTTTTATTTTTCATATTTGTGTAAAATATTTTTTGAATGTTTTAAAAATAATTTTTGTGATGTTGATTTCTTTTATCTTCCATATATATATTTATGCAAAATAATTTTTAAATGTTTTTAAAATAATTTTTGTAATGTTGATGTCTTTTATCTTCTATATATATTTATGTAAGATAATTTTTTAATTTTATTAAAATAATTTCTGTAATGTTATAAAAACATTTTTTAAAAATATTTTTGCCAAAATTTCATTTACTTTTTGGATTGTTAGCAAAAAGAAAAGAATAAATTCAAATAAAGTTAACTATTTTTTTTTAAAATAAGAAATAAAGGATTTTCTTTTTACTAAATTGATGATAATATTCATCATAGTTTTAATATATTAAAATTGTTCTTGCAAGGTTATGGTATAAAATAAATTCTTATACTATGTTTAAATTAATCTCATTTGTAAAAAAAAATTAACAATGGTATGATATTTATAATCTTGTTATTCTTGGAAATTCTCTTTTATTATCTAACATAAACTAATAGAAAAGTTAAAGAATAAGGTTTAAAATTTGATTTATCACATATTTATTGAGAGTAAATAATCAAATTATAAATTTGAAAAAAAATCATAAATTATTAATTTGAAAAACATATAATGTTGTGTGGCAATATGGTACACTCATGAAAGGTTATGTCGCATTTCAACAATACCCAAGATATAATACATTAACATTCATCAAGGATGTCATATTTCGATGTTTGCTATGGTCATTATGCTATTTATTAACAGTTATATTGCATTGTGACATTCATCCATGGTAAATTCCTTAATGGCTTTGTTGCATTGCAACATTCATTGACACTTACGTTGGAAACATTCCACCTTTATACATTCCTTAATGGTTTTGTCGCATTGTGACATTCATCGAGAGTTATGTTGGATTTCAATGTTCATAAAGGAATATATAGTCGTTTGACAAAATAAATGGTTTAAACCATCCACATTCTACATAGTAATATAGAATGTTATGTCGCATTTTGATGTTTATCAAGGTTTACGTTTCACTGCGACGTTATCAAGGGTTGTATCACATTACGACGTTAAGCCATGGTTTGTTCCAGTGTTTGGTTGGTATATATATGTCAACATAACCAAAGATGTGACACATTAATAATGTGATAGTGGGCGTTTAATAAGCGTTATGTCGCATTGTGACATTTATCACAGGTTATGTTACATTAGAGACAGTCATCAAGGGTTATGTCACATTGTGATATTTGTCAAGGGTTATTTCACATTGCGATAATGCCCCAAATGTGACACATTAATAATGTGTCTTTGGATGTTTAAAAAATTTCTTGAAGAATTTTATTGATATATGTCGTTTAAAAAAAGAAATGGTTTAAACCATCCACATTCTAGATAGTAATGTAGAATGTTATGTCGCATTGTGATGTTTATCAAGGTTTACATTTTACTACGATGTTATCAAGGGTTATATCACATTACGAGATTAAACGAGGTTTGTTACATTGTTTGGTTGGTATATGTCAACACAACAAAAAATGTGACACATTAATAATGTAATAGTGGGCGTTTAATAAGCGTTATGTCGCATTGTGATGTTTATCACAAGTTATGTTACATTAGCGACATTCATTAAGGGTTATGTCACATTGTGATATTTGTCAAGGGTTATGTCACATTGCGATAATGCCCAATATGTGACACAATAATAATATGTCTTCAGATGTTTAAAAAATTTCTTGAAGAATTTTATTGATATATGTTGTTTGACAAAAGAAATCGTTTAAACCATCCACATTCTACATAGTAATGTAGAATGTTATATGGCATTGTGATGTTTATCAAGGTTTATGTTTCGCTGTGACGTTATCAAGTGTTATATCACATTACGATGCTAAGCCATGGTTTATTATAGTTTTTGGTTGGTATATATGTTAAAACAATCAAAGTTGTGACACATTAATAATGTGATAGTGGGTGTTAAAAAAAAGTTATGTCGCATTGTGACATTTATCATAGGTAATGCCCACATTCTACATAGTAATGTAGAATGTTATGTCGCATTGTGATGTTTACCAAGGTTTACATTTCACTATGACGTTATCAAGTGCTATATCACATTACGATGTTAAGCCATGGTTTGTTATAGTGTTTGGTTGGTATATGTTAAAACAACCAAAAGATGTGACACATTAATAATGTGATAGTATAAACTATTATAATAAATAAGAAAAGAATTATTATTACATGAATTGTTTCTTGATATTAATAAATATCTCCAAAGTATATGAGATTTATATCCAATAGTAATAAATTAATATGTCTTATTAATTGTAATATTGGAACAAATTATTTAAATGATATCATGTAATTAATTACAAATGAAAACCAATTGCATACAGAGCTAGACACAACTATGAAAAAAACTTACAATCCAACATTACAATGAATTACATAATCTCACAAAACCCATTACGAACAATTTGATAATGCAAGATGACAATTACACAGCTTTTGTACTATTAGAATCTAATAAACCTTTCATCAACTTATTATATTTTGATTAAAAATCCTAACGTTGCGATGTGACATTTTCAAGGAAGATTATCATAACCATTTGTCAACCTCGCATGCCGTATTTGAATTCTTGCATTCCCCAATGTCTTTGTCACATTATAAAATTAAACAAAGGGTATGTCACATTGTCACAATTTGGCTAAGAATTTGATGGCACATCTTCGTATGTTTGGCGACACAATACGTACTATAGATAAAAACATTGGTTGTGTCGCATTAACTATGAAAAAAACTTACAATCCAACATTACAATGAATTACATAATCTCACAAAACCCATTACGAACAATTTGATAATGCAAGATGACAATTACACAACTTTTGTACTATTAGAATCTAATAAACCTTTCATCAACATATTATATTTTGATTAAAAATTTTAACGTTGCGATGTGACATTTTCAAGGAAGATTATCATAACCATTTGTCAACCTCGTATGCCGTATTTGAATTCTTGCATTCCCCAATGTTTTTGACCAAGCAGCCATGTTTAGTTGAACAGTCAATAGAATTATTCTATATTTTGCAAACTGAAAATGGAAAACATAATCAAATTTTGTCCTTCCTCTCTCTGCAATTGAAATAAATACGATGGATTGCAGTTAGATTTCGATGTTCATAATGGAATATATTGGATTACGAGATTTATCAATACTTATGTTGGATTGTAGCTACATACCTCAATAATGCATTCCTTAATGGTTTTGTTGTATCGGGACATTCATCGAAACGCTAGAAATTCATCATTCCTCATTGCTTGTCTCACATTATTCACCATCATGTTGTGAAATTTCTTGATATATATATATAGTCGTTTAACAAAAGAAATGGTTTAAACCATCCACATTCTACATAGTAATGTAGGATGTTATGTCACATTGTGATGTTTATCAAGGTTTACGTTTTACTGTGATGTTATCAAGGGTTATATCATATTATGACGTTAAGTCATTGTTTGTTACAGTGTTTGGTTGGTATATGTCAACACAACCAAAGATGTGACACATTAATAATGTGATAGCGGGCGTTTAACAGGCATTATGTCGCATTGTGACATTTATCATAGGTTATGTTACATTAGCGAGATTCATGAAGGGTTATGTCACATTCTGATATTTGTCAAGGATTATGTCGCACTGCGATAATGCCCAAAAAGTGACACATTAATAATGTGATAGTGGGCGTTGAATAAGAGTAATGTTGCATTGTGACGTTTATCACATGTTATGTTACATTAGCGGCGTTCATCAAGGGTTATGTCACATTGTAATATTTGTCAAGGGTTATGTCACATTGCGATAATGCCCAAGATGTGACGCATTAATAATGTGATAGTGGGCGTTTAATAAGCGTTATGTCACATTGTGACATTTATCACAGGTTATCTTACATTAGCGACATTCATTAAGGGTTATGTCACATTGTGATATTTGTTAAGGGTTATGTCACATAGCGATAATGCCCAAGATGGGACACATTAATAATGTGATAGTGGGCGTTTAATAAGCGTTATTTCACATTGTGACATTTATCACAGGTTATCTTACATTAGCGACATTTATCAAGGGTTATGTCACATTGCGATAATGCCCAAGATGTGACACATTAATAATGTGATAGTGGGCATTTAATAAGCGTTATTTCACATTGTGACGTTTATCGCAGGTTATGTTACATTAGCGACATTCATATGGGTTATGTCATATTTGTCAAGGGTTATGTCACATTGCGACAATGTCCAAGATGTGACACATTAATAATGTGATAGTGGGCATTTAATAAGTGTTATGTCGCATTGTGACGTTTATCACAGGTTATGTTACATTAGCGACATTCATGAAGACTTATGTCACATTGTGATATTTGTCAAGGGTTATGTCACATTGATATAATGCCCAAGATGTGACACATTAATAATGTGACAGTGGGCGTTTCATAAGCATTATGTCGCATTGTGACGTTTATCATAGGTTATGTTACATTAGTGACATTCACAAAGGGTTATGTCACATTGTGATATTTATCAAGGGTTATGTCACATTGCGATAATTTCCAAGTTGTGACACATTAATAATGTGATAGTGGGCATTTAATAAGCGTTATGTCGCATTGTGACGTTTATCGTAGGTTATGTTACATTAGCGACATTCATAAAGGGTTATGTCACATTGTGATATTTGTCAAGGGTTATGTCACATTGCGATAATGCCCCAGATGTGACACATTAATAATGTGTCTTTGGATGTTTAGAAAATTTCTTGTTGCATTATCAACTATGGTCACATGGTTCACCAAAGTGAACCCTGGTTAAGTATGGCCAAAATGATGTATTTTTGTGTCACGTTAAGACTTTTACTTTTGAAAAGCGAAAAAAATTCATCTGTGTACACAAAAAATGTTTTGATATTACGAAATTTATCAATACTAATGTTGGATTACGACATTCCTCAATAGTGCATTCCTTAATGGTTTTGTTGCATTCGGACATTCAGCGGCAACGATCGAAACATTTATTCATGGATATTGAAATTCATCATTCCTCGATGGTCGTGTCACATTATTCGCCATCATGTTGTAAGAATTTTCTTGATATATATATAGTCATTTGACAAAAGAAATGGTTTAAACCATCCACATTCTACATAGTAATGTAGAATGTTATGTCACATTGTGATGTTTATCAAGGTTTACGTTTCACTACGAGGTTATCAAGGGTTATATCACATTACGACGTTAAGCCATTGTTACAGTGTTTGGTTGGTATATGTCAACACGACCAAAGATGTGACACATTAATAATATGAGAGTGGACGTTTAATAAGAGTTATGTCTCATTATGACGTTTAATCTGCAGGTTATGTTACATTAGCCACAGTCATCAAGGGTTATGTCACATTGTGATATTTGTGAAGGGTTATGTCACATTGCTATAATGCCGAAGATGTGACACGTTAATAATGTGTCTTTGGATGTTTAGAAAATTTCTTTATATATTATGTCACATTGTGTTGTTTATCAAGGTTTACGTTTCACTATGAGGTTATCAAGGGTTATATCATATTACGACGTTAAGCCGTTGTGACAGTGTCTGGATGGTATATGTCAACACAACCAAAGATGTGACACATTAATAATGTAATAGTGGGCGTTTAATAAGCGTTATGTCGCATTGTGACGTTTACCTCAAGTTATGTTACATTAGCGACATTCATCAAGGGTTATGTCACATTGTGATAATGCCCAAGATGTAACACATTAATAATGTGTCTTTGGATGTTTATTTATTCATATATATATATATATATATATAGAGAGAGAGAGAGAGAGAGAGAGAGAGAGAGAGAGAGAGAGACGTTTGACAAAAAAATGGTTTAAAGCATCCACGTTCTACATAGTAATGTAGAATGTATATCACATTGTAATGCTTTTCAAGGTTTACATTTCACTTCGACGTTATCAAGGGTTATATCAAATTGCAACGTTGAGCCATGGTTTATTACAGTTTTTGGTTGGTATATGTCAACACAACCATAGGGAAGACACATTAATAATGTGATAGTGGACGTTTAATAAGTGTTATGTCGCATTGTGACGTTTAACACAGTTTATGTTACATATTAGAATGTTATGTCGCATTATGATGTTATGTCTCCTTGTTCAAATGAAAACAACATAACTAACGATCTTGTAATTTATGATGACTTTCTATACACCGCATGTCATAAGACACTATAAGCAGCAATGAACATCAGAATCCAAGATAGCCCTTCATCGATTTAAGAATGCAATAAGAAATTCAAAATAAAATTAAACCCAACTACTACAAAACAATTTAATTAATGGCATCATGTAACAAAAATCCAGTAACCATCGTGACCATACAGCAATGTCACAATTCAACTTGATGCTCACTCACTATGATGATCCACCATAGCACTCCATACATTAAACATATAATTGTCTTATGCAATTACTTTTAATGTTGTAATGCAATGAACCACATTAATTAGCATAACCATAATACAATATATTCATACAGAAACAACGCAATCGAACATAAAACTTCGTTTATGTCAAAACAGAGTTAACACCTGAAAATTTCACTACACCTAATCATTGTGCAACATTACAATGACTTACATATTGTCACATTACCACATTACTCAACATAGCCATAATGCAACATGGCAATTATGTCGCATTGTGACGTTTATCACATGTTATGTAATAACATAACCATAATGGCAATTATGTCACATTGTGACGTTTAACACAGTTTATGTTACATATCAGAATGTTATGTCGCATTATG
This sequence comes from Pseudotsuga menziesii, assembly GCA_001517045.1. Lineage (NCBI taxonomy): Eukaryota > Viridiplantae > Streptophyta > Pinopsida > Pinales > Pinaceae > Pseudotsuga > Pseudotsuga menziesii. The sequence goes on along the minus strand of LPNX010046628.1, from coordinate 226,425 downwards.
ATGTTTATCAAGGTTTATGTTTCACTGCGATGTTATCAAGTGTTATATCACATTACGACATTAAACCATGGTTTGTTACAGTGTTTGGTTGGTATATGTCAACACAACCAAAGATGTGACACATTAATAATGCGAGAGTGGGCGTTTAATAAGCGTTTTGTCGCATTGTGACATTTATCACAGTTATGTTACATTAGCAACATTAATCAATGGTTTTTATCATAGTTATTTAAATGATATCATGTAATTAATTACAAATTGATATTAAAATAAGTAATTGTGAAAGTATTAAATAATAAAGTATGCTTAACATATAAAATAAACAATATTGGATATAATTAACTTCGTGATATATTTTTCATATATATTATAGGGAAAAACATTGTATTAATAATATTTTACCTATATTATGTTTTATTTAATGTTTTATATTAATTAAATAATGTGGTAATAAATAAACGATATTATTTATTAGAATTAATTAAACAATATTATTGCTATCAATACTTTATGTATGTCGAAACAGAACATGAAAACCATTTCATACATAGCTAGAACCAACTATGAAAAAAACTTACAATCCAACATTACAATGAATTACATAATCTCACAAAACCGATTAGGGAATGATTTGATAATGCAAGATGACAATTAGACAACTTTTGTACATTTAGAATCTAATAAAACCTTTCACCAACATATTATTCTATCATTAAAAATCCTAACGTTGCGATGTGACAAACCTTTCACCAACATATTATTCTTTGATTAAAAATCCTAACGTTATGATGTGACATTTTCAAGGAAGATTATCATAACCATTTGGCAACCTCGGACGCCGTATTTGAATGCTTGCATTCCCCAATGTCTTTGTCACATTATGAAATTAAACAAAGGGTATGTCACATTGTCACAATTTGGCTCACGATTTGATGTCAGATCTTCATATGTTCTGCGACATAATACATAATATAGATAAAAACATAATAATGAACAGATCTTGACTTGGTACATCAATAATATGTTATGGAACGTTATGGCTAGGTTACTATGAATTTGTGATGATATACTTTATTACATTTGTTTATAACATGTGAATTAAATACCTTCTTGTTAATTAGCATATTCAATACTAGCAACAACCACATTAAATTAATTAATGTGTCTAAATAACCTTGTTATTTTATGTTTACTTTAATAAAATTATATAAATAACATACTATATTTCATTAGTTTCACATCAATATTTTGACCAATAACCGTATTTTGAGCAACACAACCATATATTATCATAACCAATGTGGTATGTAGTAAAGACACATAAACCATCATGAACATTGCATCCCAACATAATCAGAACTATAATTGTTTCCAATGTGACGAATGATGTAATTTATCATAACCCTTTGTGAACCTCCTACATAGTATTTGAATGCTTGCATTCCCCAATGTATTTGTCACGTTGTGAAATTAAACGAAGGCTATGTCACATTGTCATGGTTTGCAAGGGTTTCATGTCACATCTTCGTATGTTTTGCGACACAATACATACTATAAAGAAAAACGTTGGTTATGTCACATTGTGACGTTGATGATCTTCATTCTAATAATAATGAACATATGCTGACTTGGTACATCAATAACATGGTATGGAACATTATGGCTAGGTTACATTATGAATTTGTGATGATATATGTTATTAGGTTAGTTTATAACATGTGAAGAATAAATATTGGATATAATTAACTTCATGATATATTTTTCATATATACTATACATAGAAACATTGTATTAATAATATTTTTAAGTGTATTATGTTTTATAATAATTAAATAATATGGTAATAAATATATTAAATATTATTTATTAAATATTATAATTAAAATAACAATATTATTTCTATTGATACTTTGTAGATATGTCTATGCGCGCACCCGTTACTAGCAACAACCACATTAAATTAATAATGTGTCTGAATACGTCGATAGGCGTAAATTTAGGCACATACTTTTTATATTAATGTTTTTCCCTATAGTATGTGCTTAAATTTACGCCTATCGGCGTATTCAGACACATTATTAATTTAATGTGGTTGTTGCTAGTTTATGGAATAACATAAACATTAAACTAATTAATATAAATATAAAACAAATACTATTTAATAAAAAACAAAACAATTATTGTTATCCCTTTCTTTAACTATGGCTTAGCTAAAGCTTATTTTAATTTTAATCAAAATGCATTTAAGCATAACAAGATACAACCATGGACTAAACATTTGTTACATTCGAGTTAATCTTGTTAATCCACTAAAAAAACCCAAAATCTCAAATAAAATCGAGTGTAAATATCTTCTACATAGAAATTTGTATATGATATTTTGTTTTTTGAGTTTTGATCAAATATAAATATTAATTAGTTTGATTAATATTAATATCACCTCCATTTTTTAGTCATAGAATTTTGTTTATATACAAACTTTTATTTTGCATATTATTCATGTTATGATATTAATTATGACTTTATTATATATCATAATAGTTACAACTAGCTTTATATATATATATATATATATATATATATATATATATATATATATATTCTAGAAATACCTTCCAAAGAAATAAATAGTCTTTAAAGCATATAATAGAAGAAAAACAATTTCTATTACTGTTTTGTGGAATATTTTTTCAAAATGTGGATGTTATTATTTATGCAACAAACCTAAACAAAACTATTTTGTTGGTGATCATTTTCATTCTTGGTAAGATCATGAATTAGATTATTTATATAATTTACCTCCAAACCACAATGTAAACTCTACTTCCAATGTAATTCCAAGTCCGAAGGATGGGGTAAGAATGGAAAATAGACAAAACACTAATATTGTGTAAGAAATTGCATCCCATGAAGTGGTCGTGATATTGTGCCATTAGTTTATGTTAGCGTTGGATCTAATTTCAAGAGCCCTCTCTTTGAAGACAATGTCCTTCCACCATCACGAGGACATATGTTCCTCAAACTATTTCACTTAGGATAACAAAGATATTAATGCATTTAATTTCAAGTATCTTTCATAGTAAATATTATAGAAATGCTTTAATAATTCTTTCTAATGCTACTTCATTTTAAAATATCATTCCATTTCTTCTTTTTATAGCAAACTATTCAATGCAATCAAAGGAACAAAATGAACACCTATAATTTTGATAAAAACAATGGAACTGAACTGGGACTTTCAAACATACAAGAAAATGTAAATATTCTAAATATGCTTTCTTTGTTTTACTTCTTCTAAATATGTAATTCATTGTAGTGGCACTCTCTCCACTCTATGTATGCCATCACTGCAGCCATAGAAAACCCAAGCTATAATTCAATCCCAATCACCTCACAAAAATAACATTGACTTTCAAAACACAATAGCGCGACTTTTCCATCAAAAGTCACTTTAAGCGTGACTTCTACAAAAGACAGTCGTACGACCCACTATCGCAGTCCCAAACATAGCTTGGCTGCGTAATGTGCAACTATTTTAAGGACAACCACACGTCTTAATATCCCAAGATTTACAAGTGCTTGGTTGTGCTAATAGCATGACTGTCCATTGAATAGTCACACAAGCTCAACAAACAGTCTAGATGTGCATGTCCTGTGCTAAGCACAAGAGAATGGGATTCTCTCCCGTGGGATAGCGCATGAGAATTCCATTCTCCTGTGCAACAAAAAAAAATGGAAAAATGGTCGTTTTTATCGCTCATTCCCTCCTTAGTCCAAAATTTGCCCTGATGAAGTGACAAAGTTTGAGTTTTATACTCACCCAGAACTTGCTGCTCGGGAAACCAACAATCAAATTTCCCAGAATGTAGAAAAATGCTCTAGGAAACTCGATCATCGAATGATACAATTGATTTCAAAAACCAAGCCCCGCCCCTATTTATAAGAGGTTAGACCAAGTTACAAATAGATTGTACATACAAACAATAGACTCGTTTAACGAACCAATCGCACCATTGTGATCAACATCTCGAGCTCTCTAGTAAGTTACCATATATTCATTCATTTGAGAAATTTCATCCAACAATTTTTTTCACACATGTGCTCTTTTGGTCTTATCATATTTGTGCATTGTCAATACCCTTGTCACAATCTATATTATGCTTGGGTATATGCACCATGTGTGCATGATCAGTAGTAAGAAAAGCGCATTGTCATTCTCCAACAATGGTGTCGGGGCACCTATCGCATGTTTATCATCTCATCCTAGCATATAAGCAATGTTTCCCCTCTATATACATTGCATACTTCCAGTATATCCAGCGTTAACCATAGGGTCCCATTTCTTAATTACAACATGCCATCAATGTCATTGTCACGAATAACATGTTCACACATGTGTGCGCATGCCATTACAACCCTTCTCATATTTTGGCACCTATGATGTTGAACCCCTCACAAGTCCGAGGAATTTGATCACCCAATTCAATTGGTTAAAAAGAACCCACATATCATTAGCTTGCATTATGTTACCAATACCCCTTAGGTTCCTTAACACATGTTACAATCATGATTCCTAGATAACCTCTCATCCCCTTCATGAATAATTTACAATCTGTATTTCCTTCGTATTATCAACCCTTGAGAATACATTAATGAAGGCCCCACCCTCTAAAGACACCAATCCAACTCAGTTATGGTCGCATGAGTAATTTGCATGCCATTGTATCATGGGACACTTGTATTCTCATCTAAAAAATTCAGAATAGGCATTTAATGCAGAAGGACAAAAGTCCTGGGCATGATGGATGGCCCGTGGAATATTTTAATGGGATAATGGACCTATTTGAGATGGATATTCAAGTTGTTATTGAAGAATCATGGTAGGATTTTGGTTTCTTTTAATTCCACCTTTATAGACCTCATTCCCAAGAGTGATAGAGTTATAAATACAGAGGACTATGTTCCCATCTTTTTGTGTGATTGCATTTATAATTTGACAACAAAGGTAATTGTAAGAAGACTCAGGGGCATCTGGTCAAGAGAAATCCTACAAGAGCATTTTTCGTTTTTAGAGGGCAGGCAAATACATGTTGCAATCGGTACTGTGCAAGAAGTGTTGCATACAACCAAGATGGAAAACTCACCAGCTGTCATTGTAAATGTTGATCTTTCTAAAGTCTATGAACGAGATAATTGGACTTATTTAAGACTGGTCCTTCTACAGGTTGGTTTCAATCTCCAATTTTCAAATTAGATCTTATCTTATGTACGAACAATTTGTTTTGCAGTCTTGATTCAAATGGTCCATCCTCATCCTTTTTAAGGTCTGGCATAGGCTTGAGGCAAGGATGTCCCCTTGCACATATATGGTTTTTGTTGGTTTTGGAGGGTCTGAGTAGATATATTTATCATGTCAATACCAACGGTTCCCTCAAAGGAATCAAGATTAGGGGAAATGTTTTTATATCACATTTGATATTTGTAGATGTTATTCTACATTTCTCAGATGGTTGTATGAGGTACGTAGTCAAGTTAAAAGCTATTATGTTTTTATTTGTTGAATCTACATGGATGTCTTTTAATGCCATAAATGTTACAATTTATTTTAGGAACTTGGAACAAGAGGTGACTACTTGGATTTGCTCATAGTTTGATTTTGCTTGGGTCGACATGTAGACTGGTTTAAAGTACTTGGGTTTCATCATAAATCCCAATGATTATCTCTGAAGGGATTGGGCATGACTCATTGGTGAAATAGAGAATAGGCAGCATCTTTGTTGTAACCAGTGGTTATCTTGTGGTGGTAGATTAATATTGATGAAGTCAGTGTCAGAAGTCATTCCAGTGTATTGGGTCTCCTTGGCCTATGTTTGTCCAGGTACTTTGTAATTCATGAGGAGATTGTGTTCTAATTTCCTATTGAAAGGGAATCCAAATGAGAAGTATTTCCACTAGGTTGCATGGAAAAAGTTAACTATGCCTAAGGAATTACGAGGATGGGAACTTAAGTATCCTACTTGTTTTGCAAAGGATTTGTCTTCCAAGTGGATTTGTAGAACTATCAAAGGAAATGGATAATGGGTTAAAGTTAGGGATAATTTTAGGGGAGAATTTTAGCCCAGTGGGCTATTTTTCCATGTTTTTCTCCCAAAAAAGATTCGCCATTTCACATTTTTTGAAGCCCTGTTTCACCCAATTTTGATGGGGTAAAAATTTTTCACCCTAAAAATCGCCAAATTATTATATAAAAGATATAAAATCCTTGGAAATTAAAATATCTTTTGAAAAATATCGCCAATCATTTTATAGTTGGCATTTTAAGAATTGGTAATATTCACCAACATTTTCACACTTTTAAATACATATGGTTCCTTAAAGTCATCCCTGGTCAACTTAAAGTTGTGTATTAGAATTACATCCACCCTCTTATTATTGAAGAATGGATTAGGATCATAAACAAGTGTTTCAAGAATGCCTCTATTATGTAGAAGCCACTTATCATGGGTTTTGATGTAATTGGGGATTAGCTTGCCTGGGATGTTGGCAATAGAAGAAGGGTTAGGCTAGGCCATGATCCGCGGGTTGGATCTAGTGACTCTCACAAGTTACTTGTAGCCATGATTGATTCTTTAATGGATCGTGGTTTTCTCTTTCTGGGACATATTCAGGATATCCACAATACATATCCTATGAGACAAGCTTGGTTAAAAGCTGAGGATCTAGGATTTGTGGTTGAAGAAAGAATCTTTTGGGAAGGGTACATAAAGGCTTTGCATGACTTCCACAGACGATATTTTGATATGCTAGCTTGGGTTACAGACTCATTCGAGAAGAAGAAGGTATTCCTCATCCTGCTTGGTGGATCCATTTGATAGGGAAATTGAATTGCCCATCGAAGGAAAAGTTGTTTATGTGGTTTCCTCTATTGGAAAAGTCCCTATGTGGGATAATATTCAGAAAATTTGGCTCTAGACCTAGCAGATGCCCTCTTTGTAAAGACCACAATGAAAATATTAATCATATTTTCATCTATTGGTCATACATGTCCAGAATGTCGAACTATGCCTCTCAAGTAAAGGGCATTTAGTTTATTTGGAATGGTTTCAGGCTTTAAGAAGCCATATAGACTTGGATGAACAATGTGGCTTTTATAGATTTGCAGGCTCTACCCGTTATTATGATTTGGGGTTGGGGGGGGTGGGGAGGGATTGGTTGGCGAAAAACAATGAATTATTTAATGATATCGCCATAGCACGAGAGATATATCCTTAGAAAGTCTCACTATCCTTGATCTTTTTCCTCAAGAAGTTGGGCCTCCAAAGCAGAGAAGGATGGTAGAGGAGATTATTGATAGATCTGGATGTTGGTCCTATTTGTATGGAGCATCTCAAGGTCAGCCATGTATGGGAGGTGCAAGGATTATACTACACATCTCTCACTCACAATGGGTTAAGTTTTATGCAAGTCTTGCGAGGAGCATAAGTAATCATGCAAAAATTATGGCACTTAAATTAGGTATTCTCTTGACTCTCTCAAAGAGGGTACAAAAGTTGCAAGTCTTCAGGTAATCAAAGTTAGTTGTCGATTGGAGGAGGATGAAGAGACCCCCTAACAATATAACGTTGAAGCCTTTATACGAAGAACTATCAAGAATTACAGGTTTATTTTAGGATACCAACTATCAACACATATAATAATAAAGCAATTCTATGGAAGATCAATTATCAAAGGTGGGTCTTAAATTGGGTGATGGTAGTTGGCAATTATGGAGAATGATTATGATACAATAATTAAGCACAACCCTAGTCCACATCCTGGATGAATTGTTTTATGTTGAAAAACAAAATTCCTACAAAGTTGGACTGATTGCATAGTCATTTCAAGCCATACATGTCATAACATGAATTTTATCTATTTTTTAATTGCTACTTTTAGTAGTTTATAGCTAGTAATAATTTTTCATAGACTCCATATAGCTTTAGTACATATATGAAAAAACTACAATATATGAGTTAATATATGGGATGACGATCTCTAAGAGATCCATTTGATGAAGAGAATTTTGTAATGGTTTATATGTTCCATGAATGATGCAATTAATTTTTAAATATAATGAACTTTACTTTCTTTCTCGTGAAAAAAAATCATTAACTATAATTTATTGTATACACATTCATCTCCTTATATATGTATATCGTTTTGAAACAAAATATACTTCAAAAAATAAATTCATGTTTAGTTTTTGTTTCACTTAAAATCATACCTCGAACAGTCAATAGCACTTGGAATAAAAAATGAAAATGAATCACTTTAATTTGAAAACTTGACACGACCTTGGATTGAAATTCCCAGAAGAGTCCACTACATGATAATATTTAAAAAGAATTCAATCTGGGAAGATTGATATAATAATTTTATATTCTTTTGCGTGTGGGACCACCTTTTTAAACATGGCATTGTAGGTGGAGAAAACTAGGGCTCTTTCTTGTTTGTAGGCTTCTTTCATAAATCACAACCTTCTAGTAGGTGTGTTTTCTTGTAGGCATGCCCATTCTTCTCATTTGACCTTGGTTTGGTGTTGTAAGTTTTAGACACTCAAGATAGCTCGAGTCAAAATCATCACTGGACTATTAGTATGAACTGAACGGGGTGCTCAAGAAGTCAGGAAATTAATGCAAAAACAAACAGATGATGTCAATGAGGGACAACCAATAAGTTATTATCACATTCCTTAAATCAACCAGCCATTGGTAGAAAGACTGGATAAATTTGTCCGACGTAAGGAGAAAGTGCATGGTATTACCTTTGTTTGTAAGTTCTTGAACAATATAAAAAATGTGATTAGTAACTTGAGAAGGGATCATAGTAGATGTGGCAACCTTCTCTACAAGAATCAACTGCACCCACAATTGTGTTGATGCAAACTGGTGGAAGTGTTAAGGAATCCAAGCACCTTTGAAAAGACAGACAGATCCTTGTCCAAACATGTTTCAAGTTAGATCGCAGTGTTACCATATTTGGATGTGATTGAAAAGAACACTCCAAAGCAACATGTGATGCCTCTTTATTTAATGCCTCTCTTCTCTTTCCCAAATGAGAAACCGAGCAATAGAACCAAAACTGAAGCATCCTAACGAATTGTGCACTAGATTAAGGTAAGGGAGCCCAAGACAAATCCCAAACAATAGAGAGTCACCCCAAAGGGTCTAGTGGAGTTAATCTTATGACCAAATCCTAAGAGACATGAAGAGACACAATAGGAGACCATATATAAGTGTTTGACGTCCCAAAAGAGGTCAGGCATCTAGGCTAAGGTGGGGTGACTTAATGGAGGCTAATACAGTGTCACATAGTCATTCAATGGGAAGGTGAGGTAACCAAGTCATGATTAGGCAATTCATGTATGGGAAAAACACAAAGTAGGTCTCACCACATTTTCTTCAAGTGGATTAGCCTATGTGAGTACTAAAGTTTGAATCCATATGCTAAAGGTAGAGATAAGTGAAACTTCATAAACAAGCAAAAAACGAGGAAAATGGGTTAGCATTACAAGAGAAATTGGTGGTTTTGTACATGACTTCAAAACCTAATGTGCGAATCATAACATTTATTTCGCTAGTTTAATTGACATACCCATATGCTACAAAAAAACCTCCTCGCTATAATAAAATATCATCGAAATAAAAAGAAGAGATAATGATTGTTCCACTTGAAGTAATGACAAAATGACTTGTCTTTTACAAGCATGCTTTTAGTTTATAAAAATAAAGATCAACCTTGCTTAACTTCTATATTGCATTTCCAGTAAAAATAGTTTTAGATTGCAAAATTCAGAATTAAGCTTTTTCACTTAAATCTTGTCTTTTACAAGCATGCTTTAGTTTATAAAAATAAAAATAAAAATAAAGAGCAACCTTGCTTAACTTCTATATTGCATTTCTAGTAAAAATAATGTTAGATTGCAAAACCTTCCCTAATAATAATTTTAGATAGCAAAATTCATATTTAACCTTCTTCTCTTAAATCTTGTAACTGAAATATTGTTTTTAAATATTATTTGGTTGTTTTAAGATCAAGGTCAGCTCAGTAAATGCATTTTCACATCTAACAATCTAGACGAAGAAGGGTGATAGCGATGTTCTTCTTCTTCAATGTGTAGCTCATATTTCGAAGATATTTCCATGTGGGTAACACTGCCTTGAATTTCTGCCCATATAACGTGGAAGATATCGACGAATATAAGGACAACACCCATCACAATGTTCCAATACAAGCAACTCACTTCAAAAATTGTATTATAATCAAGCAGTTGCCTTCAAACAGAATGATTTTAGATGAGATAAGAATAATGCTTTTAGCTAAGATAAGAATAATGCAAGAAGTAATGGGATGAGAATGTAACCACCTATCCACCTTCTGAGTTGAAGTGTGTCGTTGAGAAACAAAGATGACAAGACAACCGAACAAACATTAGACATTGGATGACAAGATATTTAAACACACAATAAACACTAGAATGAATATTGTAATGAATACAAACCCTCGTTTCTGCTTGCACCACAATTTTAATGCAAATTATATGCCATTGCCGATGACTCCCTACCAGATGAATTCATCTTCAATAAATCAGCTTAACTTGTTCGCCAAGAAAATTATGGCATTCATGTCTTGGAAAAATTGAGGAGAAATATCATGTATGTAGACTTACTCCATAGATAATAGCCAAAATCCGGCTTGTATCTAATAATCATTAAGTTGGATTGATTCCTTTGCCCATAATGGTTATTAAGACAGTAGTTTGGATGGAGCCTAGAATGGCAGTAATTCTTGTTTGGGATGATGGGACTAGATACTTCTGCAATGTCTCAACCTGAATGCCATATCTTCACTCATTCATTGGAAAATAATTTTGAGAACAATTAATTAAGCCAAGCCATTCTCCACTCAATTAAGCAAGTCTGCTCAACAAACTATTTGAAAATGACATACATGTACTTTTCTCAAAGAGTCCCTTGCTTTGTTCTGGTTTGGTTTCGTGATGAAGGGTACATATCCATATGTCATAAGCTTTTAAATCAACTTTTAAACCCTTATTAGTGGAAAGGTACCTGTTTTTGTTTTTGATGTTCTTGGAAACCCACATCAAATTGCTTGCAGTTCCTTTGCTTACAATTAATGTCAGAAACAAAGATTGAATCTTGGATTTTATCAAAAATATTGTATTGAAATGGTAAGTGGAAATCAACACCTTAACAAACAAAAAAATTGAACAACCATAAGACTGCAACAATAAAGGAGGAAACTAACAACTTTATCATATAGGAAAACACCTTATGGCTCTTGATCGAGTGCTCAACTTTGGGGGTAAAATAGAAGAATACATGTAAGAATAGCTAAACCAAATCCAAACCCAATCATGCATACTCTCTCTAAGCCTATAAACAAAATTTGAAAATCCTTTTTCTAAGCATCAAGTCATTTTATACCATGAATAGGAGAATGCTCATGACCCAACCATCCCCTCTAATCCCTAGTCTGATATGCACTGTGAACAATACTGTAATGAAACACTATCATACATATACTCTTCATCAACCCTCAACTTTGTCCACAACACCAACACTGTATGCTTTTATTAGCTTGTAATATATATCTATTATCAAATCCTCCAAAGAAATCAATGTTTCAAGACTCAGTAACTCATTTAATTCTTTAATCATGTTCATGTTAGAATCTAAATATTTACAAGACCGCAAAGGCCTCTTATTCTCCTCAATGAAGGACAAGAGGACAAGTATAGTGTTATTAGTGTGATGTTAGGAGTGCTCCAACCTCCACCACTTCATTAACAAGAGGTAATATTGAGATATTGAAGGTTGGGGAAATCACCTGTATGAAAGGAAACCTCTGATAATTGTTTCTTGTACAGTTGTAATAATTTCAGCCGAAACTTGTATTTGTCAATGGAGTCTAGTTTATTCAATGCTCTACTAAATGGGAGTTCATGCAATGGACAATCCACTACTTACAACATTTCCATATTGTTCATATTCATAATATCTGATGGTAAGTAACACATTCCACAACACTCTATATTCAAGGTTTTCAACGCAGTTAACAATCCAACAAAATCGAGCAAATATTTCAATTCCTAGCAATTATAAAGTCCCAATCTCTGTAACCTTCTTAGATAACCAAACAAAGGTGGCAGCATTTCTAGGAAAGGGATTCCAAATTCCAGAAATGAAAAATCATTGAGGTCTCCAATAGCACAAGGAAATTATGTTAAGCTTGTACCCAACAAATATAGTTCTTCCAATGACTACTCTGTAACCTAGGGAGGCAATACTTTAATGTTTAGATCGGATTCCTTTTTCAACTTCCAATGGAAAGCTTACTATAATAAGCAATACGTCCCAATGGATTCAAATAGTGGAGAATGGAAAACAATGATGGTTCATCAAGTTATATATTTTACAAAATGCATTCAAATGGAAATCTACTCATTGACCAAAAAATCCACTAGCCCCCAATAAGCCTCAATGGCATTTACCACTAATAAATCAATCAGTTTCATCTACTCCTCATATAAATGGAAACTACAAATCTTTATTTGGTAAGGATGTATTCTCCTACACTGATTATACTATAATTCTACAAAGTCCAAACAAATGAAAGACACTATAATATTTTTTTTATAGGACAATGAAATTATATATATATATATATATATATAACAGTAACCAAAACATATTAATTGCATTTTTTTTTTAACCTATTATCATCAAAACATAATAGCTTTACATAGAATTAAAATAGGACATAACTTTAGGTTATCTAATAATTTTTTTACATAATCACATAAAAATACTTTTTTGAATATACTATTCAAATGATTAGAAATTACAAAATTGAATAAAATATAATGACATCTTAATTTCTTTCAATATACGACTTCTTTTATGACATTTTAATAATAATCATTATAATTAAAAAAATAATTTTATTAAATCTTTAAAAAAACATAAATTTATGTGAAATGAAATCATTTTCAATTTTCCAAAATATACAAAAGGAAGTTTACTAAATTCTTCAAAAAGAATAAATTTATGTGAAACAAAAACCATTTCCAAAACATACAAAAATAAACTTACTTACCAATTTGAAGACTACTTATGGAACCAACTTTAAGATGACCTACAGTTTGACTGGAGCATCCTAATTTTTTTAGCTCAGATCACTTCTAGAGATTATAGGAGGAAAAAATGCGCCTCTTGAAGGTGAGATATACTGTATCTTACTTTTTTGGAATTTGAGGATGGAAACTTGAAAAATCGGATGCCCTAGATTCGCTTGGAAGCAGTGGTAGGTCAAAAAATGAAAATACTCATAATTGAAAATTGCTTTGAGAGAAAGATGAGCCCTCCTAGGGCGAGTTGAGTGATCCTTCTTTTCTGGCTAATCTGTGGAGAAAGGTGCCCAAAATAGTGAACCCTAGCTTGTTGGATTACAGGATGAACTGCTACACAATGTGTTCTTTCAGGTTGGATCTGATACCAAGTCAAGATTTCTTCAAAATGTGTTATGCCAAAACAAAAGGACCACTGGAAGAACAAACACAACAGAAAAGAGAACACAAATATTTATCCTGGGAAACCTTCATGGGAGAGACCTAGACCAAGTACACTGTAAGACCCAAGAAATAAGACTATACAACTTCCTTCTCCTTAGATGGATTGTTTCTACTCTCTCTAGGGAACTTGCTTGAGTGCACACCATGTCCAAACAAGGGAGTTGCCTCTCCTCTTTATATTACTAATCAGCTGAGAGGCCTAATAACCCAACAAGAACGACTTCTCTTTCCTACCAGGGCCGACTTGCCTTGGGAGACTCAAAAATAGATTTTAATAGTACTTTTGGGGGTACGAGACTTACAATGGAGGTTTTACCTCAAGACTTTACATGACTAAATACAACAATAACATCCCTATTTGAAGGAACATCTCCGAAAGAGGTAATAACAATAATAATACAAAATATAATATCTTCGGCAGTTACATTTCTTTGACATCATCATCATGTATGATCATTCTTGTTGATAACTGCTCAATATTTTCTAATTATTTCATTGCAGCATAAAATATATAATTTTATCTTTTCTAAATCTTCTTCTTCAGTTTACATGGAAACCTGATTTTAAATGTCAATTCTTTGCTTTAGCCGTGTCTGTAGGTAAGAGTTTTAGCCTTGACTTTTCAGTAATTTTATGTATTCTCTTCAAAAGTGATCAAGCTCGGATTTGGGTTTGTCATATAGTATTACAAGACATTCATTCCAGGACTGTGGTTTAATAAAAAACCTTAATATGTTGGTAGTGCCAATCAAATGTAGTTCCAAAGATTTTAGAAATGTTTGAAATTTTTATATCTTGAGCTTTGAAAGACTATCAGACATCAAATTGTTTACGAGTAGAACTTGAGAAACTTATTGGCAGTTTGAGGGTTATCATCTGACAATAATTTCTTTAGCTTTGCATACTGTTATTTAGTTGACTGTTGAGTTAGTTGCTACTGTGGCAAATTTTAGGGTTTTCAAATGTTTTCTTAATCAATCTTGGGGTAGAATACTAGGTTATTTCTTATGTACATTTCAACAATTGCAAAAGCATTTCTTGGACAACTTTAAGGCTTCTCTCTAGCTTGTTTCATGGAATTCTCTCTAAGGGTTTTGTGATGACAAATTTCTTCATTTATTGACCAATACATGTGAGAAGATTTTGTAGCCATGTATCAATGAATCAACAGCCAAAGCATACTTTGGATCTGCATGTCTTTGATTGAGTGGCTGTGGGCTCCAAATGAATTTTCTGTGCGAACTATTTTCAAGTTATTAAGATGGAAAAGCCAGTACTTTTATTTCCATTTTTTCATGTATGTCAATGTATTTTCACTACACCTAAGGTTTCAATTTTCTTGAATTACCTAAATGAAGGGATGATTCTTCTTACTATAAGTATTTACAACCACCAAAAGCTAAAGCCGTTAGGAAAAAAACTTACCCAGAAATACTTTGCCATATTGGTAAATAAAGTCAAAACTTATCCAGTCATACTACAAGCCTCACTTCATTTTGGTTACAAGATTGGAATCAAGGTTTTATGTTTTGACCAAAACCAAAGCTTGCTTTGTTCTCACCTGAAGTGGTGGTGGTATGTAACACTCTTGATTGTGTAAAAATAGATTCACTCCTGTAATACACATCAAATATATCTCTGCTAAATTGGGAATATCTCTGCTAAGGTGGGAATGATAATTTATCTTTGGAAGGATTAAAAAAGATATCAAATTTTTTTTTTCGTAAAAATATTTAGATTTTATATTAAAACTAATTGCCATTGGACTGTACCATACAAGACAAAAGGATTAATAGGTTTGTCCAGTATCTCTACAACGTCAACATTTCAAAACATCCATTTACCTGTTTTATGAGTTGCTCCAAACTAAAATTATTTCTAAGAGCTTTAGAGGAATATGCCTCAATGAACAAAATGCAAACTGGTGAGTTATGTCGAGTTCCATGGTTCATGGTAGAAAGCATTCCTGCTAGATTGTTATTTTCTTTAAGAATTTACCAAATTCATTTTGGATTGAGCCAATAGAGATTGTTGTTTTCTATAAGCATTTGCTATATTCATTTTGGATTGAGCCAATATACTAATGATAATGTGATTTATTTTCTCATTCACCAAATGGAACACCACTTCATCTATAGAGTGTTTTTATTCTAGATTTTAGATATTCAATTGAGATGTTATTCATTTTTATAATTGCTTTATAGACTTTGATTCAACTGTGGTGTTATGCATTTTTATTGCTTTAAAGATTCTATTTTTTAATTTCTTTTTTTTTAAATTGCAAAGGGGTAATTATTAGATTGTTGAATTTTATATTATTTGTATTCTAAGTCCCTATGCCATCCATCTCACTTCTTAGTTGAGAGTAAGTCATTGTGAACATTTTATATTTAGTGGGAACTCGTTTTAATTTCTTTTCTTAAATTGACTATTTTGCATTTCACCACAATTTGGAAGTGTAAGTGTAGTTTGACATCTTTCCAGCCATATTGTTCCATACTTTATGAATTCCACTCAAGCCACTTAAAAAATGACTAAAAGCTTATTGATTAAATTCTCGTTTCTAAATTTATATCATATTCAATCACTCTTCCCATCTCTTCAATATTTTTAATGAAGCACAATTGTTATGGTGAATACCCCTCATTTGGGATTTATGAAGTGTCTCATCTTGCCTTTCTAAATTGGGGTTCATGACTCATGAGTATCCCCACTTACCACCACTAAAAATTATAGTTGTTGAGTTTTATTATATATGAGACAGGATTATTAATATTCAATCTTTTGAATTTATTTATTTATTTAAAAATATAGTTTTTTTAATAACTTATTTTACACTAGTACAAAACCTTATATGATTTTTTTTTTTTTTATAAAATAAATTAATTTTTTCCTTTTAATATAAATTGTGTCTTTGTTGGAATTGGATGCTACATAATAGTAAGATTAGGTCATATGGATACTTGTTAGTATTTTCTTCTCTCTAGTTTTTTCTTTTTCTCCAAGTTCTTAGAAAACAATGGGAACTTATATAAGGTTGTTACAATTACATTTTTTTGGACAGCTAGTAGCTAGTACCATGATCATGTCAGCAATGAAGCATGCCAATAAGACATTTCCCACATGGCAATGGAGCATGACAATAAGACATTTTCCATATGGCAACAACTCATGGCAAATATATGGGTCTAATTGAAATTTTGATTTTAATTAAATTTTGAAATAATATGTTTTTTGACATTATATATAGCTTAAAAAGATATGGTCCACTTTTCTAATTAATTATTATTTAAAATCCCAAAATATATCATTTTATTTTTTTAAATTTTTGCTTCTTTTAAAAGTTATTTATTTTTATAATTGAGATTATTATTTGAATTTTATTGATGCTTTGATAATACATTGTTTATAATTGAGATTAAATTTACTATTTTAAAATTAAATTTACTATTTTGTATCTCACACACAATTTGGAAGTGTAAGTGTAATTTGACATCTTTCCAACCAAATTGTAGTGGGAGGAGATTCAACTAAGCAGGTTGAGGCAATTACTAATCAATGAGAAGACAATGTTTAACGAGAAACATATTATGCCTTAAGAATTAGGAAATTTATATTTAAAACAATTAAATTCGATTAATATATTTAAAAAAAAATCTTATTAATTTAATAAATTTTTTTATCAAAGATTTATTACTTATTTTAATTTAATAAATCATAAAAAAAAATAATATTATTAATGGGTCTCAACTTAGAGTGGATATTAGAAGCAAGGGTCTCGTCCCTCCAATCATAGAGCAAATAACTACTCAAATAACTACTCTGATTCAAATGGATCTAAACAAGGGTAAATAATATTCACCCCGCAACAGAGTGATTAATGTTTTTACTGGGGATCTTCACTGCATCCAGATTCTTCCCACTTACCCAAAAACAATGAGTGGGAATGATCGTCCACCCATGGACTCCCATGCCTAATCATCCGTCCCTAAGTTGATCAAATGAGTTGAGTTCTGGCAAAGCCTCTATAGATCCTCCGTAGATATGGCAGGTAAATGAAGGGATCCACAGTAAGTAAATAAGGGACAGGTGGACAACTGCCTTCATTAGTTGAGTCCATTTGGGTAGAACCTTCAACCAAGAATAACAAGGATAAGTGAGTGCTAGGGAGAGCTAAGGACATAGAAGGAGAGACAAGGCAGCTGATACAAACTCCGACAGCCAGGTAAGTATTCAGCCTGCTAAGCTTGAGCTTTAAAAAAGTAAGACGCTCCATTAAAGGCTGTGTTAGAATGCAGGATTTTGATAACATCCTGGCGCATTTCCTGTTTTTGTTATCTAAAACTTATTCAAATATATTGTTTTAAATTCGACTAGGGTTACAATTTCAACCCAACTTACTGAATTTTTAAAGTTTTAGATTTCCCTCGGGAGTCTCAGGAAATCACTAAACTGAAAAAATAAAAAATGCAGTAAGTGAACCCTAAATAGTTTTGTCAGAAATAGCATTTTGATGAACCCATATCAACCTCCCTTTCATTTTCAGTAAGAAGAACTTTGTTTGATTGTTTTACATTTGTTCAGAATAAATTTCGATCATTTCATCAAACTACATAAATAGACACGTTGTCTTACCTGAAACAAAAAACAACAGAGTAGGGTAGCAGTTCACAATCATCCCTGCGTTGAGATAAATACAAAAAATGCTGCAAAGTTATAATCTATTCAAGGAAGTATTAATTGGAATTTCAAGCTAAAACTCTGGTTGAATATAGTGGCAAGTTGAACTAATTCATTGCAAACATTAAATCTCGATTGAATACATCGGGCAAGTGGAAGTAATGCATTGCAAACATTCTTAATCCGAAAGGAGGAGGAGAGTGTTTCTGTACTTATCAATAGTTGTAAATGAATGTAACACAACATAAACTCGGTGCCTCCATAAAACCAACCATATGACGTGGCTCGCTCATAACAAACTGTACGTAAATCTGTGCACAAAAGCGAACCATGCTGCATTTTCGCTTACATCAAAGGAATAATGTCATGGATGGTTAGGCAGTTTGAAACGCAAAATAAGAGTTATAGTAGCCCTATCTAGAAATTTTACAGTGAATTTCCGTGATAGATCCATTGTTTAGAAGACTTACAAGAAAAATTGCAATTACCATTCATTGCAAATTGTTAAATTTCAACATGTTTATGAATAAACTCTTAAGCTTGAAACATTAGTTACGTTCATCCTCATTAAGTTCTTTCATTATTCTATACGTATGGTGATGTGTATTTTTATTAGTTAACCCATAATTATTGATTTAATTGAGAATGCATAAGATTCTTGGTTAAAATCTTGTTTTTGTCATATATTTGTCATGGATCTACTGAACTGAATAAAATTTGCATAAACAACAAATACATCCCTGGATAATAACTGGAAATGTAACTTCAGAAATGGAGACATATGCATAGAAAGGAACTTCAATGGAAGGTAAGGTAGCGTCTATTGACTAAAGTCGTGGACAATAAATGGAAATGTAACTTCAGAAATGGAGATATATGCATAGAAGGGAAGTCAATGGGGAATTAAAAGGAGGGTAAGGTAGCGTCTATTGACTAAAGTTGAAATAGTCTTTCAAAAATTAAACGATGAATTTCAGTGCTAGTACATATTACTGTTGGTGCCCCCAAATTACTCCATTGAAAGATTGTAGTGTTACTCCTATGGAAAAATATTCCCTTCAACATGTATGTTGGCTATAAGTTCATCTCAATGTTTTTGTTTTGTGGTGTATCAACCTATTCACAACTCAATTGGTAAAATGAAAAGCCAAAAACATAAACTAGACAGGCATATTATAGTTTCATTCCAATGGTTTAGTTTGGTTTGGTATCTTGTGAGCCTACTTTGGCTTTTAGGATGGCAATTATTAATATTGTTAATTAGTGGAAAATTGGTTATATGATTACCCATTATTATGTGTTTTGATAAACTAAATTTCTAAATAGGTTAGGCCATAGTTAAATCATTGTTAACTTACTAGATGGCAATAGTCAAATCATTAAATCATTCTTTTCTTAAGTGGTTATTTGATGACGTACCTTTAAGAACAATTACAACAACACAATATGGTTAATGTAGGGTGTTGACCTTAGTTTTATTAGAAGGGGTGGAAGTATTACCCATGTATCTTTTGAAACTTGAAGTCGTGGAGGGGGCATGTTAAACCACTCTCCGTTAGACATGTGATGGTAACTATCATTTCCTTGATGGAGAAGTTGAGCTGATATAGTCAACTCTTCCACTTAGGGTTAAATATAGAGTTAGATCAATATAGTGGATGCTTTAGCATATTCCAATGGAGGAAAATCATACTATCTAGAAGAAGACCAGGGAAGAAGGATGATTCAAAATTAGTTGAAAATGTTGCTTAAGGATTAAATATGCCAATTTTATTTCCTCATTTGATTCCTGCTATGTATAATGACAGAGCGTCAACTTAAAATGTTTCAAAGAATTGTAACTTAAAATTTCAAAGAATTGTAACTTAAAATTGCTAGCAGAGAATTGTTATTACAAATATTTGCTAGGAGTCTAAACTCTTTACGGTCGACATTTCAGAGGATGACACTGATGCTATCCCACAAGAATCTCTGCCTCCGCTAGTTACCATTCCACTATTATTAGTTTTCTTTGATATTTAATTGGGTATTTGTTTGAGCGTCTGGGCTTTCAAAGATCCGAGGATTTATAAAGAACTTGGTATGTTCTATGTTTATATGGCATAGAATCTATGCTCCAAGGTTGATGGAGAATTATGTGTATACTAATTTTAACTGTTCATTCAATCTAACTGGATGATCGGAATGACCACCCGTTGTTCACATACTCATAACATAATATACTAATATAATATTTTTTTGTGTGGAATACAACGTAAACAATCTTCATTCCTTATTATTTAGTTAATTTTAGATATAATTATAATGATATTACTTTATTTATTAGTAAAAAGATTTCCTTAATACACCGTAAACCATTCCTTGTTCCTTATATTTTCAGTTAATTTTATATATAATTATAATAATATTACTTTATTTATTATTAAAAAGATATCATATATGTAACACTTACTTTGGTTGATATGATAAAAATAATTTAAAGCAAAATTAATAAACTTTTACTTATAAAATTCCGACCATAAATTTATCACAGCCCATTTGATTAGAATTTCAATCTATTTTATAAAAGTAAGTTGTTAAATATGATTGACTAAATGCTTTATATTTACGCCGTAAGGCGTTTCAACAAGTGGGAGTCTACTCCCTGAATTTAATGTTTTTTTTTTCATTCGTAGATGTTTTCGTTCGACGATTTGGGTAATCTGTATCGTTGATCAGGTTTTCCAATTGAGGAGGAAGAGATTGGATTCGTCGGACTTCCAAAGAAGCACCGAATTTGGATCATACAGTTAGTGACCCTACTTGTTCTAACTGCCTTAGTTTCCAACTGCAGCTAGAGTTTGTAAACAAAAAAACGAGTTAGAAGGGAGACCGAGAATATATATATAACGACTTTTGTTGAAGGAGGCAGATATGATTCTCATCACGTTCATCCACTCATGAAAGCGGAGCCGTAATGCTTTGACATTACGCTGCTCAAGCATTTTACCTGACAGAGGAGTGACGGGATCATGCAAAGAACTGGCAGATTTTTTCAGCCCGGTGAGGTAATTTCTAGCGGTTTCTTCTGTCTCTCTTTTGTTGCTAGGAACGATCATTTCAGTCCCAAATTTGGGGTATTTAAATTTGATATGTTAAATTTGTGGAGTTTGAGAATTTCCCTTGTTCTTTGTGTATTTGTTTTCCCTGAAGAGTTGAAACGGTGAATGCTATTTTTCAATATGTTTTTGAGCCCCTGTACAAACTAAATGTAGTGCAGATTTGTGTTTCTGATGTCGAAAAAGCCCTTTTAATGGATTTTTTTGTATGCAACTTTTGGGGAATCCATAGTGTTAAAGTGTCTAGATTATTTTGAATAATCTTTGATATGATATACAAATTCTGTTTCACAGCCTCCTGTTGCAGCTGCAACTTTTCTCCCAATTTTTTTGAAATTTTGGACCCTCCTTTTTTATTTTATCTTTCCTGGGAGTGTTTGGATTCCCGAACTCTGTTTTTCACTGCTATAAATTTGGATTTTGAGGTTGATTGTTTTTCTTTCATCTTGGAAATTGAATGACCTAAAAAACTGCCAATTCTTTGACTGTGGAACTTAGCAATTTTTCACTGTTTCGATTTTACTCGCTATCGGAAGCCTATTCATGTTTGAGTCGGAGCTTTAGTTCCCTACACGGCCGCCGTTGCGGAAACTAAATGATGATTGTCTCGATGGAAAGTCTGGTTTTCATCGATGCACTTTACTTTAATCGGCTTTTTTTTTGGACGGTTGGCAGTTTCATTTTATCATGGTCGCGGAGCCCATAGCTTTACTATTGCTGATTTCGTGGTTTTTATTGATTCAGACCTTTAATTGATTTGCTTTCTTTTCTCCATCGGAGTCGTTTATGACTATTGATCGAAGGTCTAGTCCTTATGATCTCCATCGTTGCGGCTGCTTTGACAACTATCCGCCCGTTGTTAGTGTTTCTAATCGCCAATACTACGGAGACGTTTAGCATTAAAGGGATCCGACGTCAATTGACTTAATATTCTCGCGGGACCCGTAGTCTGTTTTTTGTTTGTCGTTGCGGCTATGAATAGGACTATGCTTTCGGGGTCCTTAGTTCTTCCGCTCACCGATGTTTTTATGTTGATCGTGGAAGCCGTTGTTTGTATGTTTTTCGCCGTTGCAGCATCTTAATGAACTAATTGTCCGATGCTATGGTATGATCACCCGTAGAAGTGGATTATCTGCCCGATGCTTAGTATGGTGGAGATTTCCCGTGGATGCTGGTCGAGTCAGGGTTTTTTTTGAAAGGAAGAGTACAGCTTGGGTTTTGGGCTTTGAGGAATGTCGGTTACATGCTTTCATCGGAGGGTTTCATTTTAGTTCAGATGTGGTCTAGATTGGGAGGAAGAATATGTTCTATCGGACGTGTGTTTTAGTTTTGAGTAGGGGTTTAAGTACAAACTTGCAAGATTTTCTTTTGCCTTGACATTCTTTATTTTCATACATTAATAATGTGTATAGTTTATTCTACATAATGCATGTATTGATATAGTTTTGTGTTACTCCGTTAAATGCTAAATGGTCTAAATCTGCTATTTTCATGACAGGATGTTTACCGTGAGTAGGATGTGTTGTTTAAAAGACAAAGTAGAAGGGAAGCAACAAGGAAGAAATTGGCTGAAGAATGAAGAAGTAGAAATAGAGAAAAGAAGAAGAGAGTCAAGTCTGAGCTCAACAGGATCTAGCAGGGGACTAACGGATTACTGATCAAGAGAAAACAGGGTCAGCGGATTTAATAACAACTGAGGCCCAGGAAAAGTTTATCACTGATCAAGCTAGTCTCTTGTTATAAAAAGTGCTATTAATCATGAAATGTAATATTTAATGAAATGTAACATATTGCCTAAATCATGAGCACTCACAAAAGGACAAAATTGTGAGGTTAAACGGTTGAGGAGCCCAAAGGTCACCGAGGGGCATCCCAAGAGTTTGCTTGTAGTATAAGTATAGGAGAGTTAGAGAGAATCGGGGACTTTTTCCCAGTTAGATTTGTGAAGACATATTGTAAGAAGAACTATTTCCTTTTGCAATAGATAATTACAATTTTCATGTTGGAGAAAGCTTGGTGGAATGTTCAAATGTTGTGCTATGGATTTGTTGAAGAGGAACTATTTCGTTTTCAGCTTTGTGTCCATCAACTGTGAGATCGTTCTAACTCTTTGAACCTATGTTCTTGTATGAATGTTCTCTGGTTTATTTTATGAAAATTTCCACTATGAGTAATGAATGTTGTTCATAAACAATTGGCTATCTGGTTGTTCAAATATCTTTAAATGCTCGTGTGTTTTGAAAGAAGTATCAACCATCTGTGATTTTTCATAATGCATGTACAAAATACATTACTCATTAATAAATGATAATCTTGCTCCCTAGGGATAGGTTAGGTAGTTAGTTTTAATTTCTTGGTGTGTGTGATTTAGATGCGAGAGAGTTTAAGACGAAAGGTAAGAACCTGCGCATCACATTGTGACCGCTCCTCGTATTCTCTATTAATCTACATTTTAGATAGGCTCTTGCATGTCATACTTAAAACTAAAAACACAAAAATATACACGGTGGACTGGGCCGCAACCGGTAAAACCTTTTATTTTTGTTACTTGACCTATGGTAGTCGAACCACAAACCAGACGGATTCCCTACACCAAACAGTCACGGGCTAGTTGGGAACGTTGACTAGGGAGAATCCCTTGCTATTGTTGCCTGCGAATTTCCAGGCCTCAACAATTTATGGCACTAGAAGGAGGGTCGCCGGTGCATGGCTGGCCGAGGAAACCCGTTTCCTCGAAATAACTCCACCAGTGATAGTTTTGAAAGTAGTTTATTTCCTTATCCAAATACTGAAGAGAATAGAGAACATTTGTTTGCTATGGACAACCAAGTAGTAAATGATATGAGAAGACACACACGGGCTTATGTAAAGAGTATTGGAGGATTACCCATTATCCCTGATTTACCCCAAAGAGAATACAAGAAGAAAGATTGTCCCATCTTGGAAGATTCAGTGTTGGTTGGAGATTTGGAAGAGTTGGTAGAAGTAGCATTATAGGAAGTTGTTCAGCCTTTAAATCAAGTAGGCCCAAACACACCTTACGGTTCTCCTGTGCAGACTCCTGTTCCTTCACCTCCTCACTTTCCACCCAGACTCATGGCAGGTGTAAATGTAAATCAGCCACCCAACCCACCAAATCCACCACTTGCTTGGAAAGCCAGATCACCTTTAAACCTAACACCTCCTTTGCATGACTTACCTTAGGCTTTTGAAAAGATTCTGCCCAAGTTTGATCCAAATGAGAAGATGCTAGTAGATGACCACTTGCAAAGCTTTTACTTGGCCATATAAGGATTAAGGGCTGGAGAACACGAAGATGTAGTCTACAGACTTTTTCCACATACCTTGAAAAGGGCAGCATCTTCATGGTATTTTGCTCTGCCTGCAAACTCAATCCCAGACTGGAATACTTTTGAAAGAATATTCAGAAATAAATATGCAGCCTAGAAGACTCATGCAACACTAATGAAAGGGTTATGCACTATGAAGAAAGAAAGAAAAGAGAAAGTGCATAGTTTCACCCAGAGGTTTGCTACTTATCTTAAGAATTTTTCTGCAACTGATAAGCCTTCTGATAAAGTTCTGATTGAGTATTATACCTCAACTTTAGGTCCGGACTTGGCTATGTTCGCAAAATATCAAGTTAAGCCTACGTTAGCAGAGACTTATGAAGAAGCAGAAAGAGTAGAGGCTGAAAAGGAAAGTATAGAAGATTATCCCAAGCAATCTGGAGAAAAAAATTCCCGGGAAGGAGCCTTATTGTTGTCTAAACCTAAAGAGGAGCAATCACATGATTTTGAGGGGATGTTAAAGATGATGCAAAAGCTTTCCAACAGAATAATAGATTTGGAAAAGGAAAGAGAAGCTCATGAAGCTTATAAGCCTTACTACAAGAAAAGAGTAGATAACAACCCATTCAAGACCCCTCTGCACGGTTCAACATCAATGAATTTGACAGAGGTAGGGATGGATAATTTTTGCACTTTTCACCAACAACCCCATTTTGAAAAGAATTGTCCTCAGTGGTTAAATTCAATAACGATGGTGATGAATCAAATCTTGGATTCTAAATTGACTGAGGATAGTGATGAAGAGGAAAAAGGTAGTAAGACCATAGAAAAACAAGAAAATGATACCATTATTTTATGGGATTGTGTCTCACTGTTTGATACAGAAAAAAGAAATTTGAAATCTGAGAATATACCAATGACAACAAAAGACCTAAATTTGGTGAATAAAGACAATTCAATAATCTCAAAGATTAAGAAGTTGCAAGAGAATGTCAAGAAACAACCAAAGAACAATGTTGAGGACAACGTACCTAGAATAACTATTATTAGCCAAGATCCGAAGCAAAACCAACAAGCCTGCTAAGCCTATGGAGGACCAGGTAGGTGTTAACAAAGAAAATACTAAAAGGCCTGAAGGACCATAGGAAGAGACACCTACCGAAAACCAACCTGTAGAGGAAAATGTCGAATCAATTGGGGAGGGGAAAGCTAGGTTGAAGACCCCACCTTTCCTTTTGACTTTAGAAATTTTGAACCATAAGGTGCATAATTGTTTGGTAGATTCTGGATCATCAGTGAATGTTATGCCACTTGTGGTCTGCAAAAAAATTAATGGGCAACCAAAACCTACCGCTTGGGAAGTCACTCAACTAGACAGAACTAGTGTCAAAGTAGTGGGGGAAATGGAGAATGTTCTCATTCGTTTATATACAAATGAAAAGATATGTGAATTTATTGATATTGTGGTGGCGGACATACCTGATGGGTATGGACTTATTCTGAACCAAGATTGGTCCGTAAGGTTAAAGGGATATTTTGCTTCAGATTGGTCACATTTATGGTTGCCTCATAAAGGGGTCCCAAACTGGATCAAAATTTTAAGGGAACCTTACATGAAACATACTATCACTAAGTTGGAAGAAGAAAAGGAACCAGAAAATTTTGTTTTTGGGAATTATCTAATGGAGCTTAAACTATGACATCTGGCATTAGAAGAAGCCAGCAATATAACTGACACTCAGCCTGATCTCCTTCGGTTTTCACGGGCTGATGAGATTGATTGTAAAATAGTAGTTTCAGATATAGTTTTTTCAAGACCAGTAGATGTATCTTTTGATAATGGGTAGGTATTTCTCATTTTGTAGTCAAGCCTAGCCCCTTAGTTTACAAGTTGTCAGATTTACAGGGGTGGGCAGAGGACTAACCAGTTAGTGGTTTAGTTCTTAAATTTTATTTTTCTTGATTTTTATGATTATCTTGTACATAAATAAATTGATTTGGTTGTTTATTTTGATTTATTTTATTTTTGTTTTGCTTTAGTCTATATTTTGGTTGACTTCAATAAAAGAGGCAAACTTTTGGTTGCATGGAAAGTGTCAGAATTTTGGATTAACTAAAATCCTTGATTATAAGACTGTGTACTATTGTTTTATCTAAAATAATTTCTTCTAGTTTAACAGTTTTCCTAAATGGCCATGAACACATTGAAGTCCTACTTAATCCTTGTAAAATAACTCAGGATCAAAAGTCTGGAATACTCTTTCAAGGCTCCATCCATCTCACATGTAAAATGTCCTAGGGGGTGATAGCAAAAGACCCACGGAAAGGAAGCAGGGTAAACAGTATATTATATATAAATGATCCCATGCCAAGAATTGAAAGCCAAAAGGCAGATAAGAGTAAAATAACTCCTAATAAAGTAATGGGTACCAAAACAAAGTACTGAATCATTTAAGTACAAAATTGCCAAAGTTCTTCTCCGTCCGTGAGCTGAAAGTCAAATGCATCTCTCACACAAAAGGACACTATGGATAGAGGAGCCTGAATAAAAAATTCAGAAAGAGAGGCATGCAGGAGGACTCATAAAGGACAAAAAAGTCCAAAAGCACAAAAAAGTGCAAAATGGCATGGTAATGAGGAACAAATGAATATTTATGTTTACCATCTGTTACAATCCTGTGGTGTTCGAGCTGAAAGCTACCTGAAGACAGAGGTAAAAAATGAAACTCATCTTCCCGGCCTCAAAAGAGTTATCTTGACTTTGAAATCTTGGGTTCCATTTTCCTAAATTGGACCATCATCAATGATTAAAAGTACATAT
Organism: Pseudotsuga menziesii; assembly: GCA_001517045.1. Classification (NCBI taxonomy): domain Eukaryota; kingdom Viridiplantae; phylum Streptophyta; class Pinopsida; order Pinales; family Pinaceae; genus Pseudotsuga; species Pseudotsuga menziesii. The sequence continues at coordinate 198,903 of LPNX010046628.1, read as the reverse complement.
ATTTTCCATTTGGGAAATCTAGACATCTAGAAGAATTCAACATGTTGGTTTTATTGTTAAACAGTCTATTACTTAAGGAAGAAATTGTTCAGAGATCTAGGTTCACCAGGTAGTTGCCAATTGTTGCAGCTGCAACTTTTCTCCGATTTTTTTTGAAATTTTGGACCCTCCTTTTTAATTTTATCTTGCCTGGGAGTGTTTGGATTCCTGAACTCTATTTTTCACTGCTATAAATTTGGATTTTGAGGTTGATTGTTTTTCTTTCATCTTGAAAGTTGAATGACCTAAAAAACTGCAAATGCTTTGAATATGGAACTTAGCAATTTTCTGTTGTTTCGATTTTACTCGCTATCGGAAGCCTATTCATGTTTGAGTCAGAGATTTAGTTCCCTACACAGTTGCCGTTGCGGAAACTAAATGATGGTTGTCCCGATGGAAAGTCTGGTTTTCACCGATGCACTTTATTTCAATCGGCTTTTTTTGGACGGTTGGTGGTTTCATTTTATCATGGTCGCGGAGCCCATAGCTTTACTATTGCCAATTCCGTGGTTTTTATTGATTCAGACCTTTAATTGATTTGCTTTCTTTTTGCTATCGGAGCCGTTTATGGCTATTGATTGGAGGGCTAGTCCTTATGATCTCCGTTGTTGTGGCTGCTTTGACAACTATCTGCCCATTGTTAGTGTTTCTAATCGCCACTAATGCAGAGACATTTAGCATTAAATGGATATGACGCCGATTGACTTAATAGTCTCGCGGGACCCATAGTCTGCTCGCTGTCTGCCGTTGCGGCTATGAATAGGACTATGCTTCCGAGGTCCTTAGTTCTTCCGCTCGCCGATGTTTTTATGCTGATCATGGAAGCCATTGTTTGTATGTTTTTTGCCATTATGGCGGCTTAATGAACTAATTGTCCGATGCTATGGTATGATCACCCGTAGAAGTGGATTATCTGCCCGATGCTTAGTATGGTGGAGATTTCCCGTGGATGTTGGTCGAGTCAGGGTTTTTTCTGAAAGGAAGAGTGCAGCTTGGGTTTTGGGATTTGAGGAATGTCGGTTACATGCTTCCATCAGAGGGTTTCGTTTTAGTTCAGATGTGGTCTGGATTGGGAGGAAGAATCTCTTCTATCGGGCATGTGTTTTAGTTTTGAGCAGGGGTTTAAGCACAAACTTGCAGGATTTTCTTTTTCCTTGACATTCTTTATTTTCATACATTAATACTGTGTATAGTTTATTCTACACAATGCATGTATTGATACAATTTTGTGTTACTCCGTTAAATGCTAAATGGTCTAAATCTGCTATTTTCATGACAGGATGTTTACCGTGAGTAGGATGTGTTTAAAAGACAAAGTAGAGGGGAGGCAGCAAGGAAGAAATTGGCTGAAGAATGAAGAAGCATAAATAGAGAAAAGAAGAAAAGAGTCAAGTCTGAGCTCAACAGGATCTAGCAGGGGACTAACGGATTACTAAGCAAGAAAAAAACAGGGCCAGCTGATTTAATAACAACTGAGGCCCAGGAAAAGTTTATCACTGATCAAGCTAGTCTCTCGTTATAAAAAGCGCTATTAATTTTTAATGAAATGTAATGTATTGCCTAAATCATGAGCACTCACAAAAGGACAAAATTGTGAGGTTAAACGGTTGAGGAGCCCAAAGGTCACCGAGGGGCATCCCAAGAGTTTGCTTGTAGTATAAGTATAGGAGAGTTAGAGAGAATCGGGGACTTTTTCCCAGTTAGATTTGTGAAGACATATTGTAAGAAGAACTATTTCCTTTTGCAATAGATAATTACAATTTTCCTGTTGGAGAAAGCTTGGTGGAATGTTCAAATGTTGTGCTATGGATTTGTTGAAGAGGAACTATTTCGTTTTCAGCTTTGTGTCCATTAACTGTGAGATCGTTCTAACTCTTTGAATCTATGTTCTTGTATGAATGTTCTCTGGTTTATTTTATGAAAATTTCCACTATGAGTAATGAATGTTGTTCATAAAAAATTGGCTATCTGGTTGTTCAAATATCTTTAAATGCTCATGTGTTTTGAAAGAAGTATCATCCATCTGTGATTTTTCATAATGCATGTACAAAATACATTACTCATTAATAAATGATAATCTTGTTCCCTAGGGATAAGTTAGGTAGTTAGTTTTGATTTCTTGCTGTGTGTGATTTAGATGTGAGAGAGTTTAAGACGAAAGGTAAGAACATGTGCATCACATTGTGACCGCTCCTCGTATTCTCTATCAATCTGCATTTTAGATAGGCACTTGCATGTCATACTTAAAACTAAAAACACAAAAATATGCACGGTGGATCGGGCCGCAACCGGTAAAACCTTTTATTTTTGTTACTTGACCTACGGTAGCCGGACCGCAAACCGAACGGATTCCCTACACCAAACAATCACGGGCTAGTTGGGAATGTTGACTGGGGAGAATCCCTTGCTATTGTTGCTTGCGAATTTCCAGACCTCAACACCTCCTTTGAAGGCTGTGTAAATGAAGCTCTGGGTTATTTTCATTGAATTTTTTATTTTTACTATTAAATATATTTTAGCCAAAAACACTTGCCTTGTCATCAGGGTTACTGATCCGGTTATATCTTTTGTAGAATTCTGCGGTGTGAATTTCTCAATTTTTTTGTTCGGTGAAATACAATGAATACATGAATGTTGAAAATCCATCATTAGATCTAGCTCCTAATAGCTATGCTGAGCATTGAATAGCTATAGAATCGAGAATCGAAAACATATGGATTTTAGTTCTTTTTTCTTTACTGTAAATATTGTGCAATCAATAGTATTTGATTTTTTTAAGGTATTATATAAAGGTTTCATTTTTGCTAGCTGCATACTGAACCCAACCGACTTTAGGGTTCTTTTAATCAAAATTTCACTATTTTTTAAGTAGACTGTTTTTAATCTCTGGGGATGTTGAAATTAACACTCTTGTGTGGACGTTGAGAAGTCTCTTTTTGTGCTTCTAGCCTTTATTTCAAGGTATGTATTATGCAGTAATTGTTGCACTTCTAATATTATGTTTTGAATGTAAGTCTGTTAGCTGCCCTTGTGAGATCACGGTTTCATTTCTCGAAGTGCCTTTCTGGTACATTGTTTTTGATCAATTAGCAACGACACAATTTTAATATCATACATATTGTAGGTTCTGCTCAAATCTAAAAATTATCCCAACCCTATGCCAAGGATTTTGAAATTTTGAGGGTTTGTCAACAATGGGAGGCTGTTCACCTTTCATGATCGAAGCAGATGAAGTTCATCATTTGTATAAAGAAGCAGGTCTGTCAGAAATGCAATATCTTGCTACATTGGTAAAGTCTACTCAGACTCTAGCAAGGCCTGCCATCTCCAGATTTTATGTTGGAGCTGTCAGCCTTGGGGTGAGTGGACGCATATTCAAGGGAGCAAATTTGGGTTCTTAGTGTGGAATCCAGGCTTTAAGGCTGAAGAAGAATTTGTTGATATATCAAGGGCTACCAAAGAGTTTTTTATTTAAGTCCGATTTTTTTTCATACTAATGAGTTAATCACATCATTCAATAAGTGATAAGTAAAAGTGGGATTAGTCCTGTAATGGTTGTTTAAAAACATTTCCTCCTTGGGCTTTCTACAGCTTGTACTAACCACCATGGGACTCCATAATCTCTAGCTCGGACCTGTACACTGGAAGCACAGGAGGGAGCTATTTGTGTAAGAAGAGAGAATATTTTATAGTGACATATATCTTTTGTGTATACAACCAACAAAAGTTATGTGTTATGTACAATTGATGGAAATACCATATATTTTGCAATATGCAATCCACGTCAAGATTGTCTAAAATCTATTGGTTTTTATTTGTCTTTTGAAGGGTATTGTTCTGCATCTCCATTTCTTTTTCTACATCACTTGCACTTTTTTTTTTTTTTAAATCCTCTTTTATTTTGCTGATCTTCTTAGTGGGGTAGAGCTTATTGTGTGAGAGGAGGACTAGAGAAGGAAAGATTGGCTATGGAGGTGAGTTGAAAGGGGAGGCTCACTGTTTTGTTTAGCATGTTTTTCTTTGTTTATTTATGGGAAAAAACATTGACATGGGTTTTCACTGAAATATGTGATAGTAGTATCTGGAAAGGAGAGAATGTGAATATGATCTTAAGGTCTCTGTAGATTTATACACAGTAAGCTAAGATGATCTGTTCCTTATATATATATATATAGATACTGCCTAACAAATTTTGGAAAGATACAGAAGCTAATTGTTTAAGTTTTTGGAAAGATATAGCAGCTATTCATGTGTTTTGACCTTTTATTATAATGCCCGATCTGGATGGATTTGTTATTATTGTAGGAGGAAGGAGAATCTGCAACCCCATTTCTTACTCGAGTCCTAGTGTGAGTTCAAGCAGATTTGATCTTATAGCCTTAATTTCTCTTAGCTTCAATGGTTAATATATTTTGATCATGCATTTTAGACCATTGTTATCAAAATTATTAGTTTTTATTGATTCTTGTAGATTCATATCTACTCCAAACAAAAGCATAAACAAGTACTATCTAGGACCAACCCCATTACAACAAATGGCAAGGTATATAACATACAATATTAAATTTCACCCAAGGAGGTGAGATGTTGTCATAGTTTAGAAATGGCAAGGTAAAATTTCACCCAAATAATTGAGGTAGCCTTACAGTTTAAGGATGGAAGAACGCTAACATGTCAATTTTGAGAAAAAAATACATTCATTTTTTATACTCTTAACAAGGAATCTATGTTGAATGTTTGAACTTTAAGCTAAAACATTTCAACTTAGTTTAATTTGTATATGGCATCATCTTGTATGCAGACAAATTGCAAAAGTTGGTGGTCCATGTGAAAATAACCGTGATTATCTTTTCAAGTTGGAAGAAGCCATCGACAACATTGGTGAGTTTTGATTTTGACATAGCAGCCTTTCATACATCCATGTTCTGATTGCTATGTTTGTCTGTAGGTAGAGTGAAATTTATAACTTGATTTAATGTTAAAATGCCATAGGCCATGCAAACCCAGGGGTGATAAATCTTGCAAATGAAGTCAGGAAAATTCGTTGTGACATTCCTAATGTTTTCCATCCATCACCATTGTGACTACTAATAATTGGTATCCCGCAATTTCTCAAAGAGGAAAGAAGAACCTAACTACAATAACCCTATATACCAAATATTAATTCCTGAAATGGTTCCATTCTTTTCTCAACGACAGTGTTGGATATGCACAAGTATTTAATATAACTAGAAAGTTGAGAAAGTTTTCTTCACAATAATATTAAGATTGACCATTGTAAACTTTTTAAACTATAATCACACTTCCATTGCCATTTTATGATAGAAAAGGAGACAATGGTTTATATAGAAATCATATTTATTTTGGATGAAAATGGTGAATATTTAGATTATTAAGTTCATTGTGGCTCTATTTTAAGACACCCACATAAGTTGAGAAAGTTTTCTTCACATTATTATTAAGATCCACCATTGTATAGTTTTCAACTATAATCATAGTTTCATTTTATGACATAAAAGTATGGTTTATATAGAAATCATAATTATTTTTTTGATAAAGATGGTGAATATTTGATTATTAAATTTATTTGGTTCTCTCTCTCTCTCTCTCTCTATATATATATATATATTAATTATCTTTATAGGCCTTTACATATTATGTAATATTTTCCATTTCTTTGAGTGGATTAACAAGATTGACCAGATGTGTTGCCTCGTAAACTATTTCACACATATTTATGTTGAGGCTTAAAATAATTTTAGTTGCAGAAAATTCAAAGAACATACACCAGTATGGGATTAGATTGTAGCTAAATTAAACTTTAAATTCTTCTCTTTGGGCATATGAATTACCATATTCAAACCAAAGCTTAAAGAACGAGAATAGTGAATTATCAGGGAAAAGAGCCCATAGTTCAAGTGTGCTTTATACTGTTTATAAATACAATATTAGTGGTTTGTCGTTTTACAGGGATCATATTAAAGATACTATAATGGAATGTGCAACATTCCACTTGAAACGCCACAAATTTGTTGCTCATTATGGTTCATGTTTGAGTTCTTCAAGCTGTAGGATCCTATTACAGAGCATACCAGGTTTGCTTCTAGCATTCTCATTATTTTGACTACACTTTTTCCTCCAGTATAAATGTTGGTGTCAGGAAATGTGGAAATTGAACCCAGGTGTTAGAACAATTACACTCACAAAAATTGCCAATTACACATGCAAATTACACACAAAGGAGACTGAATATGGAGCAGAACACTAATCTGTATTGAATAAGTGTACAATAGCCAACCCTATGAAGTCATAGGTTGCCACAATAAATGATTACATGAGAGATTCGAATGCATAAGGATGCCATTCGAATTTGGTCAAAAGCAGGCTTACTAAATCTAAGCAAATCCCCCATAGGTGCATAAAGCAGTTTCCAAATCTGTTTAGGAGCTCACGAATTGGCAAAATAAATTAGGAAAGATAATAGATGATGGAAGGACAACTCATACATTCTTTTCTTAGGAGAAAAGAGTGGAGGATCATGAGGACAAAAAACAAGTTAACTTCACCTAGTCAAACCTTCCCAATTGCCTTAAAACTCAGAAAAAGCAAGCAATAAAGTAGAAAAAGTAGACATGCGCTAGGAAGGCCAGGAATAAAGCAGATTTGATTCCAAGTGGTTTCCCAAGCACTCCATGACTCAAATTTATCAAGTTTGACCACTTTGGATGTGTGGAGGACAACTTGCATAAGGTGGAATATGGAAACTAGGCAAACAAGACAAAAATTGGATTAATTAATGTCTAAGGTAGCTAACTATGGGTTGATTATTCTAACACCCCCCCTTAAGCCTGACTTATGAGTAAAATATCAGAAAATTATAGGGCCTAGAAACAAGGCTTAGTCACCCTTTACATACTGCATGTCCATTTAACCAAGGAAAGAGGCAAAAACCCAGTGGGAAAAATCCTCCCTTAAACATGGACTGTAAAACAAAATTTTGAAAATCTTGTCATCACTCATGCTTCACAGCATGATTAGAAATCCCCAGCAGTGATTTGAGATTGTTGAATGTCTTCTCACAAAAAACTTTGGTGAAGATATCTGCTACTTGTTCTGAAGATGAACAGAAGAGTAGGTGAATGGTGCCATCATGCACAAGTTGTCTGATGTAGTGCATATGGATCTCAATATGTTTGGTTCTCTATCTCTGAACTGGATCATTGCAGATTCGAATGGTACTCTGATTATCATAATAGACAGTAGTTGAGTATTTTGATTCGAAGCCACATTCACCAAGTAACCCCTGCAACCATAAACATTGAGTTGTTGCATTTACAACTCCTATGTACTCTGCTTCTGTAGATGAGAGTACAATGGCACTCTATTTCTTGCTTGACCAGCTAATTGGTCCTTTAGCAAGCATGAATACATATCCTAATGTTGAATTTCGATCTGTGTTGTCACATGCCCAATCACTGTTAGTAAACCCAATCAAATCAAGATCAGATTTAGCTTTGTAGAAGATCCCATGAGTCCTTGTTCCCTGAACAAAGTTAAGGATCCTTTTGGCTGCTCTCTAATGGATCTCATGAGGCTGATCCATGTATCTTGAAGCCACACTTACTGCATAAGAAATATCAGGTCGAGTATGTGTAAGATACAACAAACATCCAATCAATTGCCTATACAGTGTATTGTTTACCATAGGTGAAGAATCAACATCTTCAAGCTTAACTCCTGAAAGGAAGGGAGTCTTGCTTGGCTTGCAATCCTTCATGTTGAATTTGTTCAGCAAATCCAAGGCATACTTGGACTGATGTACTTTGATTCCTTGTTTGGTTTGAGCAATCTCGAGCCCCAAGAATTGGCTCAATAAGCCCAAATTAGTCATTGAGAATGCATGGTTCATTGCATCCTTCAAGGAGGCAATTTCATCCTTTGAGCTTCCTGTAATGAGAAGGTCATCAACATACAAAACAATGATCATTAATGAACCATGAATCAGCTTCAAATATACATTTGGATCTGACTTGCATCGAACAAAATTCAGTGATAGTAGAAAGCTATCAATCTTGACATACCAAGCCCTGGGGGCTTGCTTAAGCCCATACAATGACTTCTTTAGCCTGCACACAAGAGATGGATTAGTAGCAAATCCTTAAGGCTGCTGCATGTAAATCTCTTCAGTGAGATCTCCATTCAGGAAATCACACTTCACATCCATGTGATGTATCTCCCACTGCTTCGACTTGACATACTCAGACTTGACATACTCACCAACATTGTCAGATCTGAGGACCTTGAGTTTCCTCCTAGACTGGTTTTCAACCAAAGCCTTAAAGACTTTGAAGAGGCCATAAACTTTAGACTTGTGTTTCAGGAAGTAAACCTAACAATACCTAGAAAAGTCATCTATGAATGTCAATGCATATTTGGCTTGACTCATTGACATATGAGGAAATGGGCCAGCAACATCACTGTGGATCAACTCAAGAGGTGCAGAGGTTCTCTCATGACTAGTTTTCTCAAATTTATGCTCTGGGTGTTTTCCTAATATGCAACCTTGACAGACTCCTTTGGAAAACTTAATCTTTGGTAACCCTATGACCATTTCTTTTTCACTAAGATCATAAAGATACTTGTAATTAAGGTGGCCAAATCTTTCATGCCAAAGCTTGCTTGCCTCATTAGCATGAATCAGAAGAGCAGAGGGGTTTGAGTAGGGTAGGAAGTGTGAGAACATGTATACCTTCGAAGTGTGATTTGCAACTCCTTTTGCAATGACTTTACCACTTGAGATCTCTGTGATCTCAACTTCATCAGGGGAGAATATGACCTTCTTTGGAGACACTATGTGGGTCATCTAATACACTGATAAGAGGTTAGAGGCAAGACCTGGAACATACAATACATTGCTGAACTTACCATGGTCAAGATCAATCTCCCTTTGCTCAAACTTTCAGTGAGAGAGTCATCTCCCAGTACAATTGGTGGACCTTTCGACATGTCAAGTGAGGTGAATGCCTCCTTGGTCGAAACCATATGTCTTGAAGCTCTAGAATCAATGCTGAAACTAGGTGAGCTTGATGTGCCAGCAACCAATGCATGAACTCTCTCTCTGTCTTCTGAATTTGATCCTCCTTCCCTCTTCTTTGAGCTGTCTGGAAGGGAGATGCCATTGTTCTCCAAGAGTTGGGTCAGCATGTCAATTTGCTTCTTCATGCAGGAGCTTTCAGGATGATTTCCCTTACTGCAGTATGCGCACTTGCTCATTTCTCCTTTGTTCTTCTTCTTCTGGGGGTTCTTCTTAGAACCTTGGGGCTCCTTTGGAGACTTGTTCTTGTCTCTCTTTTGCTCAGGTGGCTTCTTAGCTTTCTTCTTGCCTTTTGAATCCTCCCTCGAATCTCCAGTAACCAGAGCTTGGTCTTTGGATGGTTTGATGGTGCCCATCATCACCAATTTTTCTTGTTCTTGTGTGAGAGATTCCATGAAATCTGCAAGGATATGCATTTTCCAGGCTCGAGCTGTCAACTTTGTGGCATAGAAGGTCGAGACAAACACTAAATAGTTAGGACCAAGCTTCGAGAGTATGGCCAAAACCAGTTGCTCATCCTTCTTTTCGATCCCACACTGTTTTACTTGCAAAACAAGGGCTTTGAACTTGGAAAAATAGAGTTGCAGGGATTCAAAGCTATTGGGACTTAGGGAGATCAATTCATTTTCAAATTGATGTCCCCTCATCTCATCTGTCTTACCAAAAAGCTCAACAAGCTTCTCCCATACTTCATTTGGTGATGTCAATCCATTAAGATGGAAAAGGAGGTCTCTGGATATGCTCAGACATAGGAGACCATAGGCCTCATCCCTCCTATTGTGCCATTTAATTTTCTCTGCAACTGCATTGGGATTTGATTTTGTTGCCATAGTCACTCTGTAGAGGCCTTTCTCTCTCAACAGTATCTCCATCTCTACTTTCCATTCAAAGAAGTTAAATGGAGTCAAGATGATCTTCTGAGATTGATCCATAGCTCAGAAATTGTCCCTTCAGTCAGCAGAATGCTCCTAGTCAATGATGTTGAACCTGCAATAAAAAATTGGAAGGAGATAAATTGATCTACAAAGTATTTGATACCATGTGGAAATTGAACCCAGGTGTTAGAACAATTACACTCACAAAAATTCCCAATTACACATGCAAATTACACACAAACGAGACCGAATATGGAGCAGAACACTAATCTGTATTGAATAAGTGTACAATAGCCAACCCTGTGAAGTCATAGGCTGCCACAATAAATAATTACATGAGATATTTGAATGCATAAGGATTCCATTCGAATTTGGTCAAAAGCAGGCTTACTAAATCTAAGCAAATCCCCCATTGGTGCATAAAGCAGTTTCCAAATATGTCTAGGAGCTCATGAATTGGAAAAATCAATTAGGCAAGCTAATAGATGATGGAAGGACAAATCACACATGCTTTTCTTAGGAGAAAAGAGTGGAGGATGATGAGGACAAAAAACAAGTTAACTTCACCTAGTCAAACTTTCCCAATTGCCTTAAAACTCAGAAAAAGCAGGCAATAAAGCAGAAAAAGTACACATGCGCTAGGAAGGTCAGGAATAAAGCAGATTTGATTCCAAGTGGTTTCCTAAGCGCTGCAAGACTCAAATTTAGCAAGTTTGACCACTTTGGATGTGTGGAGGACAACTTGCATAAGGTGGAATATGGAAACTAGGCAAATAAGACAAAAATTGGATTAATTAATGTCTAAGGTAGCTAACTATGGGTTGATTATTCTAATAGGAAAATGGGAGACAAACACAAATTGTCTATTATTCCTTGCAGGAACAGAGCTATATCGAGAGAGATTAGTGAAGGACCTTGCATATCATTTACAAGTGCCATTATTAATTCTTGATAGTAGCGTTCTTGCTCCCCATGTATGTATCTTGCAGCATATTCATCTTTTGTATGGCACGTTGTTGTTCCTCATGTTTTTGTGATAATTGTCATTTGCTATAAATTGCTTTTTTTTCCCTTGTTTAAGTCTGGTTAATTTATTTTCTGTTTTCTATGGATTTAAAACACCCGTGACATTCTCCTGTGTAATGGGCCATTATAGCTTCCCTGTACATAGCTTTTTCATAGTTTTTCTTTCACAGTCTTGTGTTCATTATTTTGTTTTGCAGTTTGGAATATATGGCAATCAGGATTCATTGTCTCCTTGGTTACAATCATGTAGCCTATGCATCTTAAAAATACTTTCTAGAATTGACTATTGTTTTCTGTTATGAGATTCAGGATTTTGGTGAAGAAGGTGTATCAGAAGCCGAGACTGCTGATGAAAATGAAACTGGTGAAATTGGGGAAGAATGTTCATCAGAGTCAGAGGTAGATGAATAGAATGATGTAAGCAATGAAGAAGACTGGGCAAGCAGTGAAGCAAAAGAAGATGCCGGTGATGAAGATGACAACGATCCAAAATATGTTGCTACAGCTCTGAGTAATCTTGTTCCTTATGGATCGAAAGATTTTGAAAAGGTGATGCAAATGCAATCCTTGTTTAATGCTTCATGATTTATTTGCCCACCATTGAATTAATGATGAAATATCATAACCCGGAGATTCATGCCATAATTATAGTTGTAAGATATAGACACACAAAGGTGATTACTGGTGTCATTTATGTTGTAGTTGGTAGCTTTCTTTGGCAATTCAACTTTATATTCTCTTCAAGATGGACATGTGACTATTTTTTTCTATCTAAAACAGGAGTATTACCAGAACTAAAGCTACGCTCAAGTCTTTTTCTCATCGATTTGCAATTGCCATTTTGTGTTGCTTAAGAAGTTGGTTGTTTATAATATTACAGATTAGCAAGATATATAGTACAAGGTACACAATTATATATCCCTGTGAAGGACACACTGCAGGCACTGCCATGCCTAGTATAAATGGTAACTTTCCCACTATTACTAAATACCAAATTTCGCAACCCACCTAGAACATGATTATGTGAAGAATATAATGTCTTTAAAATATTGTATCAACACTTCAAATTGTCTTTCTTGTTGTATATGTCCACATCTCCTTGCTTAGCTTGCAACACGGCGTTCTTTTATTGCACCCCTAGGTACAATTGCTAGTATAAAATGAACTTGCAACATCTTTAAAGTGGACCAACTATCTCCCACTAGTTCTACTCAAATTGAATTTGTTCTATAGAATCATATATTAATGCTACTTGCGTCTTTAGAAATCATATATTAATGCTACTTGTGTCTTTAGATGAACTTGAATTTGTCTTCAAGTAGCCACGTATGTTTTTAGAAATGAAGAATTCCCAAGCGTGAAAAGTCAATTGTGAGCAAACCACCATGACTCCCAACAATGTCGTTATTTTTGGTGCGTGGTGGTCTATATTTCTTTAAATCTTAAAAAAAACACCGCATGGGATTTACATCTCGACTCTTTAATCCATATATAATGTTGGATCTTTCAAATAAAACCATGGCTCAAGATTCGTTCTTAAAATTTTACTTCATTTTGTTGGATAAGATTATTTGGCTGGTGGGTTCTTTATTCAATAAACAAGTATTTTTTTCCTTTTATTTTTGAAAAATATTAAGAGTTGTTTTCGTATGTTCAACCTTACTATACCTGCTATGGATAGTCATTTTATTGATAAGGTAATATCTACTCCCTCAATTACCATGGAATATATTGATGATCTTAAATTGTAGCCGATTACTAATCAATTATACCTTATGGCATTTACTATCACCTAAAATAGTTTTGTCACCTACTTTTGTCAACATAGGACTACTCAAGGGGTGATTTGTAAGCTGTCATGGATATTCCATTAGATCAATTAATCACAATGGATATTATTGCTTAGTCATATTTATCTCCTTTTTAACTAATTATTTCTAAGCTATATTAGAATACCTTTTAAAGATTTTATTTTTGTATGTGATTGTGTAGAGGTGTTAAAATGGGCAAGTGGGAGGAGATAAATGAGTTGGGGTTGAAGATCCAGAAGATATGGTAGAGTTTTCCGTTGCAGATTTGACATGGACAAAAATATGGGGGGACCAAGTCACAATTATTCCATATTGTATACTTCAGGATTGTATAAGAGGAGAGCAAACAAGAGAACCCGCTCCTACTTAGTTTGTTGTTCATACTTGACGAATCCAAAAACTTGAGGAGAAAAGAAATCATTTTGATACATATTTGGAGTATACTATGTGAGTATTTGTAATTACTCATAATTGATTGTGGGATACATGTTTACATATTTTGTTAACTTATCATTCAATTTCATTAAAAAAATCATGCATCTATATCTTCAAATAATTATAGCTATATGTAATAGGTATTATTGCGCATATGGTCCAGATTCTACTTGTAAAGTCCAAAGGGATATTCTTACAATGAATACACTTGAAACTACAACAAAAAAACGCACTTTGCATCAAAGCTTTAAAGTTGGTTGTCAATGCCACTTCATCATGCACTGAATTTGTATGCAACCAAATGATGTTGGTATTACATATACAACGTGTAGGCATATTGACAAATCTGGTGTTGTATGTCATGGCAAGAATGCAGTTGGAAGACCTCAAATTTTCAATTATGCACCACATATTACATATAATCTACGAGCTAGTGTTAAACAGATGGTTCAAGATGGTTTTAACGCTACAATGATATGGGGTAAATTCATTTCTGATGTGGAGCATCAATTTGGTCAGTTGTTCACAGGGACAACTCGGGACACCTTAATGACAAGACAAGATATTTTAAACATGTACAATGATCTAAAAAGGAAAGAATACGTGAAGGACCAAAGTGATTCAACTAGCATGGATTGTTGGTACAATCAATATTCATATAATTTTATTTTCTACCAACAACAAGATGTTGTGCAAAATGCTCCATTTATCATTGGTATACTAACTAGTTGGATGCGCTCTATGATGGTGAAATACTCCCACAATAATGTTATATCCATGGACTCTACATTTAGCACAAATTAATATGGGGTGAGTACATATCTCATGAATCTTGTTTAATTATAGTTATTAAAATGATTTCATGTCTGTGGACTTTACATAATATAATCACGTGTTTATTTGAATGAAGTATCAACTTTATACATTGATGGTTTTCGACAAACACCATAATGGTGTCCCAATAGCTTGGGTTATTTCTTCACGTAATACAACAAAGGATATTAAAGAATGGTTATCAACATTATTTAACCAAGGAATGAAAGAGCATCCAGATTGACATGTTCATGCTTTTATTATCGATGATGCTGTGGCTGAGATCGAGGATTTAAGGTGAGTTTCATAATTATTTCAAGAGGGGAGGGGGGGAGAAGAATAATGTTTCATTACATATATCCATATATTAATATATTTTAGTGTAATTATGTTTCAGGTGTTTAACTAATTCATTAATATTATTGTGTATGGCATGTTCGACATGCATGGATGAAGAATCCTTTAAGCAAAGTAAATGGAAAGGAAAATAAAATATCAATTTTTTGAGCTTTAGGAGAAACCATGCATTCATGTCTAGATGGCAACTCAGTAAAAAAAGCAGTTGCACGAATCTTTGTTGAATTCAAAGATCAAGAAAAGTTTTTGAATTATTTCAAAATGACCTGGATAGACAACAACAAAATTTGTTTGTGGTGTAGCTTTGTGTCATTGTTATATTATTTGTCACAAATTTTTTATTTATGAGGTTGTCACTCACCCTCTTAATTTTCCAGATATGTGGGCGAAAGCTTATAGAAAGTTTCCACATTCAAATCAAGACACAAATAATGTGATTGAGTCATACCATAGGTACTTAAATTATAGGTACCTTGATGAGAAGAATAATGCATGCCACAGACGGGTTTATTGGTTAATTCATGTGTTGTTGGAAAATGTGTTGATGTTATTGTAACTTCGGAATGTATTCACTTGTATTTCTTATGTATTGTAACCCGATGTTTATTTCGGGATGTATTTGTAATGTACTTGAGTCATGTCATGCCCAGATGTTCCTATCGGGAAGTTTCTATAATGTAAACAAGTCATGTCAAGTCAAGGTGTTTAACTCTCCTATTGTCTAAGGGTTAAAGTCCCCGCAGTTCTGGGGCACTAGGGTTATTAGACTCTCCTAGTGAATTCGGCCCTAGTTGGGTTTAGTTAAGTCGGGAATTAGTATAAATAAAGAGCTAGCCTCTCTATTTAACACACACTCATCCACACTTAGTTGTAGTGCATAGCTGAGGAAGAGAAAGACACTGGGGAAAGGAAGAAAGAGGTTACTGCTGTCGGGAGATCATCTTACTGTTTTTGGGTTTCACTTTAGTGCTGATTCTATCTCTAAGGAAGTTGTGGGGTTTTCTCCATTTATGGTTTCCCTGAGGAAAAAAACTGTGTTCATTGTCTCTTATGTTTGATTGTTGTGCTTGTTGTTCTCTCAGTTAAAGATCCTAATGAAATGCTAGCTTAATGTTTAAAATCTAACATGGTATCAGAGCTAACCTAAGAAGAAGACACTGTGCAGCTGCAGGAACTAGGGATTCCTATTTTGTGGATATCTCTCCACATATTTTCAGCAAAAGTAGGGTGGAATAAATCTCCTCCCTAGGGTGCATCTTTCTGTCGAAGAAGAATCCAATTCTGAGGTTTTTCAGTTTTGGACCCGACACTACTGCTGAAAATTATGGTTTTTCACAGAAAAGGAATTTTTCAGTGAGCCCAGGCTTGGATTGATCTCCTCCCCAAAATAGAAGTTAGGGATCAAATTCAGAGCATTTGGTTGGACATAACTCCAAAAAAGAAAAACCCTAATATGCTCCTGAACCAACACTGCAGGATTTCAGCTACAAATCTAGATCCGACATCTTGACCTGGTAAGATCTAAATATTTTGTATTTCCATTTGAGGTTCTCCATTAAGATGTCTCATCATACCAAGGTTGATGAAAAGCTTGAGGGAGCTGATAACTTCCGAGCTTGGAAGTATAGGATCTCCCTGGTCCTGGAAGAAAATGAGTTGGACTCCTACATCCATGAGGAGGTTCCAGTTCTAGAGGGAGATGAGGCCAAGGCCTTACATAAGAAGAAGTTGGTTATGGAAAAGAGGATCATTGCAGATTCTATCAAGGATCACCTAATTCTACAGGTGTCCTCCCTCAAGACACCTAAATCCATGTTGGATGCCCTAACCAAACTGTTTGAAGGGAAGAACATCAATCAGAAGATGACTCTAAGGAACCAGTTGAAGAATGTTAAGATCCTGAATGAGGAGACCATCCAGTCATACTTGACAAGGGTGTCCAAGATCAAAGAACAACTAGAAGTTGTAGATGAAGAAGTGGAGAATGTAGAAATTGTGATGACAACATTGAATGGCCTCCCTATGTCATGGGATTCTTTCATCCAAGGAATCTGTGCTAGAAAGAAGTTGGTCAAGTTCAGTAGACTGTGGGAAGAATGTTCTCAAGAAGAAGCTCGGATAGTAGCTTGAGAAGAAAAGATGGGAAGTGAAGATCAAGCTCTCACAGTACACTCTAAGAAAGGAAGAAGGGAAAATCATCATCACCAAGGTAAGCATTCTCATCAGAAAAATAATGTTGTAAGAAGAGATTCATCCAGAATCAGATGTTATACATGCGATGAATTAGGACACTTTGCTAGAAATTGTCACATGAATAAGAATGGATCCAAGAAGAAGAAGAAATCCAAAAGAAGACATCATGCTCACACTACTGAGGATGATGATCCTCCAAGGAAGAGGGTAAAACAAGAAAGTGAAGACTCTTCAAGTGAAGATGAATATGTTTTGATCTCCGCTCTCATGGGAACTGTCACTCATGGAAGCAAAGATTGGCTTATTGACAGTGGGGATTCCAAACACATGACAGGTTTCAAGGAATCCTTTGAGAAACTATCCAAACATAGAGTCACCCCATAAGGTGAAGCTTGGGAATGACTACCAATATCCCATAAAAGGTAGTGGTGAATCCTTCTAAAAGATAGACTCCAGAAAGTCTATAAAAATGAAGGATGTCTTGTTTGTACCAGGACTGAAGAAGAATCTTCTATCCATATCAACATTGGATGCAAAAGGAATGAGGGTTGCATTTTTAGATAGCCAAGTCCTCATGTGTCCAAGAGGAAAGACTATTGATGATGCAATAGTGATTGGAGAATAAGAAGGAGGCTTATACAAACTGAAGGGCCATCCAAAACAAGCTATGGTCCATGACACAGTAGAGCCAAATGAACTTTGGCATAGAAGGCTTGCACATGTGCATTACAGAGCACTACCACTTGCAAGAAAAGTTGTTGAAGGTCTTCCAGAAATTCAAGCAAAACATGAAGGGGTTTGCAAAGGATGTGCGAAAGGAAAGAATACAAAGAAGACATTTCCAAGTAGCGAGAGCAAGGAAAAAGGAATCTTGGAAATCATCCACTCCGATGTATGTGGACCAATGTCATCAAGTTCACTAAGTTGGTATGTATACTATGTTTCTTTCATTGATGACTTTTCTAGGAAGACATGGATTTACTTCATGGAGAACAAAGATGAAGTCTTCAGCAAGTTCAAGGAATTCAAAGCCTTGATCGACAACCACACAGAAAAGAAGATCAAGACCTTTCAATCAGATAATGGTGGAGAATTCACATAAAATGAATTCAAAGACTTATGCAAAGAATCAGGGATTAAGAGGGAGTTGTCCACTCCTTATAATCCACAACAGAATGGGGTTGCAGAAAGGAAGAATAGAACCATCATGGAAGCTGCAAGAGCAATTCTTCATGATCAAGATCTTCCTATGCATCTATGGGCAGAAGCAACTAGAACAGTGGTGTATGTACAGAAC
This sequence comes from Pseudotsuga menziesii, assembly GCA_001517045.1. Classification (NCBI taxonomy): domain Eukaryota; kingdom Viridiplantae; phylum Streptophyta; class Pinopsida; order Pinales; family Pinaceae; genus Pseudotsuga; species Pseudotsuga menziesii. Next base: position 180,963 of record LPNX010046628.1, on the reverse strand, counting down.
CGTACTCCACATAGAGTACTCGAGAACAAGACTCCTGAAGAAGTATTCTCCGACAAGAAACCAGAAGTCAACCATCTCAGGATATCTGGCTGTCCAGTTTACATACACATTCCAAAAGAGAACAGAACAAAACTAGATCCAGCATGAAAAAGGGTTGGCTCTGTAGAAATTCCTATGACGAGAAGAATCATGAGATAGCACCTGTGAATATTCAGTGTTGATGATCCAGCAGAGATTATCCAGATCGAGGGATGATCTAGATCCAGAGATGATCCAGATCGAGGGTTGATCCAGATCCAGGTGAAGATGACTTGAATATAGAGATGACTTGAAGGTGAATATGACAAGGACTCAATGATGATCTAGATGATACAGAGAATAAGACTTGTGTTGATAAATTGTGTTGAGAGAATACCTTCGTAGTTAAGAGGGAGTGTTAATGTAATTGTAACTTCGGAATGTATTCGCTTGTATTTCTTATGTATTGTAACCCGATGTTTATTCCGGGATGTATTTGTAATGTACTTGAGTCATGTAATGCCCTGATGTTCCTATCAGGAAGTTTATATAATGTAAACAAGTCATGTCAAGTCAAGGTGGTTAAATCTCTTATTGTTTAAGGGTTAAAGTCCCTACATTTCTGGGGCACTAGGGTTATTAGACTCACCTAGTGAATTCGACCCTAGTTGGGTTTAGTCAAGTCAGGAATTAGTATAAATAGAGAGCTAGCCTCTCTATTTAACACACACTCATGCACACTCAGTTGTAGCGCATAACTGAGGAAGAGAAAGACATTGGGGCAAGGAAGAAAGAGGTTACTGTTGTCAGGAGATCATCTTACTGTTTTTGGGTTTCACTTTAGTGCTAAGTCTATCTCCGAGGAAGTTGCAGGGTTTTCTCCATTTATGGTTTCCCCGAGGAAAAACACTGTGTTCATTGTCTCTTGTGTTTGATTGTTGTGCTTGTTGTTCTCTCAGTTAAAGATCCTAATGAAATGCTAGCTTGATGTTTAAAATCTAACAAAATGTTGAACCTTATTACATTCATATGCAACATTTAAAGGAAGTTGGTTTTATACAACCAAGAAAATCCCAAGAACAACTAGCTAGATGTCAGTGCAAAGCATATGAAATACCAGATGAAGAATGTGTATGTGATATGATAAATACCAATGAATATCGGGTTCGTAGCCAAAATAAGAATACTCGTGATACTTGCTACAAGGTTACATATATAGGGTCCGATTTTTCCTTTTGTAATTGTGATTGGGCAATGAATGGCAATGTTTGTAAACACGTCTTAAAGGTTGGCATGGTGGTAGGAAAAAATGTTTTCGATGAGCATGCATTACCAAATGTTTCTAGTGTTGTTGAGAGGCCTAGATTTCAAGTTGATTTAAATGAAATAGTTGTTCCCGGTCCAGAAATCCAAGAAGACCTTCCACCAATATTTGATTCTCTTAATGGTGATTCCTCATATCATGTAGATTTGACAACTATAAGACCAAACAATGCCATGTTTGAGACCGATGAAATGAAATTTCTTATGTCATCAAATCATCAAACACTAAGGTGGTTATTGGATATTAAACCTGCTAGTTTGGACCATTCATGTGCGCTTAACAACCTGGTATACAATGTAGGTCAAGAGTGCAATAAAATGCTTACTTGTTGTATAAGTACTCCATCTAAGATCACTAAACAGAGACACCATTCTTTTTTCAGCCTGCTCAATAAAAAAGGCAATGTGGCCAAGCATTGCATCCAAGAAAAGATGCAATAGACTTTCAAAGGGTTGGACGAGTTCACGCAAAAAAGAAAATCATGAATGAAAAAATGGAGATTTGTTCTAAAAAATAAATAAACGTGGAGCATAGATTAGATATAGTGAATAATTCTATTCCATACAATAGAGGTATTTGGATATAATATTAAGTTTTGGTTAATTTGAATCAAGGTAAATGATTCAACCCAACACCATAGTCTAATTATTTTGGTGATTATTGTTACAGTTGAGGGATACACTTCTCAGTCTATTCCACCTTGTCGACTTCGATTATTTCATGATAGTTTTGCTAAAGCTTCCTCATTGTTGGTTGATAATTCAATAGGAGAAATGGAAGTGGATTATACATTCAACCCACTACAATATAATAACAAGGCTTGTATAGGTATTGTAATTAATTTCAAGCTGAATTTTTTTAAAATGTACCTATGGTCATAGTGAGAATACTTTCTTGGTTGTTTTTACAGCAAAGGAGTATGTTGTCCAAGAACATTCATGACATCATGGCCAATCAGATTATGCTATTACATCACACTTTGAACGTGTCGAGCTGTTTCATACCAAAAATAAAACCATGAATGAGAAAATGGAGATTTCTTCTAGACATCAAGGAAGTGTGGAACATGGGTCAAATTTAGTGCAACATTTGGCTCCATACAATAGAGGTATGATGATATTATACTATTTGTTAATTTACATTAATTAAGGTAGTTTTGATTATTTGAATGAGCTTATTGTCATTTTATAATTATTTTTGTAATTATTGTTACAGTTGAGGAATCAACATCTCAATTTGTTCATAGCTATCGACCTCGATTATTGCATGAGAATATTGTCACAAGTACCTCATTTTTAGCGCTTGATACAACCACAGTGTATGTAGAAGTGAATGATACATGAAATATACTACAACAAATATTTTGTTGTCAAGCTTAGCTATTGAAAGTAACTTTTCGGAACCAAAGGAAGGTCAAACAATTCCATTAATCCCGGACTTGAACATATGACATTATTTGTTCAAAGGTGAAAATATTTAACAAAAAATGAATATATTTAAAATATTTTAAATAGGCTTAAGACATTTTCTCAACCAGTTATGTCTACTTGTCAAAATGCCATGGAATCATAAATTCTACACCTCTTAATCAACTTCTTCTTGAAATTTGAAAAGGCTTCAATATGTCCTTAACATTATTTATTTTAGCAGTATATTAATGATTACTAACTGTATTACATAGAGTATTAGTGTATGTTCTTTTCATATTGTGACATCGTTTTTTATAGGTTGATGATTTAGTACATGGGGATTTTTAATTTGACATGTTTTTGTCTCCTTTACATGTAACGAGACCAAACTTATAATACGAGTGTGAAGCTCATGAGGGAAATACATATAATAAGAAATCATGAATTGTTCAATAAAATAGATTGATGATCGATGCTCATCATATTTACATGGGATAGTTTGAAAGATTCTAAATTGTCTTTTTTTTAATACAAACTATTCCTTTGCTACTTGTTCCAACTATTTATCTACCAATTGTTTGAACCAATTATATTAATTCCCACAGGAGTTTTCAAATACATGTACATATTTATGATATGAAAAAAATGTCATTTTATTTGGTATTTAAACTCTTTATTGAAAACATTTCTTTAACATTTGTTCCAATTTGAAATCATGCAAGTTAGCCTTTGAAATTACATTTAGGTATGTGTATTGTTGTGAAATTACAATTAGGTATGTGTATTGTTGTATGCAATAAAGTGTATGAATTTCAAATATTTTGTTATTGTTATAAGTTATGAAACTAGCATGATTTATTCATACATTTATTGTATTAATGATTTTCATTACATATTTCCAGAAACGAGAATATTTCTCATATATACTAAAAGCAAAAAAACATTGTTTTCCTTTACAATAATGGATAATGCAGATACTTCAAAATTTTTCTTTGTTCTCGATGATATAAGGCAACAAGAAGACTTCCTTTCCTACTTCAAAAATAAGCTCAACAAAGAAAATGGTGTTCAATGTCGGTTATTTGACGATATCCTTGAATTTTTATTAAAGATTAAGGAAATAGTTGACGATTTCCTACATGTTTTTCAAATAGAGGTTGTTCGGGAGCTTCAGAGAGAATAGTTACAACGGAAAAGGGACATGGACCTTAAAGTAACCATTGATCTAAAATGGTGTTGCATGTGCCATACATCTAGATGCAAATTTAAAGATCGAGAGAAATTAAGAAGATATAGGTATGTGCAAATTTCTTTTGAATATTTTATTTAGTAATTGTTTTACCCATATTCTATTCATTATAATATGGATTTTTAATGAGTGAGTTTTATCCTACATTGTTTTCTTCATGCAGAGTCATTGAAAATACATGTTCTAAATTTCGTTGGGTTTCGATGAGATTTGCCAATATGAACAATTTATATTGATGATGATGATGATGGTTAACGTCCATTGAGACCAAACTTTGGTCTATCAGACCTAAAGAAACGAATTAATTAATTTCTTTTAAAATTGTATTCCTATTCTCAAAGAGCTTGGAGAGAAGCATCTCGAGCTCACTATAATTTTGACAAGTTAAAAGGCTAGGAAGGTTGGTATTGCAACAAAGATTATGAAACTGAGATCTAATGTGGGTCTACGCAGGGAACTCTAAGAGGAAGTGAGAATTAAGATATTATAAACAATTGTAAATAAATTATATTTATTAGTAAATAAATTAATGGTAAATTTTTTTTTAAATAAGAGGAGTCCAATTCCAGTCCTAAATATTCTACACTAAAATAAATTCCAATACAAACTATAGCATTGAGAAAAGGATCAATGTAGGGTGGAAAGCTTATTTTGGTATTGAAAATAGTTGTAAAGAAGCAAACCTTGTTATGTGGGATAAAAAGAAGCTCCTCTTTGAAACTTTAGGGTGTGTGCAAGAAGTTGAGGGACCTTTTAGATGCAATGGTGGAGTGAAGTCAATCACTCTCGATCCAGAAAAAAGAAATCATCCCAAGCAATCCCGAACCTACCAAGCCTAGTCCCAAGGCTACAAGAGGCATTCCAATTAGGATAGTAAACCAAATCGTGCCTCCGTCTTATTTAATCAAATCGCGCCTCCATTTTATTTTGTCAAATCGCGCCTTTGTTTTATTTAATCAAATCGCGCCTCCATTTTATTTTGTCAAATCGCGCCTCTGTTTTATTTAATCAAATCGTGCCTCCGTTTTAGTGAACAAAATCGCGTGTGTGATTTTGTTCACTAAAATGTAGGCACGATTTGGAAAGCCTATTGTTTTTTAAAAATAGTCCGAGCATGTCTTTTTCGCCTCATGTCACAGCTATTGGACTACATTGGAGCAAATCTCAGCTGGGAGAATGCGTTTTTGGGTGTGCAAAAGCCATCCATGTCCACCTTTGGATAAACCTCCTATTTGTGAGGTATTTTCCTCATTTTTTTCATGTTTTTTTCTCTTTGTTCATCAATTTATTTGCCCTAAATTGAAAAATTAAACCAAAATAAATTAAATTATGGCCAATGGAAAGAAAACCCCCCAATGGAATTGGCCAATGGAAACAAGAACCCCAATGTAATTGGCCAATTGAAACCAATTCCCCAATTTAATCATAAAAATTAAATAATTTTGATTATTTACCAAAATTCATACCCAAAATTCCCATGCCCAATGGAAACCAAAACCCCAATTAACTCAAAAAACAAATGAATTTCACTATTTCCATATGCATATTCACAAGGATCCTTATGAATCCATACCAAAATCCACAAATATGCAAAGTTTGTCAAGCACATTGCAAGTTTGCATAAGTAATTTACATGCCCAATGTAAACCAAAACCCCAATTAACTCATAAAAAACAAACGAACTTCATGATTGTGAATCCAAACCAAAATTAACAAATATGCAAAGTTTGTCAATTATGTCTCAAGTTTGCATACAACTAAAAAAAAATAAAGTAGAATTCATATATTCCCCTAAAATACATAAACAAACATGGTAAATCCCTTGCCTCTATCCGAAATATCGAAGTTTCTCTTACAAGAACATCAATAAACACCTTATAGTTTTCATGAAACTTCCCAATCCAAGTGTTAAAATAAGGTATAGAAGCTTCCCATGCCTTTAACAAATATTTCGTCTTGAACGAAGGGTACTTTTTGGTTAAGGTCAAGACAACAAAGTTCAACAATAGACTCTACAAACGTGAAGATACATAGGTAGGTTGATGTATTTTATTAAACACGCCAATCACATACTATCATACATGATATAATCCAGTGGAACCCTTGCAACCATAAAATCCATAAAGATTTGCTAAATAGACTTTGGAGTCCAAAAAACATCACACTAAAACAAATAATTACATTTCTAACAAAATCGTTGCCTATACTAGGATTTTATTCATCAACAGCACATTATGCCGCCTATTCTAGGGTCTAGTTGTTGCCTCTACCCACAATCTGGGAGCTGGTCTTGCAAAGGCAATAGTTAGCACCTCACAATTTCGACGAAACTTCATAATCCAAGCCTTAAAACAAGCTAGAGGAGCTTTGCATACTTAAAAATTGGAATTAATACTTGAATTTAGGACATAAATATGAAATGAAAAAATGTTAAATGTTTATTCTTTACTATAAAATTCAAGATCAATTTTTAAATTTACATAGATTTAGTTTATATGTTGTTATTTGTCGTACATTAGTTATACAGTTTTCAGTGCTTAGATATGTCATTATATCATGTGTTTATATTTCTAATGATATTTTATTTGTATTTATGATTGCATTGGCTACTATGGATAACAATGCAAAGATACTGAGGTTTATTTCCCATTTGAGAGAGATTGGTTCTGCTTGGAGGGGTGGAGATGAGCTTCGCTGCTCCTTGTCAAATTATTTGTTGTCTATTGTTGATACGATCACAAGATAGAATGATGCTTTGTATGGAATCGCATCTTACAGGGAGAGGAAAAGACAACAATATGCTGATGAGTTAAGTTACAACGAGGTAAAAAAGCTCAAAATAAAAAAAAAACACATCTATTCATTGTTTAGATTGCCTGGGATGGATGACATTCCAGAGATCAATAGGCCACATATTTCTATTGAGTGGTGCACCTTTCCACCGATCATAGACAATTGGATGGATAGGTGGTACATGGTTTTTGACATCCCCCCTCATAACAATAGGGAAGTACTGATGTACTTCCTCTGAAAATTGTATGCATAGTTTGTGATGGGGAAACATGTCAACTATTTTGACATGTTGGGCTTCCAAGGAGTTGGTAGGGGGATGCCCCAACACCGACCCCATGCTAGGCATAGAGATGCCAATCCATAGATACGTACACCCCATGCCCAGCTACTGAGGGTAGACATCCCTCTTGCACATGACATCGTTGCCCAGACAAAGGAGGCATTTTTGACTCTAGCTGAGATGGTCTCTCAACACACGACCACTATTGACCAAAGAGAGCCCTCTTCCTCTGCTGGTGTACAACCACCAGCTTCTAGTGATGGAGGGACATCTATTGGTGGGGATAGAATGACATCCCATGTACCTCAGAGTGAGCCACACATCTGCACATCGTGTGGGGGACCCTATTATGGTCCTGGACCAAGACATGGTACCACTACGATGACTGGTGGTCAGGTAAGGACATTGTTTTAAAACTTGTTATTGTTCAATTTTTAATTTTTCCATACTATCTGTAACATATTAAAAGATTCGTAATATATGCAATATTTACTCTTGTAGGTGATTGATGTCTCTCACAGGGGTGGTACTGCACCCAGTGTGGTTGTACCCGAGGACCAAACAACCACCATTGAGGTAATATTTAAACACTTGTCATTTTGTTATTACATATAATTTTGTTAATGCATGTGTTAGTCTTGATTAATTTATTAAATTGTCTAATATCTACAATTTTTGAAGTTGTAGGAACCCCACTTAGAACGTGATGCTAGAGACGTTGATATCAACGACATAGTCCAAGGTGGAATTTACGATTACTTGAAGAATGTAAGTACATGGGTTATGACTGAATCTTGTTCGAATTATTTAAATTTCTTATTGTACACTCCTTTATAGTTTGCTAATATTTATAATTTTTAAACTTGCACATGTTATTAGCATCTGAAGAGGGGCAAGAAATTGATGGAATTGGTCACTCCCATGGGGGAGATATGTCCCAGGTAGGGGTAAGTATATTACAACATGTTAGTTTTTTAGTACATATTATTCCATCCATTCAAGTCCATGTCTAACTATGGCAACACTTTATGACTACAGACATCATCGCAGATCCCTGCACTGCCTCTTTGGTTTGGATCTCCCTGTAATCCAAACATAGATAAGGGGGTTGTTTATAGAAGACGACCCTCTTCCTTGAATAGAGCAGGTGTGCATGAGGATCAACCTACTCATCCCATGGTAATGTACACACTTCCAATGGAAATTGTTGGTTAGCTATGAATTCACTTCTCAAGTGTTTTTTCTTAATGTTATTTTCACATGTTTACAGCATCAGGATGTAGAGTCATCCATGCCATACCTTACTGGGATTGTTGATGCTGTGGTCAATGTTGCATCTACAATAGGGATAAGTCACACTGAGGTACATATACTTGGATATTTGTAATTGTACATTTCATTTGTATTGTTTATGGACATGCACGAGATCTAACTATTTAATCATTTGGTGAATGTATCCACACCCTAGTCCATTAGTGCATGCAACTGAGGTTGATGTTCAACCTACGGCTCCTATTAATACTGAAGAGTCCCAGCGTAATCCCTTAGAAATGGTTTTTTCGGTGAGATGTTCATTTTTTACATAATTGATCAGTACTTTCTCATTCATGTACATGTTGATAATTCTTGAGATAATTGACATAATTTTTTTAATTTGCAGAGAAGCATTGCAGAGAGGCTCTCTACAAGGAGGAGGACACCAGAGGCACCTATACCCTCGACACCAGAGGCACCTATACCCCCGATGGATGCAGTGAGTCTTTGTTTTATTTACAATTGAGTCATATTTTAAATTTTCAAACTTTGTTATCGATGGACAGTACTAGTTCAGTTACCTGATCAAGAAATATTGTCATTGATTTGCAGTCGCCAGAGATGCATAGTGGTCGTAGATAGAGTCGAAAAGCATCAGGGTCTGAGAAAAACAAGAGAAAGTTAGATTTTTGATGTGTTAGTCCAGGACAAATATGTATTTTTATGTGCAATCCATAGTTAGAGTATAGGGGCGCGGTCCAGGACAGATGTACTTTTGTTTGCACATGTACATCAAATATGTTTTTGATACATGTACATTGACAGGCCATAGATGGGCCTTCTATTTTTGTATTATAACTTTCATGATATAAAAAATATTTCGTATCAAGGCTCTTGAGATCTTCATGGGTCAGTCTTTTAAGTGTGATTATACACGTGTGGCCAAGAATGTTTCTATGTGTAATGTTCCCAATTTTTTATAGATTTTACAATTGCATGGAGATATCAGTTATAAATTTGAGAACAATGCACAATTACAATATTATGTAATGACAAAAATGTACATTTTAATTTTTTTTTACCACGATCCAATTGCATATACAATGTTATATTAACAATGTCAAATTGTATTCACAAAGATGGAACATACCTAATACACATAAGCACCCAGCACGGCTACGCAACTGATCCAACTTGGTGGAATACAAAAGCACCTTACCCACACAACAGCCTAACAAACTTTTAAAGGATGTGTGAAGTTGACACACCTAAGTGATGCACCTATGTGGTCTACATAAATAAAATTAGTGTTTGGCGTGATGTATTTCATCTAATGAATACATGGGATACACATCAAACCTAAAAGTATCCGAGTATTATAAGGTTGATTCAAAATAATGGTTATGACTATATCCTGCACATTATGTATGTCCTGCACATTATTTTATCTTTTTGTTAATGTACATAGCATTTGATGAATGGCCTCAAGTAACAACTTTGAAAGAGATGAAAGTCATGTGTGATTTTATTACAGTTTAAATTGATTAGAGAAGTACTATTCTGAATCTTGTTTTATAAATTCATGTTTATGGAGTATTATTCGAAGCATTAGTAGTGTGAAGATATATATATTTTGTAATAATGGCGTAATAGGTTGGCCACTTGTTTCTAAACATAAACATGTTCCATTGAGTGGTTACTGACGTAATGGCATTTTCTCCTCTTGCATTTCATCGTACAAATGCTCACATCTCTTGAATGAGGGGAAGATCTACAATCACCTTCAAGCTGACCTTTATGTGCAAAAATTTCACATTCACTTACTAAGAAATACCCTAGTTTCCAAAATTGACAAAAAAAAATGATCCCTTGTCCATGGAACCAGAGTAGAGGGCCACTCTAGCACTATCCCGATGTACTGAATCCAATGGAGCCGACGGTTCATCGATCCGAGCAAAGGTCATCAATCTATGGAACGTTGAATCCCACCTCCTACAGGCTTTTAGGGACACCTGTTGAATCCCTACATGGGGCATGGAGTGGAAATCGTGCATCAAAAAGGGCTTCAGTGGGTCGTACAAACGTGTTTAGGCAGGTTCCATGTGGGAACGCTAGCCACATGTTCACAGTGAAGGAATTTGCAAAGCCGACCCCTATGTGCAAAAATTGGACATTCACTTACTGAGAAAAACCCTAGTTTCCAAAATTGACCGAAAAAATGATCCCTTATCCATGGACCCAGATTAGAGGGCCACCTTAGCACTATCCTGATGTACTGAATCCAACAGAGCTGATGATTTGTCTATCCGAGCAATGGTCATGATTCTATGGCACATTGAATCCCACCTCCTATAGGCTTTGAGGGACACCTGTTGAATCCCTACCCAAGGCATAGAATGGAAACCATGCATAAAAAAGGGATTATGATGGGTCATGCAAGCGTGTTTAGGCATGTGTTATGTGGGAATTCTAGCCACACCTTCACGGTTGAGCAATATGCAAATTTGACACCCATGTGCAAAAATTTCACATTCACTTACTGAGCAAAACCCTAGTTTCCAAAATTGACCAAACAAATGGTCTCTTATCCATGGAACCAAATTATAGGGCCACCCTAGCACTATCCTGATGTCTTGAATCCAACGGAGCTTATGGTTCGTCGATTCGAGCAATGGTCATGATTTTATGGCACGTTGAATCCCACCTCCGACAAGCTTTTAGGGACACTTGTTGAATCCCTACCCGGGGCATAGAATGGAAAATGTGCATAAAAAAGGGCTTCTAGTGGGTCATGTAAGAGGGTTTAGGCATATTTTATGTGGGAACGCTAGCCACACCTTCACGATCAAGCAATATGTGAATTTGACCCCCATGTGCAAAAATTTCACATTCACTTACTGAGCAAAACCCTAGTTTCCAAAATTGACTAAAAAAATGGTCTCTTGTCCATGGAACTAGGTTAGAGGACCACCCTAGCACTATCCCAATGTCTTGAATCCAACAGAGCCAACGGTTCGTCGATTCGAGCAACGATCATGATTCTATGGCACATTTAATCCCACCTCCTATAGGCTTTCAGGGACACCTGTTGAATCCCTACCCGGGGCATAGAATGGAAACCGTGCATCAAAAAGGGCTTCCGGTGGGTCGTGCAAGCATGTTTAGGAATGAGTTATGTGGGAATGCTAGCCACACCTTCACGGTCGAGCAATATGCGAATTTGACGCCCATGTGCAAATATTTCACATTCACTTACTGAGCAAAACCCTAGTTTCCAAAATTGACCAAAAACATGGTCTCTTATCGATGGAACCAGATTAGAGGGCCTCCCTAGCACTATCCTAATGTCCTAAATCCAAAAAAGATGATGGTTCGTTGATCCTAGCAACAACCATCATTCTATCACACATTGAATCCCACCTCCTACAAGCTTTCAGGGACACCCGTTGAATCCCTACCCGGGAGAAACAAATTATTAGAGTGAAGGAGATAATTATCGGATTCAAGGAGATGTCCTTATAGGATCAACTTCGAGATTCAAGGAAAATGCAATAGACATATCCCAGATAGAGTGGTAGATAATAGTCTTGGGATATAAGGCATGAGTCATGTAAGTATCAATATAATACAACAAATTCATTGTAGAAGTCTATTGAATTTATAAATATATCAAGCGCTGAATGTATCAAACTGCAAATAATCAATGAGACCATGAAACCAAAATATCTTACTACCACATACCTGACTACCTACCTGTGGTCATTTGAATAAACCATCGGGATCAACTATAATAGAAACGGTATCCTTTAGACTCTTGTGCTTGGAGTAAGGCAACAAGTATTGTGACTTTGATGAGTTCTTGTTTGGCATTGTTTGCAGCTAGAGGTTTGTGCCAATAACTAAGTTTGTATAATGGTATACAATTTGACCTGGTTTATAATATTCAAATACATAACCTTTTTTCTTTCGTGCATGGGAAACCTGTGTCAAATATTCCCCTTTGATAACCATTGACCCAATTAGAAAATCATTGCCCTCGGAGTCGCTTAATGATACAATGAGGGTCTGCTTCCCATGCAAGCAACGTGCCAACCAATAGTCAGTGTGCCATTCATTGTCTCTCGGGGAAACCACTATGTATATGTGCCCTGCATAAAATAAAGTGTAGACCTAGGAGTCAACTAACTAAACACAACTAGTCGACAAACATTTCAAAGTGATCAACATAATAGTCGAACCTGGTTGTATGAGATCTGAAATGTGGTCATAGTCATGTGAAATACTCGATTGGCCTTCCTCCAACTGGGATAATTCTAAAGTTATTTTTCAGCCAATGGGGAGTGATACACGATCCCAGCTGTCAACCCAATCTGTGGATTCACAGTTGTCCCATTCACCACTGCTACATGGATAACAAAAACAAGAGAGTTTTCTTGTCCACATTTCAACTATAGCATTGTCTGACGTCCTAACTGAATGGAATGCATGAGTTCCTTGGACGGTCTTGCACTCATATAGGTGTGATCGATCTACATCGACCACCTCCCAAAAACATCTATGTACATGTGCGTTTTGACATGATTGGTCTTCTTTCCTTCTAGCTCCCTACCCCATCACTGAAGAACACCATGCAACAATGGTCTTTGCATCTCGGATGAGCGAAATAGTTGTGAATTTCATCTATTGCCTACGTAATGCAGTCTTAATGCATGCACTTGCTCCATCATGTTCCCCTTTTCCATGTCCGGTCTCAAAATAGTTCTAAATATGTGGCACCTTGTGCCTTTTGTGGAGAATACACAGCCATTGGAAGACATGAGAATTTTTTAATTGCCCCGCACAACCATCAGACCAAATCCAATGTTGTTCCATCTATATATTGTTATCCTCCAAGTGTTTGTAGAGCAATTGAAAGCTATGTTGTACAAAAACCAAGTCATGACACCTGTCATCACTTATGTGTCACACCATAAACCATGTTCTCTTCAACACTATCTGCCCCATGTCTATAGGTGATATGGACCATTATGCTGATATGATCTGAGTGATAATATTGACTCTGAATCTTGTTTTGTGGTTGAAGAGTGTAGTTTTCCGCAAAATCAACCACTGATAATAGAGTTCCAATAGGAAATGTATCCCTGCATGCTCTAAACTGCTCATCTTGCCAGCGAGCCACATGTACATGCTTTACATACTATTGTGTCTTTTCAAAGAATTCCTCCATGAAGTTGCATACCAGTACCTGGTAGATCAACATTAAAGATGTACAGATCAATAGGTTGTTACATATATGAAGTAGCAATAGATATCAATAGGAAAAAATACTATTCAGGAACTCATTTCTAACTTGAGAGGTGACCAATTGTATTTTTTTTCCTTTCATTCCCTCCACCGATATCATACGTGACATATTTGAATGACTGCAAGTTCACTTCATGTCTCCCAAGTTCATGCTCATCGGTGACATGTATGCATTTGTCCAAAAATTCCATTCCATCACACCTTGGGCATGTCCCATCTACGCAAGGCCTTTGATAAAATGTGCAACCTTCTGTCCTTCTACACAAGATGCTATGGATAAAATCTCTAGATGATGTCGGTGGCAATGTAGTTGAGCAGTCCTGCACAAGAGTGTTATGCAAAACACACAATATATGTATATATGTATCATAATAATAAGTGTACTCAATGTGATATCGACAACAACATGTGTTACGAGTTGTGTTTATTTTAACATACCATGGTTTGCATTTCTCAAAGGATCTTTGGCCCAAGTTAAGTTCATTATGTTCATGCCTAAACCTCTCATATAATTATGTTTGTGTCATGTCAAGAAAATGTTTAATGTGGGGCTCACGGTCCCTTGAACCCATTCTCAATTTTAGTACATATTTTTTGGTTGGATGAAGGTCTACTATTGTCACGCCAAAACTCTTGCACCAGTCCCTTTACCGCATCAATGAGCTTCATATCGGGGTGTGGCAACCTGCCAACGAAGGACCAGACATCTGTTTCACCAGAGTCAAGTTGTTCTCTTCTAGAACAATACCTATGGATTGCTTTGATATCCAATCCTACAAGTTTGGATGTAGGCTTAAGAAGGCGAAGGGCCCTGGTGCTTTTGTTCACGATTGATTGTGACAACACACGACGAGCTGCATTGCGATCCTTTGAACGAGATTTCTTTCCAATATTACTAAATGCATCTACCAAACTTCTGACAACATAAGAACTTGGTTCAGAACTATTTATCATCTTTATCCTTAAGTTTTTCCTAACAACAGTCATAGACCTAGATTTGAACAACGATATAAATAATCTACATTTATCTCCATCACATTTAGAATCAAAATAGTTGACAAGTATCTGTTGAGCTTGATATGCAATACTATGTTTAGACAATGTACCTTTAAGCGAACCAATGAGACTTTCATCGATTTGTATACATTTTGGAGTTCTTCGTTGTGAAGTTGCTAATGGAGGTAGGGAGGTTGGAATTGCACCCTGTACCATATCACCCGATCGGTCTGGTGTTTGAACATGAGATTCATGTCCTTCTGTGTCTTCCTGACGGTCGGACGGCAGCAATTGGAAATCCTCTTGATTGGTCTGAACAACATTGTCTTCTTCGAGCATACCTTCGACATTCAATGTCTCTCTAACTTCGTCACTTGTATATCCACATTCAATTAAATCTGCAAAGGTTTCAGGTGGCCTTGATGTGCACCTACGTTTTACTCCTTGATCAGTGCCATGCAGAGCTCGTTCTTCTACTGATATGGTGACTGAAGACCCCTCGAGTGAATGCTTTTGTCTTTCTTGATGTGGATTGGTAGGAAGAACTATGGCATCCTCAACAACCGGAATTGGTTGAGTTTCCATAGAATGTCTTCGATTGGTCATGTCATTTCTTTTCTTCTCTCTAATTTCTTCAAGGATTTCATTGGGTATCCACTTCCTTGCTGATTTTCTTGCTCGATTGTGTGAGTTTCCCATGACCACAATTATCAATGATATATATGGTTTCGTTTGCTAGCTCCTCAATGGGAAACTACCCCGGGCTTGGTTTCTTTCTTGCTTAATTGTGTCTAGATACTCAAGATAGGGGGAAGATTGGGAAGAATGTTGCCTTTGCTAGCTCCTCAATTCCAAGAAAAACAATGGTAGAGATGCTCTATGGTGCTCCTCAATGGGAAATTCCCCAAGCTTGGTAAATATCTTGAGAAATTGTGTCTACACACTCTTGAGCTAGGGAGGAGATTGGGAAGAATACATTGCCTTTGCTAGCTCCTCAATTGCAAGAAAAACAATGGTAGAAATGTTGTATGGTGCTCCTCAATGGGAAATTCTCCAAACATGGTTTCTTTCTTGCTCAATTGTGTCTACATACTCCACCACAGTGACCAAGCTAATGTTGCCTTTGCTAGCTCCTCAATTGCAAGAAAAACGATGGTGGAGATGCTCTATGTGGCTCCTTGCTCAATTAATGGATCCTTTCTTGCTCAATTTATTCTTTATTTCTTACTCAATGTATACCATACTCCAAGCAAAACTTAGAAACTTGTGGTGGATATGCTTGATTCAAAAAACAAGATTGTGTGAAAATATGGTGAAGAGGATAACGTTCACGCACTGTCTGTAACCTGAATTCGCGCGTGAACTGCCAAACCTACGAAAATGTGCTTAGAGTGTTTCTCAGACAACGACTACTACTATTATACAAAGGATAAACACGCACACGTTATGGTTAACAAAAACAGGCGTGCGTTTTACTCTAATAGAATTTTGGAGCATTTAAGAAGGTAGTTGCATGGCTAAGGGATCATTGAAGGTTTAGGGGGAATTAACAAGCACTCCCTTAGTCTTTGCGCCTTAACATCCCCCCATTCTTCAACCTAACTATATTGTTTTGCAACTCTAGGGGTGTGTAATAAGGGGATACATGGGGATATGTGTGTGTGAGAGATAGGTTAGGGGGTGTTATTGGTAATGGGAGACATACGAATGTGTGTGTGTGTCAGAGAGATAGGTTAAGGGGTGCCAGTGGTAAGGTCTGACACAGGGATTTGTGTGTGTGTGCCAAAGAGATAGGGTAGGGGGTGCTAGTGGTAAGGTCTGACATAGGTCAGATGATGATGATGATGATGATGATGATGATGATGATGTTTATGATGATGATGATGATGAGGATGGTGAGGATGGTGATGATGATGGTGATGATGATGATGAGGATGATGATGATGATGTTGTTGTTGTTGTTGATGATGATGATGATGATGATGACGACGACGACGATGGTGATGATGATGTTCATGATGTTGATGGTGATGATGATGACCATGTTGATGATGATGATCATGTTGATGATGATGATGATGATGAAGGTGATGATGATGATGAGGATGTTGTTGATGATGATGATGTTGATGATGATGACGATGAAGATGTTTATGATGATGATAACAATGGAGGATGAGGATGGTGATGATGATGATGTTGATGTTCATGATGATGACGACGACGACGATGATGATGAGGATGATGAGGATGATGTTGATGATGATGATGATGACAACGACGACGACAACGATGGTGATGATGATGTTCATGATGTTGATGGTGATGATGATGATCATGTTGTTGATGATGATGATGATGATGATGATGATGAAGGTGATGATGATGATGATGAAGATGAAGATGATGAAGATGATCATGATGATCATGGCGATGTTGATGATGATGATCGATGATCAATGATGATGGTGATGATGATGGTGATGATGATGATGAGGATGGTGATGATGTTGATGATGATGATGATGCTGCTGCTGATGATGAAGATGTTTATGATGATGATAATGATGAGGATGAGGATGGTGAGTATGGTGATGATGATGGCGATGATGATGATGATGACGATGACGATGATGTTGATAATGTTGATGATGACGATGACGACGACGATGATGGTGATGATGATGTTCATGATGTTGATGGTGATGATGATGATCATGTTGATGACGATGATGATGACGACGATGACGATGATGATGATGATGATGAAAGGGATGATGATGATGAGGATGATGAGGATGATGATGATGATGATGATGATGATGACGACGAAGATGTTTATGATGATGATGACGATGGAGGATGAGGATGGTGATGATGATGGTGATGATGATGGTGATGATGATGATGATGATGAAGATGAAGATGTTTATGATGATGATGATGATGATGATGAGGATGAGGATGAGGATGGTGACGACGGTGATGATGATGGCGATGATGACGACGATGATGATGATGATGATGATGATGATGATGATGATGATGATGATGATGATGACGACGACGACGACGATGGTGATGATGATGTTGATGTTGATGATGATGATGATGATGATGAAGCTGATGATGATGATGAAGATGATGATGATGATGAAGATGAAGATGAAGATGTTTATGATGATGATGATGATGATGAGGACAAGGATGATGAGGACGAGGATGATGATGATGGTGATGATGATGGCGATGATGATGATGACAACGATGAAGATTATGATTATGAATATGCCGATGAGGATGATGTCTACGATGATGAAGATGATGTTGAGGATGGTGATGATGCCAATAAATTTGGTACAATCTAGCACCTTACCCCAAACAAGAAACAAGAATTATGAGATGGAGGCTCCTAAGAAGGGTAATTTTGTTGTTGAAACCTCTAACCCTCTCACTATTGAGAAACCTGCTGACCCAATGCCTAATATACCGAAAGGTGTCTTAAAAGAAACATTTCACAATCCTAACTCTAGGGTTGCTTCTAAATTACTCTGTGGTTGAAGATTTGTCTCAAAATCCTTGTGCAATGTCGACATTGGAAGTGTTATAGAGTCACTCTTACTCAGCGGGATTCCCTCTTAGCAGCTTTAGGTAGTATGGATTCGTCGAGCCTGTTGGCCAAGTTTAATTTTTCATATGTTAATATTCGTCTATCGTACCCTGTGGCTTTGTCAGTATATGTTGTTCATTGTGGAAAAACCATTAAACATACAGTTTTTTACAAAGGTTCTTCCACATGTGTAATGTCAATTTCTTGTTGGAAGGATTTATGTTCCCTAGAGCTAGTTCTATAAAACACTTTACTTACTTCTTTCGATGGAAGGTCTTTCCATCTGCATGGTATCCTACCATCTTTTGAGATTAAGTTGGTAGGGAAAGCAATGGATGTTGGATTAGAATTTATTGATGCTCCTTTGGACTATAACTTTCTTTTAGGGAGAAGTTGAACTTACGCCATGTGTGTGATTGCCTCAGTCGTTCTTTGAGTGGTGGTGTTTCCACACGAAGGGAATTTGGTTACTGTTGACCTACTCAATTTCAATTGGAATTAGTTTGGAGACTAATGAGTCCAATATACCTTTGATTAATCAGACTAAACTGGCTAATGAGAGCTTGGGGGTTGGTATGTATTCATCGTTGATGGGCAAATTTGATATCCTAGCCGTTATAAACTATTTAGGTTCTACCAGTGTAGGGAGGTCTATCGAGATGGTTTTCTATAGAAAGGATCCTTGGGTCCTTCCTTCCCACCATGAACCTTAGGTTCCCTTATATATAGTGGAAGTGGCTTGTCAAGTTTTTGTTAATACCACTGTTGATTCTCTTGTGACACCTTCTATAGTCTCAGAGGAGTTAGAAGAAGCTTATCTTCCCGCTTGGGCAGATAACTCTTTATATTTTGATGACTACTTAGACATGGTTTTACCTTCAGATGAAGCCATTTTGGAAGCTATGTGTGGGAAAGACAAGATTTGTGAATATATTCACCATAAGTCCTACTTCCTTCCAAAACTGAGTAGAATTAAAAACCAAGAGTTCCATCTGATATTGACAAAAGATGTTGATTTGTTGATTAATCCTTTGCCAAAGGAGGGAATATTTGCTTAGGCGAATATGGAAAATATATCTATTACCATTCCTATCGACATCTCTGCAAAGCCTGAGGTCATCGAAAATGTGCATATTGGTGCAAAGTGCTCTCCAGAGGAGACTGCCATATATACTGCCTTATTTACGGAATTTCACGACGTGTTTTTTTAGTCATATGAGTAGATTTAGGGCATTGATCGATCGATTGTAGAACACGAAATCCAAACCTACCCTGATGCTAAATCGGTTCGACAAAAGCTTCGACCTATTAATCCACGTAAATCGACAGTTGTTAAGGTTGAAGTGGAAAAGTTGTTGAAAGCTGGGTTTATCTACCCTATTGCTTTGACATAATTTATATCCAATCCTGTTCTTGTTGATAAGAAACAAGGGACAATACGTGTGTGCACTAACTTTCATGACCTAAATAAAGTGTGTGCCAAGGACAACTACTCCATGCCCTTTATAGATCAAATCATTGATGCTTGTGTGGGTAGCAAAGTTTTTTAGTTTATGGATGGTTTTTCTAGATACAATCAAATCCAAATCAAGACGAAAGACAAACAAAAAACAAATTTTATTTTTCCATTGGGTACCTTCATGTACAAAAAGATGCCCTTTGGTTTGAAAAATGGTGGGGCTACCTTTCAGCAGGAAATGAACTTTTCCTTCCACGGCATTAAGAATATTGTTGAGACGTACTTGGATGATCTGCCTTCCAATTCTCGCAAGAGGAGGGACCATCCAGATATCCTTCGTTTAATTTTTGAATGATGTAGACATTACAAAATATGCTTGAATCCCCACGAGTGTGTTTTTTACGTTGAGTCGGGAAGGCTACCTGAGTTTATCGTTCTAACAAAGGAATTCAGGTGGAATATTTGAAAGTTTAGGCTATTGTAAATTTGTCTCCTCCTTGTTCTATCATGAAACTTCAGAGCCTGCAAGGGAAATCTAATTTCCTTCGACGTTTTATAGTTAACTATACCAAGATAACTAAGGGTTTCATGTGATTTCTTAAGCAGGACACCCCATTTGTATGGGATGAAACCTCACAACTCGCATTCGAGGCATTGAAAAAATCTTTTGACAGCTCCTTTATTACGTCCACCAGATTGCTCTAAAGACTTTATATTGGATCTGCCTGCGTCAAAGTTGACCATTGGGGTAGTATTGGTTCAGGAGGACGACAAGCTCAAAGACAATGTTGTCTATTATCTCAGTCATGCATTAGCTGGTCCCGAGCTCAAATACTCCCATGTCGAGAAGTTAGCATTAGCAACTATTTATGTTTTTTAGAGGTTGTGTCACTACATTTTACTGAGGACAACCACATTGGTGGAAGATGTGAATCATTTTCAATATGTTTTGTCTCGATGCATAATTGGGGGAAAATTCAACAAATGGATAGTCATCCTCCAAGAGTTTGACTTGGATTTTTAGTCTGCTAAATCCAAAAAGTCCTTATTTTTTGTAGAGCTTATCTCATAATTTCCTACAAAAGAAAGTGTAGTGGTGGAATATGACTCATTCCCATATGAGTATATCTTTTTGATTTCCACCTCTGATCCCTGGTACAGAGATATCCTAATATATCTCCAAACTTTGAAGTTTCATGTGTCGTCCTCGAGGGAAGAGCGACGTAAATTGTGTGTAAATGTGAAAAAATACCTGATCATTGGTGATACTTTATACCATAGAGGGGTAGATTCTATTTTTTGTCGGTGCCTCACCTGCAAGGAGGTTCAGCATGTCCTAAATGATTCCCATAGCAAAGCATGTTGGGGTCATTTATATAGGTTAGCAACGGCCTAGAATATTTTATGAGTAGATTATTTTTGGCCCACAATCTTTAAAGATTTTGTGGAGGTTGTGAAGCGCTATCGTTCGTGTCAGATTTATACCAGGAAAGTGTGGTCACATCCTGCTCCATTGTTTCCCATCATTGCGGTGGGCCCCTTCACTAAGTGGGGGGTGGATTATGTGATGTGCAATCTAGTTTCATCTGGGGGGCACAAATATATCATTGTCACTATTTATTACTTCACCAAGTGGGCAGAGGAAATACCTACCATCAAAGCAGACGGTGAAATGAAAGCTTACTTTGTGTTTAACCAGATCATTACTCGCTTCGGTATTCCAAAGGAGATTGTCGCTGACCATGGCAGTCACTTTCAAAATAGTATGATGAGCAAGCTTACTAATATGTTAGGGTTCAAGCAAGATCACTCATCTTCTTTCTACCCGCAGGTGAATGGCCAAGTAGAGGCAGTAAATAAGACCTTGAAGACTATTCTAAAGTGCACCATTAATGCAAGCTAGTAAAATTGGCACATCCTGTTACATCCTGCACTTTGGGCGTACCAGACTAATGTTAAGACTGCTACAAGTTTTTCACCTTTCCAACTCATTCATGGGGTGGAATTATTCACTCCAGTAGAATGCGAGATCCCATCTCTTAAGATAGCTATTCATGTACTCCCTAACACTACATAATTAGAAGAACGTTTGTTGCACTTAGAAAATATTGATGAACAACGTAGAGATGCGTTTACAGAAAATGAAGCTCATAAGAATAGGGTAAAGAACCAATATGATAAAGCAATTAAGCCAAGAGTTTTCTCTGAAGGAGAACTTGTTTTGCTCTGGGATCAAGACAAAGAACCCCTGGGGGCATGAAAATTCAAGTCAATGTGGTTAGGTCCCTACATCGTGTCAAAGGTCTTGAAAAAATGAGCATATGAGTTAACTGATTTTGATGGGAATAAGTTTCATGAGACTAGAAGTGGGCTCTATCTAAAGAAGTACTATGCCTAGGCATGGTGCTTGTTCCTGTATTTTTATTGTATGTATTTTTATGTACAATAGTTAGCTGGTTAGAGTTTCTTATACAATCTTTTGGTTGTTACATATTTCAGCTGAGTGATTCATAGGCTTTGTGGATGGCGCTAGTCACCATACTTGTAACCTGGCTTCAGCCGCATGGGTCATCTCTTCACCCTTAGGACAACTAGTTTCCTCTGGAGGTGCTTGATTAGGTCCTGCTACTAATAATTTGGCCGAATACAGGGTTGTTATTGAGTTGTTTTGGAATGCCTCACTGCATGGCATCACCCATTTAGAGATCATAATTGACTCTCAACTCATGGTTTCCCCACTCAATGGATATTATCAGGTGTGAAACCCTACTTTGTTACGTCATTTTTTGCATGTTATATTACTTGAAAGAAACTTTGAATATATTTCATTTAATCACATCCCAAGAAATGAAAATACAATCATTGATTCTTATGCAAACTATATACTAGATCGGCATTTAATACACATTTTGTAAAATAAACATAACAGATACATTTGAGACACATGTAAATAACCAGGCAATATATATATGTAAAATATCTCGATAGATAGATCAATTTTTGATACGAAGATCCTGTCATAACTGTATAAATATACAAAAAATAGGATCGTAATCCATAAATATGCCTATAGGTCTAGGCCTGCTCTTCAGCCTCCTTTGTTGTGGCTGCCTCCTTATCCTCCCTGTAATGTATAATGACCCTGACTACCCTCCTAAGAAGTTGTATCTAGGTAGTCGAAATCCCTACTACGAACTCCTGCATCATAATGGGAATCTTCTATGTCTGCATGGTAGGGATCCCTTGGGTTAGCCTGGCCAACTTCTCCTTGAGAACTCGAAGTATAATTTGATCCCCACCTTGTGTGGGCCGCAAAAAATTCCTAGGGTTCCCATCAGGGCGTACAGGCCCAACATCTGCATTTTAAAAATATTTAAAAATGGATTAAAACTCTTATACATATGTATATAACTTTATGATTATAATTCATAAAAAACAATAAAAATAAAAAGAAAAATACTTAGCTCTCCCCATGCCTCCCCTGGCGAGAGGACAAGTTCATTATCTCCTCAGAAATCCATTCGGTGTATAGAAACTGCTCGAGAGATGGTACTTGTCGCTCCCACCACAGATAGAAGTAATCATCATAGACACTTTGGATTGATCCTCCACTGCCTTGACAAAGAAATACCTCTCCCCATATGGTAAGTCTAAGCTGGTGAGGGGAAGGGGGTGGTAGTGCTAATGCTAGGCTAATAGCATGGACTCTCTCAAAGACGAACACCACTAGAATACTTGCATACCCAAATTTCTTCCTGTTCCCTCTTTTGTAGCCAGAGAGTTGTCTCTTCATAATCGAGATCATACCCGAGCACTAGTCAAATACTATACCTTGCATTCACTCCACTGCAATACGCATTTAAGTCCAAGTAGCTAGATGCAACGAAGAATATCTGGAATTTCTTACCACGGTGCTTACCACTACCTGTAGCGGAAAGCTATTTATGTGAACAATAGGGACACATGTCCCCTTATTCTACGTTCCTAGTGGGAAGTAAGTTTCAAGTTAGTCCTAGACACTCATAGGGTCACCATCCCTACCTATACCCTCAAGTTTCATGGGCATACCTCTGCGGGAAATCCCTGTAATAAAAAACATGTCTTCTACTGTAACCTCCAATATCTCTCCTTGAATATCAAAGACACCAAGGTCATGATCCTGGTAATTGATTAGATGATCTAGTAAGTGAGCATTGGCCCTCATTTCAGAAGAGCATTAGAAATTCAACAAACCACATTGTTGTAAGTCTTGTAGAGTTGGGGCATCTCGTAGAGCTCTCGATCCATGTCTTCGTGCTCTCTTTCCCTCCATTCTAGAATCATTGTGTACTTTCCCACTAACCATTATTAACCATTAGAATCCTTCAATTTCTTTTAGTTGTGGCCAATTTGAAAGCTTTGATATGTCGTGTAGTATACGCGATTGTGCTTTAAGCACATCGCGTATCATACGTGGGTTGATTTAGATAAATTCACGTATGAAACACGTATACGTGACTGCTATAGTAGCAGACCCACGTATGCTACGTGACCCTTTTAGGGTGGGCTTAAAACCATAAATTTTTTCACAAAAATAAAAAATATAATGAATGAAAAGAAGGAGAAGCGAGAGTATACCAACCCGCAATTGACGGATGTCGATTTGGTCCATTGGTTTTTCCTCGGTGAGTAGTTGAAGTTAGAGTTAAAAACTTGCCAAATTGGGTAAATTGTCAAATGGTATATTTTATTTTTGTTTTTGAACTATTTATAGAAAAATTTCAAATTTTTGGACCTATAGTCTATAGTTTAAAATTCATTTTTTATAAATGAACTATCATCGTGACTTTTTCCTCAATGTAGTAGGTTCAATATCTTTAAAGAAGTTGTTATCCACTCATATAGGGTAGAATTTGGTACTTAATATGTGTTTTTGCATTTATACCTTATCTGTTATTTATCCCTAAGATCACCTTTTTTACCACAGATTATGGCTTTAAGCCATTTTTACCCCGTCTTCATCATTGTTCCTCCATGGATAGGGCCTCCTTCTCATGGGTACCTTAGTTTTGAGAACTTTATCGTCTTTTGGTACCCATGTCATAGTTGTGTTAGGCTTGTGGGAGCCTTCTTGGTAGTTTTTCATGACGAAATGAGCCTTCATTTTACATCTTTTTGTGAGCTATCCCTGTTTACAAGGTTCCCCACCCTTATGGAGTTTCTTTAGGCCCAGGTCTAACTCCTCAAAATAGAATTGACTGCTGAGTAAACTTTTTCATTCATACTCATTAAGAATAAGTGAACGGACATCCACATTGGTGGTAGTTTATCGTTTTTTTTGGACCATGTGGAATATTTACGAAAAAGGAGCACTCTCTTTTCTTTGGAATTGAGAAGAGTATTCTCAGGCATAGGTTTATCACTTTTCCAGACCTGAGGGACTAAAATTATGGAAAAGGAACACTTGGTATGAGCTTAGTTTTCTCTTTTTCGTGCTCTGGACCCAAACATGAAAAATATTCTGAGCATACTTTATGTCTTTGTCATGCTCCCAAAACCTAAAGAAAAAAGCATTGATTTTACTATCGTAAGCCTCATTTCTCATAATCAAATGGATATTTCTATGTGATCTTTCCTTCCTTCACATTCATCAAACTCGGGATACCTTACCGCTTCTGAAGGTGTGTCGGTCTAGTATTAGTTTATCCCTTTTTTGGACCTTGCCAACTAAGTACGAAAAATGTATACTTTAGTCCTCTGGGAGCTAAGAGAGTTCTTCTATGTATTGTTTAATACTTTTCTGACCTTAGGAGACTAAATTATACGAAAAAGAACCACCCTAAAGGATTCTTTGGAGTTTTTAAACTCTCGAAATATGAAAACACCAACGAGCATGTACTAGTTCAGGCTCATAAAATCCATGAATAAATGACATTATAAAGCATTATTCTCTCCCCTCTTCAAGCTTGTCAGAAATGAAGAGAGCCTCAAGTTGACTTTCCTGTACTCGTTAAAATTTAACAGGAAAGATACTGAAGAATTATTTTCTTTGGGTTATAAACAGTGGCACCATGTCCTCCTTGAACAAATCACTTTCTGAACTTTCTGATACTCATGTCTCAGTTTACACTTTCAGCTCAGTTATTACTTTGAGTTTTTACTCATCCTCTTTTCCTTTATACATGGGGAATATGATCATGTCTCATGCATGACAGATAAGTCTAGTTGTCCTATCTGCAAGTTACAAGATACCTTGGGTCATCTCTGTGTCGTGCTCACTGTTCAAGGATCTGTACCTTCATATGCTTATTATCATGATTCCCATCATTATTCTATCTGAGTATTACTTGTGTTTTCCTTTCTGTGTCCAGTTCCTAGTCACTCTTGTGATCTATTGACGGATTCATTGCCTTCTTGATCAGATTATGGTTTCTCATCAACACTTCCTGAAGATGAAGCCCTAGAGTTTTGAATATGGTACATTAGGATTCACTACCATTATTGGTAAATTCCTTTGTTTCAGTTGTCAGTATCACTTATTTTATGACATTCTATTGACTTCCTTCCATGTTCAACTTCAACACATATATTCACATGGTAGGGATTGTACCGGTTCCTTTAGATTTCGACAAAGACCTTAGGTTTACATCTATAATATAGTTGCGCAAGATTGTGTTATGTTCAAACACACAGCTTCCATATTTTGAAGACTCATCATTGTATATCGTGGCTTCGATCCACCTTTGTAATATACGTGGTCTTGTTACCCATATCATATGATGTAATCAAATATTGTAAAAGAGATATTTTTCCATTATATTGAACATGGTATTCTCATATATTATTTTGTATATGACTTTGATATGTATTTGTTTTAGGTTCCTCCTCTACTTCCTTGGTAACTGAGTTCTCCAAGATTAAAAGATTGTAATGTATTTCAGCCATCGCTTCCCTCTGACCTCACACATTAGGGGGCATCTGTTATCATGTAAAATGGAACTTCTTCATCCAAGTACTAACACCCAATGTATCGTAACACAAAAGGACAAATTGGATTGAAGTGGCCAAGCCACTATAGATGGGCATGACCTTTGATACATCATCACCTGACGAGCTGAATATATTTTTGTTTGGACATTAGGGATGAATACGTGACTATTTGCATAGTAACTCATGTATCATATGCGAGTATGTGCATTGAAACTTGCACATACATTTTTAGGGCTTGCACTCGCGGGTTTCCTTAAACAAAGTCGTGTATCATATGCAGCTTTCCTATATCAATAGTCGTGTATGCCTTAATTTAAAGTTAAAAAAATATAAACTTGATTACTCAAGGATAGTTGGGTCCTTAATCATAACTATCCCAACGTCCTCAACCTTCTTAACCTCTCTCTTTCCTCATGTATAAATAGAGGGTAGGGGTTGAGGCTAGGATATCATATTTGGTAGAGAAAAGTTATGCTGGTGGTTTTCCTTTAGATATCTTCGAGCAACAGAACTTAGTGTCCTTGGTTTGTAGAGGAGCACTTGTCTCATATGTTGGGTTGTAATCTCATCACACTTGTTTATCAATAAAGAAAGTTCTTCTTCCAATATTATACACTCTTGTATGAATTATATTATTGCTTTATTATGAATATGTTATTTCATTAACCTTCAATATAATATATAAGATATTGCAGGAAGATCTTGTTCTTTGCAAGTGATTGGAGATACCCTGGAATTTGTAGAAGCAACTTGAAGAGAAGAATAAAAACGAGGATCGACTGTCATATAGTAAGGTATGCCCAATTTTCTTCCTATTTCTATTTCTATTTCTGAAATAGTTGATTGTCTGCAACTTAGTTTAGTAAGTTGGTAACCCCAAAGGCCCTAGGTTATAAGGGTTTTTTTTCCTGAACAAAAATCCCCTTTCTTTGCCCTGTATTTCTGCTTACAAGATTTCCCATTGAGAGAGCATTAGAGATTGACTATTCTTGGCTTATTTCCATGAACTAGGTGCATAGTATTAAGGCTTGAATTTTATGGTGAGGTCGACCTATGTTTTGCAGGTAAATAATGGTTATGAAATCAGAACTGAGGGACATAATTCCTTAATAGATCCAAATAAAATCAAAATACTAGGTCTAACATTATTGGAAACAAACATATCAAATTATGGAAAAGTTGGATTTGGTTCTCATAAGAAAAAAGCTGTTTAAACTCACCACTTAGACAATGGGAATCTGTCGGTAAGGAATCCTATTAAACTACATAACATCAAAGGATATTACTTAGAAAAACCATGTTCATATAATGCTAAAATATATGAAATACTCATCTATCTTAAAGAGTACAAATTTTCCTTTTGCTTAACGTCATTCCAAAATTTGATTCCTCGTTGGAGTGAGCCTCTAACCTCTGCATAAATCTATTGAAAATAAGAAAAATGTGGTGGAAATAATATTCCATAGCTTATTTATTCAGGCTACCAAACATATTGCAAAATTCTTGAAAGAAAGCATGTTTTTATGCATCCAAGAAGATCACCCTCTGCCGAGAGTTTGTATATTCGCAAGTTTAGGCTCCAGAGGCACTGAAATATTGTAGCAACCATATGGAGATCCATTCGACAACACAATTAAATCACATGGCGAGGCAATGCAACAAGAGAGACCATGCTCACGCAAAGAGGAACCACATCTCGATACTCTACAAGAAAAACCATTGCTTGCAGAGGAGGCCATATTTGTTCCTCTTATCCTCCATCTTTTCCAAAGGTGATTCAACCACCAAAACATAATTGAATCTTTTAATTGATTTAAATATGTAATATTTAAACAAAGGGGATGTTACATCCTCCCTGCCTTAAAGTTACACCATCCTCGGTGTTCGCAGCTCCAAATATTTTTGTCTTTAACATACATTTGACCTTGCAAATATCGAGCTTCATCAATCATTGCTTATTTTTGGCTTCCCTTCGAAGTATATTTAATGATTCTTCTCTTTTACAATATATTATTTACACAAGGTAACAAAGTATTTCCAGTGTTTATCATAAACATGCATAAATATAAATTTTGAAATCAAGGAGAACATATTTTATTTTGGAAACATACTATTGTTGTTTCTCATAACACCCTTGTAGGATTTAACTTTGATTTAAAATATTTACCCCATAATAATAACATAATATCCCTGAAACTACATAACAATTGTGAATCATAAAAAATAATATAAAATGTATGATCTAAAGTAGAATCATTCCTACATTTATATCTTATGGTATACATTTAAACTTTACCTTCATACTTCTAGTAGAGGTACTTCTTCTCAAATACCTTTAACCGCTTCCACTTGATTCACCACCATAGTAATCATATTAAATTAGCATAACATAATTATAACTTCCTCACTTGTTATGAAACATATACTATTTAAAAACATTACCAATGCACATAACAATAATATTTTAAACACATTTATGATTTGAAGATTCACCTCGGATATAAATTTTCATTCAATGCTTCATTAATCATCATATCATGGTGTATAAAATACCAAATGATATTCACACACATACCTCATATATGGCATTGATCTTCCAAGCACTTCTTGGTTGAAATCTTCTCTCAAAAATTTTGGCATTCATNCTGAGGGTCATCTCCTCACGAAACCAGTAGTTCACATAAAGGCCTACTCAACATATATATATATATATATATATATATATATATATATATATATTCATTTGATATAAGGACGATACCCTTAATCAATGTTTTACAACTCTCAGGCATATCTCTTACATAAATCCTAGAAGCTCTCAAAATGTGAAAACCCACATATCTCTAAGCTTGAAATCTCAACATCATAAATATATTACTACAGAACCTAACACCTCACCTCGGTTCTCTTTAACAGTTCTTCTTAAGATCCTAACACCTTCTCTAGGTGCTCACTGGTAGCTCTTTGCCTAGTCCTAGGACTTAAGCTCATAGAGTGCTTAATAGAGTCTAACACCTCACAAGGGTGCTCACTGAAAACGCTTTACTAACTTATCAAAAATTTCAGAACCGTGACACCTCTCGAGGGTGCTCCATAGCATCTCTATTTAATTCATAAATATTTTGTGTTCAACCATTTCATATTTCAGTTTGTTTATTCTAAAAATTAAGTCTCAATTTCCAATTTACATTACATCTTGTAATTATACATAATGAGACTATATACTTGAGGTTCTCTAGATCCCAACAAGCTCAACACCAAACCAATTTTCTACTTCATTTTCATTAATTGGTTCTATTTACTGTAGACAAGTTTCTTATAGGTTGAGGAGCCTTGTAACCCAGGGCGTCCCCTGTGGTCAGCTCAAAAGTTTCACAATTGTTTATTTAATTAGTCATAATAACATTTAATGCATGAAATATCATAATCAGCATTGAACATATCTATGTTCCAGAGCTTACCCACTCAACATCAAAACATATTTGTCTAAGTCTTTCAAGATTTAATTAACAACATTATACTTCAAATATGTTTAAACAACACATTATTGATTGGCATAGTTTGATACTTCTAGTATATGTACAATCCTTTTCAAACCAATTCTATGATTCGATTTCCTTATCACAGATATATTGTTTGCAAAAATGATAATTCTCATAATAATACAATTACCATATTTAAGTACTTCTGTAGAAATTTTCCAAGACTTCTTACAAAGCACACTCTCGATATATCAAGTTATCTAACTATGGTTTACCATAAATGCAATTGATGATAACATCTTGCTAACATTTCATAATATTCAATTGAATCACATTAATTCTTAGATGTAACATTTTTCCATTGTGAGATTTATCTTCCAATTATCTTTCGATTCCTATCTACTGATGCGTTTTGCAACCATGAATACCTACACTTTGTACTCACAATTTCCTTCCAAAATTATTTTCATCATGGGCGCTCGCATGAAGTTGGTTCCACTTAAGAAATCAGAAACACACTTTTGAAGTGCAAATCAAGAACGCATATGCGTTATTGATGGTACGTTCAGAATAACCCGAGCCCA
Organism: Pseudotsuga menziesii; assembly: GCA_001517045.1. NCBI lineage: Eukaryota > Viridiplantae > Streptophyta > Pinopsida > Pinales > Pinaceae > Pseudotsuga > Pseudotsuga menziesii. The sequence goes on along the minus strand of LPNX010046628.1, from coordinate 150,232 downwards.
AACACAAGGCTAAGGTTCGTGAAAATGTATCGCGTATGCGATATATCGCATATGTGTTTTGTAAATGTTAAATATCGCATATGTGATATATCGCATATGCGATATTCAACATTTACAAAACGCATATGCGATATTCAACATTTACAAAACGCATATGCGATATATCGCTATATAGGATAGAAACTTATTGTTGGAAGGATTGTGAAATGATCACAATGGATGTGGAAGACACAGTTCAAGTTTTAAAACTAGTAAACTACATTGATAAAGTTAATGTAGTTCACACATGAAATAACAAACAACCTGGAAATCACTAGGTTTCTTCTTGTTTGGAAAGGTTCCTAATATTTGAAATATCAATGATCCATGGCTTGACTATGGAATCCTCTATTCACCATGTGTAGGCTTTAATCATTGTCTAGCTAACTTCAAGATTGACTTGGGATAGATGACTACAAATAGACCATTTCTATTTGAGAATTTTTTTCCTTGATCATATAGGAATCAAAATCAATATATTTAAATGGTGGCAAGAAGCATACATAACAAGGGGGGTCTTAAGTATTATTTTCAACAAAGACTAAAAAATCTCAAAATAGGATGAAAATATATAACCAAGAAATATTTGGGAACATATTTGTATCTAAAAGAGAGCTAGATGATAAAATGGATTGGCTTTAACAATATATGATCACGGAGGGAAGTTCGGGAAAAATTAAGCAGGAATAAATGGATCTAAGGACCCAATTAGGAATTAGAGAATGGAAAGAAGACACCTCGTTGAGGTAGAAATATAGAGTGAGTTTGCTAAAAACTTTGAAATAATGAGGTGAAATAATTACGTCGAAATATCCATTGGATAGCTCAGAAACACTATTTAATTCATCATGTCAACAATTTTTCTATTCTTGGAGTTATGTATGGGATTTTATTCTTTCCTGCAAAGTTCCATATTGCATGCTTTTTTATCAAGGGTAATATGTGGTATCAAGGGTAATACATAACTGCAAGAATAGAAAAATTGTTGACATGATGAATCAAATAGTGTTTCTGAGCTATCCAATGGATATTTCAAAGTCATTATTTCACATTTACAATATCGCATATGCGATATATATCGCAAGTGTGATATTACACATACGCGATATTGAAAAGTAAAAATAAAAATAAAACAGAGGCCGCAGGCTCCTCAAATATGATTTGCATAGGATTAGAACAACGAAAAACCGCAAGGGAGAAATAGCGCATAAGCGATTTGTGTTTTAGCTTTTCAAGGTCGTGTGGCTCCAATGGCAGGTAAATGCTCTTATCCTTTTCACTTAGTCTTCAATTCTTTAATTTTTTCCATAATTTCATTGTTTTTATAATTATTTTAAACAAATTTAAAAAAAAATTGAACGTTCAATCAAAGAATGATTAAAAGTAAACTAACTTGTAGTTTTTTGTTTAAATCTTGATAGAAAACACAAATGAACAACACAATGTGGAAAACCCACCCTCTAATAACCCACAACAACCTAACCCAAACCCAAACTCGGAGGGGGAACAAGATCGAAACTCACAAATTATTGCGTGTTTGGCATCATTGAGGCGCCTTAGCTCATCTATTAGAGGGGGGGATCATTTGGGAGAGTCTTTAGCCAATGCATTGGACACAATAACAGACATAATTGCCGAAGCCCAAGGAGCTCTGTACAACATTACCTCATACAGAGAATCTAGGAGGCAATACTACTCTGATGGATTGACTCATAAAGACATCAAAGCCCTTAAAATTACAAAAGACCAGTTATTTTCATTATTCTGGGACCCTAGCACCGGATTGGTTCCACCCACCAGTCGAGCACACATTTCCATAGACTGGTACATTAAACCAAATATAAAGGCCAATTGGATGGATCGTTGGTATATGGTCTTCGATGAAGACCCCCATGGGAATAGGGACATCCCATTTTATTTCCTTAGGAAGTTGTATGCAGAATTCATCCTAGGGAAACATGTTAACTACTTTGATCTCTTAGAAAACCAGGGTGTTGGTCATGGGATGCCCGAAGATAGGGAAGGTGCCAAGACAGATCCTAACCATGTGCCATGCCCACCATGCACACCAAAACCCCCTCAGGTATATCCTCCTACAGGTCTTGTGATTGAGAATACACAAGAGACATAATTTGACATGGCAGATACATTGCTTTAGCATGGGACTGATGTCCAAGGCAATGTCGACCAAGGGGCTGACACTTCTAAGCCGGGCCCATCTACAAATCACATAGGAGATGCAGAGTCTTCAGAGCATCATGTTACTCCACACCCTTCCAGATCATGTGGAGGTATATGTTATGGACCTGCTTCGGACTTCCGTGAAAATGGATTACTTCGCTTTGTAAGTAAAACTCATTATTTTCATATTATATTTTGTTTCATGTCAGAATTTTCAATTGTTTCATAATTTATTTCTATTTAATTATCTAACAAATTATGTGAACAAATATATAGCTGGTGTTCCATGGCACACCACAGTCGCATAGTCCACCGATCAATGTTGAGAACATTGATGCGGTTGTCAATATTGCTTATGGGTTTGGTTCTTCACCAATAGGGGTAAGAACAATACTTGTTAATTTGTCAATTTTATTTACATATTTATAGTAGAGATTGTAACATTCAATATGTATCCTAATTTTGATACAACATGTTTTATGTAGGTTGACCAGGATGAGTATATTGTATCGCATCCTATTCCCTCTCATGCAGAGGTAGATTCCCAGACACAGGTATTATTTGAAATATGCTTTTAATTATGTTTTGCTTTCTTTGGAAAAATCATTTTACTTGTATCTCTTTGACATATGTTACTTTATGTATGAACCTATTGTGACAGTGGTGTGTGAAGAGCACCAAAGCGAGGTTGTTGTCAACCCACCTCTTCCCCCCAGCCAGGTATGTATGTTTCTCTTTCTTTGGTAACATCATTTTCCTTCTGAGTAGTATATATGTCTCTAATTCACTATTTTATATGAAATTGACATATATGTTACTTTATATGCAAGCCCCTAGTGAGGCACCGGTGCGTGAATAGCACCAAACCGGTGGCCCACCTTTGACGAGCCAACAAGTATGTTTATGTAGATCACTTTCTTTGTACGTTTGTGTATATATTTCTCTGATTTGGTGCTTAAAGAGACCCAAATTGGTGACCCTCTTCCCCTCCAAGGTACATGTATATTTGTTAACATTGGCATATATACATTTTTTTTTTATGTAGCCTGATAGTGAGCAAGTGGTGCAAGAAGAGCACCCAATCAGGTTCGTTGTTAGTGAGGCACCAGGACCCATGATTACTTACTCACGTATAGTAAGTAGAAATGTTATTTTGGTTTTGGAATTTGAACAAATGTACATAGAATTTTTAAAGGTTGGTAAATTAACTTACAAAATTTGGTTTTTCTGCAGTCTCCACTGATGCGACCCATCCCTCTTGTTCACCGATGGGGATCACCAGTGAGCAGTCAGAAAATAAAGTACACTTCTTCGAAGACTCTGGCAGTGGCAGCAAAAGGGGGTATAACTAGAATAAATGTATAGGGGGCATACATAGATGTAACTTTTTGTTCATATGTAGACACAGATGTACTTTTTGATCCACTATTTTGTATTATGGCCATGTGGCATGGCAACTTTTGTAACATTATTGCTATACATACATAATATAAAGCAAGGTTCAAAGTTATACATATATGGTTGACTTGATCTTGGAACATGATATGTGTGGTTCACCTATGTGATATAATGATATGTGTGGTTCATGCATGTGTGCTAACTTAAATGAATTTCCAATACTTAAAGGAAGAATTTACGACTCATCAAATTTTTAACATTATGGCTATCCTCAACTTTTTAACATCATAACCATACCATACACTAAGTAAATTACATACATTAACAATCATATAACTATGCCATGCATGGATGTGTAATATATACCATATCATACCCTACAATACCCTATGATACTAACATCATACAATTCTAACATACAATAACATACCCTACAATACCCTATGACACTAACATCATACCATACTAACATACAATAACATACCATAACCTAACATGTACTTTAACATATACCATACACTAACATCATAACACTAAGTCATGCATGCACATGTGTAATATACCATATCATACCCTACAATACCCTATGATACTAACATCATACCATACTAACACACAAGAACATACTCTACATTACCCTACGACACTAACATCATACCATACTAACATACAATAACATGTACCATAACATTTACATACTAAAAATATGTACCATTTAACACTAAGCCATGCATGCATGTGTAATATATACCATATCATAGCCTAAAATACCCTATGATACTAGTTCATCATACCATACTAACATACATCATGTACCCTACAAACCCTAAATTGGTTGAAGTAAACCCTAGTTCCATCTCATTATTTGTCAACCCTAGTGATAGCATGCAAAGTGGTGTTCCTAGTTGGTTTCCTATTTGTACATGGCCATGTGTTTCTAGTTCCCTCTCCTAACTTGCAAATTGCTCACAAAACCCTAGTTCCATCTCATACCTTCTCAACCCTAGTTGGTGCATGCAAATTGGTGTTCATGAAAGCCTAGTTGGTGCATGCAAGTATTGGTGATCATGTGTTTCTAGTTCCCTCTTCTAACTTGCATGATTGCTCACTAAACCCTAGTTCCATATCATACCTTGGTAACCCTAGTTGGATCATGCAAATTGTTGTTCATGAAAGCCTAGTTGGTGCATGCAAGTATTTGTGATCATGTATTTCTAGTTCCCTCTCTTAACTTGCAAATTGCTCACCAAACCCTAGTTCCATCTCATACCTTGGTAACCCTAGTTGGAGCATGCAAATTGGTGTTCATGAGATAAGGAAGCTCCACCATGGGCCTAATTCCATCTCATAAAAATACCCCAATAGATAACAGTAGACAAAATACTACATGATCTTTGCAAATTTTTTTAGTCAATATAGAAAATTTGGTTAAAAAGATTAACATCCACGGAACTCTGAAATGTTAAGAGAATTATAGTGTGTTCCAAACAAGTTCTATAACTTAAAAATTATAATTGAATATTTAAGTGACCATATCAATTATATTAAACAACTATTTACATATTGCTACCATGTTGGTCCTATATGGGAGAAAAATCCCAATTTCAAAAATTGTCCAAAAATAATAATAATATTATTATAGAAAACATCCAAAAACACACATAGTCTTATACATCCAAAAAACTGTATGAACCAAAAGATTATCTAACTCAGCTAAAATATTGAAATATACATCTATTACATGTCACGTTTATTTGAATCACAAGGAAGAAACCAAATAGGGCCCTTCAATGATCTCTTCTAACTCCATATCTTCCAGAATTTGACTTGCTTTAGGAAGAGAATCAACAATAATGTTTAGTTCCCAAAAACATGCTGAAAATAAATGTACTAAAGCGTAGCAGTATTTGACAATTAGGTCTTGTTTAACATCCAATTTATAGTGAGATCCTAGTCAACAAAAACCTAGAAAGTTTTTACACCACCATTGAAAGCACATTTCATCAAGAGCATTGAGGCCATTAATTATGCAAAGTTGTTTGTTCCAATGCCAGTTCCAACTTTATACTTACTAACATGCATATCAAAGAAAAATAAGATGCCCTGTGATACTAAAATTCAGATCACTTTGATATGCACCATTAAGGAAACCCATGACTTTTACTTGTCAATAATAACAACTTTTGTAAGCTACCATGGGAAAAGAATTAGATACGTGTTTAGTGTACTTTTTGAGACAATGCTTGAATAAGAGATTAATTCTTGAACAAAAGAATGATTTTTTCCTCAAATAGAATTAAGAACTAAGTTCATCCCTAGCCAAATCCCCCATATGACCATACAAATAATTACTTTAAACATTTTGAGTTCTCTTTTTCCATACCAATGCCACTAATAATCATAATAAAATAACCTTTCCACATCATGTAATTTCCTTTGTGTAGTAGACACAACCCTGAACATTTGGTGTTGATCTAGAATTTTACATTTAATTCATGTTAAGAAGGAAACACAACATGGTTAGGCACACAAATGACAAAGTGGATTAAACAGTGACTCAAATGCTCACCAAACCCTAGTTCCATCTCATACCTTGGTAACCCTAGTTGGAGCATGCAACTTGGCGACTCATGAAATCCTAGTTGGTGCATGTAAGTATTGGTGATCATGTGTTTCTATTTCCCTCTCCTAACTTGCATGATTGCTCACCAAACCCTAGTTCCATCTCATACCTTGTATTGACCCTAGTTGGAGCATGCAACTTGGTAACTCATGAAAGCCTAGTTGGTGCATGCAAGTATTGGTGATCATGTGTTTCTAGTTCCGTCTCCTAACTTCCATAATTTCCCACCAAACCCTAGTTCCATCTCATACCAAGACTTGACCCTAATTGGAGCATGCAACTTGGTGACTCATGAAAGCCTAGTTGGTGCATGCAAGTATTGGTGATCATGTGTTTCTGGTTCCCTCTCCTAACTTGCATGATTGCTCACCAAACCCTAGTTCCATCTCATACCTTGTCTTGACCCTAGTTGGAGCATGCAACTTGGTGACTCATGAAAGCCTAGTTGGTGCATGCAAATATTGGTGATCATGTGTTTCTAGTTCCCTCTCCTAACTTGCACGATTGCTCACCAAACCCTAGTTCCATCTCATACCTTGTCTTGACCCTAATTGGAGCATGCAACTTGGTGACTCATGAAAGCCTAGTTGGTGCATGCAAGTATTGGTGATCATGTGTTTCTAGTTCCCTCTCCTAACTTGCATGATTGCTCACCAAACCCTAGTTGGACATCTCATACCTTGTCTTGACCCTAATTGGAGCATGCAACTTGGTGACTCATGAAAGCCTAGTTGGTGCATGCAAGTATTGGTGATCATGTATTTCTAGTCCCCTCTCCTAACTTGCATGATTTCTCACCAAACCATAGTTCCATCTCATACCTTTTCTTGACCCTAATTGGAGCATGCAACTTGGTGAG
>LPNX010046628.1:96401-142848 GCA_001517045.1 Pseudotsuga menziesii | reverse complement strand
TGCATGCAAGTATTGGTGATCATGTGTTTCTAGTTCCCTCTCCTAACTTGCATGATTGCTCACCAAACCCTAGTTGGACATCTCATACCTTGTCTTGACTCTAATCGGAGCATGCAACTTGGTGACTCATGAAAACCTAGTTGGTGCATGCAAGTATTGGTGATCGTGTGTTTCTAGTTTTGTCTCCTAACTTGCATGATTGCTCACCAAACCCTAGTTCCATCTCATACCTTATCTTGACTCTAATTGGAGCATGCAACTTGGTGACTCATGAAATCCTAGTTGGTGGATGCAAGTATTGGTGATCATGTGTTTCTAGTTCCCTCTCCTAACTTGCATGATTGATCACCAAACCCTAGTTGGACATTTCATATCTTGTCTTGACCCTAATTGGAGCATGCAACTTGGTGACTCATGAAAGCCTAGTTGGTGCTTGCAATTATTGGTGATATTGTGTTTCTAGTTCCCTCTCATAACTTGCATGATTGCTCACCAAACCCTAGTTGGACATCTCATACCTTGTCTTGACCCTAGTTGGAGCATGCAATTATTGGTGATCATGTGTTTCTAGTTCCCTCTCATAACTTGCATGATTGCTCACCAAACCCTAGTTGGACATCTCATACCTTGTCTTGACCCTAATTGGAGCATGCAACTTGGTGACTCATGAAAACCTAGTTGGTGGTTGCAAGTATTGGTGATCATGCGTTTCTAGTTCCCTCTCCTAACTTGCATGATTGCTCACCAAACCCTAGTTGGACATCTCATACCTTGTCTTGACCCTAATTGGAGCATGCAACTTGGTGACTCATGAAATCCTAGTTGGTGCATGCAAGTATTGGTGATCATGTGTTTCTAGTTCCCTCTCATAACTTGCATGATTGCTCACCAACCCCTAGTTGGACATCTCATACCTTGTCTTGACCCTAATTGGAGCATGCAACTTGGTGACTCATGAAATCCTAGTTGGTGCATGCAAGTATTGGTGATCATGTGTTTCTAGTTCCGTCTCCTAACTTGCATGATTACTCACCAAACCCTAGTTCCATCTCATACCAAGACTTGACCCTAATTGTAGCATGCAACTTGGTGACTCATGAACGGCTAGTTGGTGCATGCAAGTATTGGTGATCATGTGTTTCTAGTTCCCTCTCCTAACTTGCATGATTTCTCACCAAATCCTAGTTCCATCTCATACCTTGTCTTGACCCTAGTTAGAGCATGAAACTTGGTGACTCATGAAAGCCTAGTTGGTGCATGCAAGTATTGGTGATCATGTGTTTCTAGTTCCCTCTCCTAACTTGCATGATTGCTCACCAAACCCTAGTTGGACATCTCATACCTTGTCTTGAACCTAATTGGAGCATGCAACTTGGTGACTCATGAAATCCTAGTTGGATCTTGCAAGTATTGGTGACCATGTGTTTCTAGTTCCCTCTCCTAACTTGCATGATTTCTCACCAAACCCTAGTTGGACATCTCATACCTTGTATTGACCCTAATTGGAGCATTCAACTTGGTGACTCATGAAAGCCTAGTTGGTGCATGCAAGTATTGGTGATCATGTGTTTTTAGCTCCCTCTCCTAACTTGCATGATTGCTCGCCAAACCCTAGTTCCATCTCATACCTTGTCTTGACCCTAATTGGAGCATGCAACTTGGTGACTCATGAAAGCCTAGTTGGTGCATGCAAGTATTGGTGATCATGTGTTTCTAGTTCTGCAAGCGTCAAGTACTCCCCTTTTGCTCACTAAACCCTAGTTCCTTCTCATACCTTGTCAACCCTAGTTGGTGCATGCAAATTGGTGTTCATGAAAGCCCAGTTGGTGCATGCCAAAGTATGAAAGCCTAGTTGGATTCTGATTTGTACATGGCAATGTAATTAAATGTATATTAAACTAAAAACATCAAATAATGTAAATTTCAACAACTCGAGAGCTAGTTATTTTCTGAACTCTATTTGGTGGTGTCTAAAGACACCATTCTTAGTGCCTCCAATGTGCCGTAGATGGTGTTTGTATCCTAGGCACACGAAAGGCTATACATTAGTAACATCATAAGAAAGAAAAGAGAACCCAATGAAAATGTGCAAACATTATTTATAGATAACTCACCCAAGGTTGTACGATCGTGTTTATAGTGTCCAGTGTCCTCTGAATAATATTATGTTTGTGAATGGTATCTGCCAATCACAGGTTTATTACATTGGGAATACAGTAAGGCTAAATAATGGAAATTGTGCTTCAGAATTCACTTTTAAAAAGGTTAAATAACACACCTGACAATGCAATCATACAATTAGGCCATCCGGATCATCTTTGGTGCCGATGGTGTCCATCAATCTTTCGTGCTCTATATGAGGTAGCAAGTATCGTACATGTGACCTATTTTTGAGAGCAAGTGTGTGCAGCTTGATGTTTATACCAACTACTAGGTTGGTGAAGTGGTATACAATAGATCCTGGTCTATAATCTTGATATACATACCCACCCTTCCTTTTCTATTGTGCTGCAAGTGTTAAGTACTCCCCTTTTATAACCATCGAGCCGGTTAGGAATTCAATATTTTCATCATCTGTAACAGGTTCTAGAAGGGTTTGTTTCCCCTCTAAGAAACGTGCCAACCAATAGTAAGAATCCCATTCATTATTTTTTGGGGCAACCACTGCATATATCTAACTTGTGAAAGGAAATAGGTTGAGTTAACAATACATTTTGTAAATAAGGTCTTGCATTTCTAATTTCTACATAAATTAAATTCTACATAGGTCGAGTAAACAATACATAAATCCATTTTCTTATTTAGGTACTACTCATGTACCTGCTTGTATGAGATCCGATATGTGATCATAGTCTGTAGAAATATGTGACTGATCATCTTCCAAATGGTATATTTCATTAACCCCATTGAAATTGGTGCCAAGTGTCACTCGATCCCATGTATCAATGGTATCCGTATGCTCACAATCACCCCATTCATCAATGCTACAGGAACTACAAAAGAAATCCTTCAATCTTGTCCAAATTTGTAGGGCCGAGTTGTCTGAGCTTCTAATTAAATGAAACTGTCGAGTTCCATGCACTGTGTTCACCCAAGGTGTTTTTGATCGGTCCACATTTGTCACCTCCCAGAATATTCTTCACACTAGTGTTTCCTTGTTGATTGTTCTCCCACGACAGATGTACACCATTGGACTATAGATACAGCATCTCGAAGGCGATCACTTGTAAACTTCATCTCTTCCCTTCGAAGGGTAGTTTTAATGCATGCACCAGCACCATCGTGCTCTCCTTTTCCATGACCAGTTTCAAAGTAGTTCCATACATGTGGCACCTTGTATTTTATGTGCAACAAACACAACCATTCAAATACACGTGCATTCTTGAACTGTCCAACACAATCATTTGACCAAATTAAATGACAATAAAATGGTATATCCATAGCTATCACGGGATCATAGAATAATTTAAAGCAATGTTGCACATAATGGATGTCATGGGTCCGGTCATCACTTATGTAGAAGTGACTTTCTTTCAGTATCACACGTTTCTCTTCATTGCTATCTTGCCCATGTCAATACGTGATATGCACCATTATGCTCACCTGCTCTGAGTGAAAGTATTGACTTTGAATTTCATTTTGTGGTTGTAGGGTGTAATTTTCCGCAAAGTAAACCACTGATAGTATTGTTCCAAGAGGGAAGGTGTCACGACATATTCTGAATTGCTCATTTTGCCACCATGCCATATCGACATGTTGAATGTACTGTTGGATCTTTCCACGAAAATATGGAATAAAATCACATACTCGCACTTGGTACATGAATATTAATATGTCAATAAACCACATAAAAAATGTGTACATGAACATTAATTTGTCAATATTTAAGAATTTACCTATGAAGTCACCAATTTAATCTTCCTTCTTTCTTTCCCATCATTTAGCTGCTATGTCTCATACTGATAGTTATGCTTCTCGACAATTGCATTCCCGAATGCTTGATCTTCACTTTCATGGATGCAATCAGACCATAAGGATAGCCCACCACAATTGTTGCAAGAACCGTCTACACATTGTTTTAAGTAATGTGTCTGCCCATCTTGCCTCGGACACATGATGCTATGGATGAAATCTCTGGATGACATTGGCGGTACTGTACTTGACAATTCCTGCACATGGTTAGGATGCAAAAAACGATGTATATGTGCAAATGTATGGTAATATAGGTCAAACTCTATGTGGTATCTACAACAACAAGTGTTTCGGATGGTATTGATTCTAACATACCAAGGCTTGCATTTTTCAAAAGATCTTTGCTCGAGCCTTAGCTCTATGTGGGAAACTTTAAACATCTCGAATAGTTGAGTTTGTGTCATGTCAAGATAATGCTTAACATGAGGTTCAGTGTGATGAGAACCCCTACAATGTTTTAACACATCCTTCGTGTTAGAAGAAGGCCTAGTGTTATCATGCCAAAACGTTTGCACTAGGCCCTTCACTACTTTGACTAACTTCATGTCTTTGCGGGGCAACCTACCACTAAATGCCCATAATGTTTCCATTTGTCCCTCTACATCAAGGTTGTCTCTTCTTACTGAATATTTTTTAAGTGTCTTTGGATGTAAAGGAACAAATTCTGATGTGCATTTAAGTAAACGGCGTTGTCTTGTGGATCTACATACAATTGATTCAGCCAATACACGACGAGCCACATTATAGTCTTTTGAATGAGTTTTTTTACCAATCGATGTAAATGCAGCAACAAGAGATTTAACAATGTGATTACTTGATTCCATATTCTTCATTGTTGTTATGCCTAAATTTCTTCTAACAGTTGCCATATTTCTAGATTTAAGCAAAGCTAAAAACAGTTGGCATTTACCGGCTTCGGATTTGTTATCAAAATATTGTTTCATTATTTAAGAAGAATGACGAAGGATAGTGCGTTTAGCCACCTTACCTTCCATGGAAGTCAATCCACTCTCATCCACTTGTATTCGTCTAGGAGTTCTCTTTCGTTTTGATGCAAAATTTATTGCCGTTTGAAATGCTGGAGTGACGTTTACATCCACTACCGGCTCACAACTTCGATTAGGAGATTGAACCACCAAACATGGTTGTTGCTAAGTCACATTTACATCGGGAGTAACATAATTATTGAACTCTTCACAAGATTGTTCGTCTACTAATGGATGAAAAATATCAACTTCCGTATAACCAGCTTCTTTTAATGTTGCATTATCTTCCTTAGCCTCTACGTTAGGTATCTCTTGAGGGGGAATGGGAACTATTTGCTCATGTAATGAATGACGATGATTTCTTGAATCTTCCCCTTTTTTTTCTACTTCTTCCGGTGTAAGCACCTTCCTTGCCGACTTTCTTCCTCTATTACGTACATTCCCCATTGAAATCCACCCAAACCTGTCCAAAACTATGCAATTATGTAAGTAATGATAAAAAATTGCATGTCCAGCAGTTCTCTGTGTGCAGGTTCAGACGAATTATGTCTTTTGATACGTTAAAGGTGGCCAACACGATGCCACCCTACATTTTCTATAAAACATATATCGCATCTGCGATATAACACACCTCCGATATATCGCATATGCGATATTGAATTCCATCTTTTTAATGAACAGACAGGGCTTTACATGTTTTCCATAACACATTCCCGATATATCGCATATGCGATTTATTGCATATACGATATATCGCATATGCGATTTAGTGCTCAATGAAAATGTGTAATTTACATTTATCTAGATATGATGAGGATGAGGGTGATGAACATTGAGGCTATCCATGAGCATGATGATGATGAGTATGAGGGTGAGGGTGTCGATGAGGATGAGGGTGAGGGTGTTGATGATGATGAGGATGAGGGTGTCAATGAGGATGAGAGTGAGGGTGTCGATGATGATGAGGATGAGGATGAGGCTGATGAACAATGATGATGAGGATGAGGATGATGATGAGGATGAGGATTATGATGATGATGATGGTGATGATGAGGATGTTGATGATGTTGAGGATGAGGGTGTCGATGAAGATGATGAGGATGAGGATGATGATGATGAGGAGGAGGAGGAGGAGGAGGGTGATGATGATGATGAGGATGAGGTTGATGATGATGATGATGATGATGACGAGGATGGTGATGATAATGATGATGAGGATGAGGATGGTGATGAGGATGAGGATGAGGGTGACGATGAAGATGATGGTGAACAATGATGGTGATGAGGAGGAGGAGGATGACTATGATGATGATGATGAGGATGAGGGTGATGATGATGATGAGGATGATTATGATGGCCATGATGATGATGATGAGGATGAGGGTGATGATGATGATGATGATGATGATGATGATGAGCATGAGTATTATGATGATGATGATGATGATGATGAGGATGCTGATGATGTTGAGGATGAGGGTGTCAATGAAGATGATGACCATGATGATGATGACGATGATGATGATGATGATGATGATGATGACCATGATGATGATGATGATGATGAGGGTGATGAACGATGATGATGAGGATCGAGGTTGATGATGATGAGGATGAGGGTGATGATGATGATGAGGATGAGGGTGACAATGAAGATGATGATGAGGATGATGGTGATGATGAGGAGGATGATGAATATGATTATGATGATGAGGATGAGGCTGTCGATGAAGATGATGATGATGGTGAGGATGAGGGTGATGAACGATGCTGATGAGGGTGATGATGATGATGAGGATGAGGGTGACGATGAAGGTGAGGATGAGGGTGATGAACGATGCTGATGAGGGTGATGATGATGATGAGGATGAGGGTGACGATGAAGATGAGGATTAGGATGATGGTGATGTTGATGAGGATGATGACTATGATGATGATGATGAGGATGAGGGTGATGATGATGATGAGGAGGATCGTGATGATGACCATGAGGATGAGGGTGATGATGATGATGACCATGATGATGATGATGATGATGAGGATGAGGATGAGGGTGATGAGGAGGAGGAGGAGGATGAGGGTGATGATGATGATGAGGATGAGGATGACGATGATGACCATGATGAATTTGATGCGGATGAGGGTGATGATGATGATGAGGATGAGGATGACGATGATGACCATGATGAATTTGATGCGGATGAGGGTGATGATGATGATGATGAGGATGAGGATGAGGATGATGATGATGGTGATAAAGATGAGGGTGATGATGATGATAATGATGATGATGATGATGATGATGACCATGATGATAATGATGAGGATGAGTGTGATGATGATGAGGAGGAGGATGAGGGTGATGATGATGATGAGGTTGACAATGATGATGATGACCATGATGAAGCTGATGAGGATGAGGGTGATGATGATGAGGAGGAGGATGAGGGTGATGATGATGATGAGGTTGACAATGATGATGATGACCATGATGAAGCTGATGAGGATGAGGGTGATGATGATGAGGAGGAGGAGGAGGATGAGGATGATGATGAGGAGGAGGAAGATGAGGATGATGATGATGATGATGATGATGATGATGATGACCATGATGATGATGATGAGGATGAGGATGATGACGGTGATGATGATGATGAGGGTGATGATGATGATGAGGTTGACGATGATGACGAGGTTGATGAGGATGAGGATGATGAGGATGAGGATGATGATGGTGATGATGATGATGATGAGGATGACCATGATGAAGCTGGAATGATGATGATGATGACCATGATGAAGCTGATGAGGATGAGGGTGATGATGATGATGAGGATGATGAGGATGAGGATGATGATGATGATGATGGGGATGAGGATGAGGGTGATGATGATGATGATGATGACGACGATGATGACCATGACGATGATGATGAGGATGAGGGTGATGATGATGATGATGAGGATGAGGATGAGGGTGATGATGATGATGATGAAGCTGATGAGGGTGCTGATGATGATGGGGATGAGGGTGATGAACAATGATGCGTTAGGAAAAAAACAAATTTGTTAAAATTTACCTATTTTAGCACCATTAGAATTTACCTAGTTCAATTATGCTAGCAACATTAAATAACTTCCATGAAGTAATCTATAGTGGGAACTCACCACCCATAAAACTTCGAAGTAGCTAGTGATATTGCGAATCTAGAAGCCATGCCACATAAATTAGCTTTGAACATAATTCTATATATTACATCTGTGTTACAGCATATTAATATCGCATATGCGATATGAATAAGCTATATCGCATATGCATTATTTTAAAATTTAAATAATTGGTGGGATTAAGGTTTGGCATTAGGTTTGGAAGCAGCTTCGGAATACCGAACCTATTGGCTAGGACAAATCAACCAGGGCTATTGCTTGTCTTTTAGAACTCTATCAATATGCTCAGATCAGATGGCGTGTTTTGATATGACATACACAATATTTTTTTATGAAAATGTAGGATATTGTAGAGTACGAAATGACGATTCTGAATATGTATTTTTTTCCTTCAAAAATATGTTTTATTTATTTATAATTATTTTTCTAAATGACACACATCAGTTTTCGAAAATACATACATTGATTGTTTGTTATATAACTTTTGATTTCCATCACCATTTCCCAAAAAAACTATATGGTGCACTAGACGAGATCAAGCTCTACGATCTTATATTAAGAAATCAAGGATTTCATTAATTTTTTCCCCTAAAGTGTTGCACCCGCACATAAGGTTTTAATTTCAAGCTTTTCTGACTTCAATAATTAATAATAAAAAAATAATTCATGAAAAATTCCGAATAAATAGTGTTGCACTAGGCCCATATGTCCTTTATGTGTCTGCAAGATTTTATCCCAAATGGACATCATTTACCTCATATATTGCTACACCTGTACAAACATATATGTTAAGATGTGCTGAAAATTTGAAAACCCACTTTCACGGAAACTAATTTTATAATCATTTACACACATTTTCTCTGCATAAATGCTATATATTATGAAAGCGGATTCAATTACCTATCTTTTCTCTTTTTACTTCATCTTCAAATAAGTTAAGGAAGTACCCCTAATTGTCACCTAAAGTCAGAGTTTCCCATTTATTCTAGTATCATGTGGCATCTAAAGTGTCTTTAAAGGAGTCCATGATTGTGCATCAGCCCTAAAGCCAGATAAAAACCCACTCTCCATAGTTTATGCTTCGCTAAATTACAACGTATAATCCACCTCCCACATAAAAGCTTTCACCCTGCTATGGTATGGTTTTTACCATATGATATGTCGCCACCCAAAATCTATTCATACGTTAAACATATTACAAAGTTTGCAATAGGATAGGATTACAATAACACATAGTCCATAGGATGCGATAGTCCAAAGTCAAAGCACCCATGCCTAAGGTATTTAGAACGTGTTTAGACCATAGGTTTAGAGCTTAGGATTTTAATCCCTTAGTAACAAGGTATTCATGTTAAAGAATCATGGCATACAAAGTATGCCATGATAACCTCTCGAACTATAAAATCCAAAGTTTGCTCTTAAAACCAATATAATGGCCTATCAATAAAAGAACGTAATATATGTTAATAAATATAGTAGAAATATACATTGGTCGTAAAATATATTAATGACACTTAGAATAACGAATTTAAAACATAACGAAGAATAATTAGTGCACAGTAAATTTAGCCTTAATAGTTAAATTGACAATAACGACACTTACCAAGTTATAAAACCAAGTTGATAAGTAGCATAACAATTAGCAACAGGTCCTCTAGGATCAAGAGGGTCAACCCACTTTACACCAGATATTGTCGCAAAGTAATGAACTGCGTAACTAAGTAAAAGAGGTGCCTTAGTTCAATTGATCTAAGTAAGCCTGCGTAACCAAGAAATACTTTACCTCTCAAACCATCATGGGAGAACAAGTCTTGCCACTCCACCACTTTCTTCCCATCAACAAAGTTAAGTTAGTTTTTATTAAATAAACAAAGTACACATGTGCAGGAGTAAAACAATGATCTATGCAATTCACGAATTCACTGACACTAATAACTAAGATGTATCAATAGTTTAAATAACAGAATTAAGACATAAGAAGTAAAACGAACTAATAATCACTGAATGGATAAGATATTAACAAGAAAGGATGGGAACTTTTTTAAACAGATCGAAAGTATAAGTAGCGCATATAATTCCGCATGAGTAATAATGATCCCCTTTGGGTAGTTTCCACTAGCCTATAATTTTTTTAAAATTTTTTTTTAGGGACATTACATTCGGTCATCTATACAGAGGTGGGATATTCCTATTAATTGTTAATGCTCAGTAATTGAATGTGCAGGTTTCAGCCATTGGAGTAGCTTCACCTTTCAGGTATTAATATCTTGACTTCCTATTTCATTATCTAGAATAATTGATGGTTACATTATGCAAGTGTTTATATTATATTTCTAACTCTATGTACCATTGTTTTCCTGTGAGATTATTTAAGGGTTGAAATTTTAAGTATAAACCCTAGGATGTAATTTAATCCGTGTGTAAGAATTATCAAGGGTTTTGTTCTTTTAGTTTTACTTCTGTATTTTCATTTACAGCTTAAAATTTGGGTCCCTAAGACCTAGCAATTATTCTAACATGGAATATGTGTTTATTTTCCTATCTACTCTACTAGCAGATTTCATATTGCCAGCAGATCTATCTTTAGAAGTAAAATACTAATTCAGATTAAGCTTTAAACAAAATATAAATATAAAATGCAAATTAACTAATATCATGTATAAGCAGATCCCTAACCTATTTAAGAAATTTTATAAACTTAGTATTTTATATCTAAGAATAATCATAACTTCAAAATATTAAAGCTAATATAAAAACCAGCGAAGACCTCTTAGGGTCTATATAAACATAATCCTACTAATAAAAAGGAAAAACATTATCATTCTTCACTAATCAAATATTATCATAAATCAAATCTATAGACCAAGTATCGAGACCATCTAATGGTCCACTATTTATGCTTCATCACTATTCCATAACTAAAACAAACTATATATTATTACTACCAACTACATCCACAATTTCGTAATATAGTAAACCAATTATCCACCTAATAAATCCATTGCAAGTTAATAAAGCCAGCCCTTAAATAATCTACGAATCACATTAATAATCATATTCCTTAACAAAATCCCAAAGTATAAAATCAGCCATAATGATATCCACCGGCTCATGTATTATATATATATATATATATATATATATATATATATATAATTGTACAGAGGTCATAGGATCAATTCTTGTGGACATTTAAGCCCAAATTGCATCGATATAAATTCAAACCCTCATCACCGTAAACAACCCAGGATAGATTCCTATAGGGTCTGTCACTATTTTACAAATCCACAGTGACAAATCGTGTAGCATTCGATACCTAATTTCTTCCCCATGCCATAATTTTTCCACTATTCAAAATCCAAGCTATATTACATATATGCAGGATGTAAATAAAACATAAACTCTCTACATAGTGGTTAAAAGACCTTTATAAAATATCCACGCTTTAATCTATGGTATCGGCCTCATACATAACCGAACAGTCAATTAAAATTACCAATGCAACAAACCTTGTCAACGAAATAACAACAATGATGATTTCCAATGAAGGGTTACACCCATAGTTGTCCCTTATATATAAAAAAAATGCACCATAAACATAAACAGTAAGTCTGAATCCAATACGCTATTGCAACTACCATGGCGAGAAATGCCAATTCCATATACGACATGGCCCCAAAGCCCTAATGATGTCACACATTCACCCATACAACTAACCCAAGCAATGTTTGCAAATCCACAGAGTCCAATAGGAATAATAACCATGAAATTGACACAATATGAAAATATAGCATGTATATATAAACACAGTCATTACAAAGTCATTAAGGAGTCTTGTATTCCTTCGAACCCAGCCATTGCACCATTGCAAGAAATGGTGTTGCTACCAGTAACAAAATCAAACCATTATTTACAAATACTCAAAGAGCCTATCGAGAGTTACCCAGGGCCTTTTTTTCCACACAGTGTACCCATTAATAAATCCCAATACATTTAAAAGTTTAGGCCCGAAGGCATTTAAAAACCCAACAAGCAAAACCCCAAGCCTATCGCATTACAAAATGCAGTGCAATTAAGTTACAGTCAAAACCCCATCCAAAAACGCAACCATTAGAAACCAGAGACAAGTAATCCAAACCCACGACAAGCAACAAACTCTGTCATAACCACGAAGCAACGAGGGAACAAGTAAAAAATTGTACAACAGGCTTACCCAAATGAGTGTGGCTTTGCCCACGAACTAAGACCCACGCATATTCTCGCCACCCCTGCAAACCTGCAACAGAGCAGAGCCACGATGAGAAGTATGTATAATATCCAAACCAAATCAACAAATCACACTAATAAAATAGAATATCCACATACCTATCAAACCATCGAAATCACTTTCCTTCACACCGCACAGGAGCATAGCATAAGCAGCAATGATGCAAATAACTCACACCATTGCATGAGCCAAGCACTAAGCTTGGTAGCCACTCATCCCAAGGTGCATTGATGTCGCCACCCTGGCCTCCATGAACATTTACAAAACCCATAAACCTATAGTTATTATCATTATATAAAACCATTGTTTCCAAATGCATAAACCCCATATTGTGCATCGTTTTAACTTAGGATTTAAGCCATCAGTCCATGGCATACAAAATATGCCATGGAATTCTTTAAGCATTTTTTTACCAATGTATTATACCAACCATGAAAACAATACATTAAAACTATGTTAGAGAAGGACCAAATCCTTAAGTCTCTAAGACCATAATAAGTCTATGTCACATGAATAGTAAGTACAATAGTGATCCAGTCACTATCATAAATTCCATAATAATAACAATATCAATCAGTGTAAATCCACTAGGATAGATCTGCAAAGGTGAGCACGAGTGACTAAAATGATCAGCATTGTCTGTTAAGCTTTTTAAGCAAGTGTTCCATCACCAAGTGCACGTGCACGCAAATGGGATAGAAATGTATTAGTTCATGAGAACTAAGTAAGCCTGATGTGACAAGTAGAAACTGTTACCTCTCAGGTGGTTACAAGGGAAACTAGTCCCGCCACTCCACCCCTTTGTCCAATAACAAAGTTAAGTCAGAAATATGTATACTACAGTAATCAATGCCATAATCAATGAAGTACATAATTGGATATCTAATTTACATATCAATGCATACCCATAGAAGAACATAGTAATCAACATTATGACAGCATAATTAAATACAGTAATAATCACATCTAAAAATATGGAAGTAGGACGAAAGAAGAACTTACAACGATACAATAGTATAAATAAATTACAACACATTAAACAAGTTCAAATATTGACCAGCATATGTAGTTTTGACTAGCCTAATAATTTTTTTTTTCAATTTTTGGGGACATTACATTATTCCTGTTAACCCCTTCATATTTTCTTTCACCTATTATCTTACTAATGCGATATAATTTACATATCCATAGAATCATCTTTTTCATATTTTCCATTAATGGCCATGTTAAATCACACCTTCCTCACGCTTCATGTGGAGTGAAGGTAGACTTCAAAGCTTTTATGGGTGGATCCAAATCCTACCTAGCCATTAGCCTTGAACTTAGGAATTAAATATGCATGGATCTAAGCATGAGGGTAGTACAAAGTGGAATCCAGAACTTACCCAAATCACACACACTATGTATGTGGACATGTGATTTACCAGGATGATATGGCCCGCTTAACGCATTGGAAACTTTACTTCTTAATAACCTATGTGTCATTTTCCATCGTATTTGTATGTCGAGTGTTTGATGGATTTTATTGAGGCTCTCATACTATTCAGATGTGTAGGTTTCATATAAACATATCGTTTCTATTTCTCATAGCACAGATTACCTAAAACCATAATTCTGATCAAGGGATTGGTTGAGAACAAGACTTTTCACATATTAGAAGAAATTATGCGAGGTCCATGATGGCCAAATTGGGATCCATATCCACATTTGAGTTGATTGATATTAGGATGTGAAAGGAAAAGTTTTGGTGAAAAGCTAGCACCTTTTGTTGGATACTTAGGAATATGGTTCTCAATTTCATGTCCTTGGGAAGAGTCCCGATTCACAGATGGTTGATCACTAAAATTTGAATCTCCTAGGATTATGAGAGATTCTATCCCATGTTGTCGATGTAAGCAAATACCTTGGAGGAGATCGTAGGATTCCACTTGGTTATTTATTCTACTCCCTAGTCTTCATGAAAAAATGAACTTTGATATTTCCTCTTGGGTAGAATATCACCCTACCCTCGCCTTCCACCCTCATCAAGGAATAATACTACTATGGTGGTCATTTTTAATTATTTTAATCTTCATAATATGCAACAAACTAATTTGAATCATCTCATGGAGACAATCATTGCATTGATAATGTGGTGCATAATTTGTACAAAATGAAGGATCAAATAACCATTCGAATGTGCATTTCTCAAATGCAAGTAAGATATGAGATAAAACACTAAAATTCACATATTTGAAATCAATGTTTAGATCCATAAAATTTTAATTGACATTTAAGAGAATCAAGAATCACAATTATGGAATTGAAATTCTCACATTTGGAATTAAAAACTTCATTTATGAGATAAGAAGTCGTGCGTTTTTCATAAAATATCACAAATTTTGAATTGAAAAACACACTTTTTAATCAAAAATCACTCTTTTTGAATTAAAAACCACACTTGTTGAATTAAAAAAACACACCTTTTGAATAAATAAAAAAATGCACTTTTCAAATAAAAAGTTACACTTTTTGAATCCATCATATCATTTTTGGAGTTCGAAATGATTCTAAAATCGTTCTTTTGGAATTTGAAATCCCACTTTTCAGACCCATTTTTGCACTTTTTCAACCTGATTTTGTAGTGATAAAGGTTTTCTTTAGGTGTTTGGAAGCATGATTTTGCACCTTTTTAGTCGAGACTCTCCCTACTATGTCTAGATTTAATGAAATGGGAATTCTAATTCAAGTACAAAATATTTATACTTATTCTTGTATTCCATGAAGGCATCTAGCATTCTTAGTAGGGTGATATGAGATGGAATATTCTCAATAAGTACTTACATTATGTCATATGAAATAACTCCTACTTGTTGTATGGTTTTCACGTGAGTTGTAAGTGATATTTCATTTTGTTTAAACTTTCAATATGTGCTTTGTGGTGATTTAGTAAGATTTTGTTTCTTGTTAAAATAGGATTTATATAAAAAATATTGAAGAGTTATGAGTTTGATTAGGAGAATTTGTATGGATCTTTAGTATTTCAAGGGTCTTTTCTATAATTAGATCTAGAACATGGGAATACAACCATGTATTTTTAACACTGGGGTTTTACCTCATAGATTGATTGTTTTTCAACTATAACCCTAGGTCCTTTTGTGTTGTTAGTGCTCTAGTGCTTCATTATTACAGTTTTTGAAAAAACAATGTTATTAAATTCCTTGAAATATAGAAATTATCTTACAATGAAACCAAACAATGTATTATAAAGTAAATAAATAGGCAACATGTTACTGTAGTTCCATCGTATTTCTCTTTCAATGTTATAAATATTTTAATATCTCATTAGAGGACTTGGTTGATACATTATATTTGATTGTTTATAATGTGTAATAGATGTCCCTCTAAGGATATTTTATTAGTTTTTAAAGTCTTATATTTTAGTTTTTCTTTCCATATATTTTTACTTCAACACATGTTTCCTTTCCATGGTTATGCTTACTATTTTATTTGTACATCTGTATCAAATTCAAGGGTATTGATTTCAAAACAGTTCAAAGGTGAAAGACATTCCCACCATTCTTCATTAATAAATATTCCTTGGTTGTAATTCCTACATTGATATGCTTGAACCACGTTGATGTAAGTTTTTGTAGCATGGGATAGTTGGGTATATGCTTTTATTAAAATTGTTAAAGTATCATTAAATTTATTAAACATATAAGTATAATTAAACTTAAATATACTAGAATTACCATATTATGAGTTTTATACATATCTATATATTAGTATTGTTGTTTGAGGTGAACAATTAAGCTTGGTGAATGCTCATTTCTTAATGTACATGTAATGAAAATAAAACCTAGATGGAAAAATATTTCTTTTGATAAGAAAATCAAAATATCTTATTCTATCCTAAAGGGGGACTGAGAGGAAGGAACATAATGTTACCTTATTTTGAAATGGATTAATTTGTACAAGAATCCTATCATTGTGTTCTTCTTGTAGTTGTACTTTCTTTACTAGCCTACTTTTGGTTAAAGAATATGGATGTCAACTTCCATTACGCAAGTTTATTGTCACATTAAAGTTTTGAAAAATTATTGTATATCCAAAAATGTAAACAAAACGGGGCTCCATTTTATTACAAAGTAGGCTCTTTGATATTAAAGTCATGCAAATAGTTAATCCCAGTATGTTTATGCTCACTTCTATTGGGATTTTATTTCAAGTATGTTTCTACGAATTAGCACAAACATACTTGAAAAGTTCAGCATTATTTCACAAGATTTTATTATTTTGTGAAATATTTGCCTAGATTCTACAAGATTTCTTTATCCCATAAAAGATTCACCAAAATATTGTATATGCATATTATATTATTGTTAAAATAGCCTTAATTCGTTTCCATGTATTATGGGGAATTGCCCATTTATTATAGATATAAATTTAGGCGGGTTTTTCAAATTTTCCCTATGTCTATCAGTACACTTTGATATGTATGCAAATATTTACTAACACATCAATTTGGTGATATCTATGCTTCTAACACGTAAATATTAAAAATAATCAAGTTCTGTAAATTCAATACCAAATGAATTTGAATGCATTTTTTCATTAGAGTTCAATTGTTGGATATTTTGTTTCTCTATGAGATAGATCATAGGATTTGGTGGGACCTAAATAATGAGTAGTGAAGGTGGAAAATAAAAATAAGGTTACAAACAATTATAAAGAGTTATATGATTGGATCAATAAGCATAACAACAAAATCTTTCGAAGAAACCGTAATAAATTTGGTTCTTTGAAACTATGTTACTAATAAATAATTAATAATCCTCTAATTAAAATCAATACAACCTATCCACTCCTTCCTTTGGAAGTTTTTTTACCACCCATTGAGGATACTTTAAGGATATAAGTAGGTACTTAATGTATAAGAACAATATAATCACCCTTAAGCATGTGGGATTTCCTAATGTTTCTTGTAAATGCCACTAAGTGGATTTTAAAAATCCAAATTTTTAACTCAACTTCTGAAGGTTGAATAATAAATCATCTCTTAATTATAATATTGATACCATAAAAGAACAATCAGAAACTAAATTTAAACAAAAATTTGTGGTACAATGGAGAAATTTGGAATAAGGGAAATCTAACATGTTGTAAGGAGATCATAAACCCCAAATTAGAATATCAAAATTATATTTCTATTATAGAAAACTGAAATAAGGAAATGAATCTTTATATTTAATTAGAACAAAATTTCATGAACTTCATAGCATCTCTTGGATCTGTTTTGAAATGAGGGAAAATCAAGTGAGGAGCTAAACGTTTTCTTCCTATTTAATAATTATTGATTGAGAACTTTTTTTCTCTCCCTTTGGTTGAGTTCCTAAAGACCGTTGATCTTTAGGGTAACTTGAGAAACTAAAATATCATTGTGATACACTTTGTTATATGGTTGAGAGCCCAAAAAGATACAGGGTTCGCTATGTCAACAAGAATAATTCTTAGGGGGGACACTTGAAGGGGTCTCACCTTTTCGACTTGAGGTTCAGGAACCTAAGTTCGAAGGACCCGAAGAATCGAACCTCCAACCTCAACTACTTTGGTCTTGGACTTGGAAGCACCAATTAACTGAGCAACAACTCAAGGCTATGTGATGTTTCTATATACTAAGAAAGTGGACAATGAAAAACACTTTCTCCTACACAAATATTAAGTTTTTGTTTGAAACGATGTGTTACATCACTATTATTGTTATAACATATAAACTCTTGAAAATCAAGGAAATTTTTAAAATCAAGATGTCCATCATTTATTTGTCAAGGTTGTATAAACCAAATATGATGTGTAAACTAGTAATAATCATCTACATCATAAACAATAACAACATTGTATATCTATATATTGAATTTAAAAACTATTGGGCAATTTTAACATATCTTTTTTTACTGTTCATTTTTTAAATTTCATTGTGATAAAATTGGAATACTTGCATGAACTAAGTTACTTGGATAATAAGATCACTAAGAAACACGTGGATATTTTGTGGATCCCTATTACTTATGGCTATTATCTTTGTGACGCTAAGAATTATATAATTACCAATATTATTTGTTATCTATAACGGAGAACATCCTTTCACATTAATATTATACTCTCATTTTCTATTCTTACAAACAATATTAATTATTAACATTATTCCTTAGTATTTTGTATCTTAATTTCTTTGTTAGTATTTTATATCTTATTTTCTTGTGAAAAACCTTATAATTTTTCTTAAGGTCTATATATAAATATGTAGTATAGTTATTCTAAGTTTTCAACTAGAATTCATAAAATTTTGATTTGGTAAAATCCAAATTTCGAAGCAATTAATTTTTTTTTTCATCCATAAATAGATTCAACACCCTTGAATACTTGCATGGCATTCAAACTACTTAGTTAATGTATGTGATTCTAAAGTTTTTTTAAAGATTTTCAATAGGGCTAATAAAATATGCTCGAAAGAGGTTGAAAACTTAGAATATTTAGACTACACATATAATTACCAATATTATTTGTTATCTATAAGGGAGAACATCCTTTCACATTAATATTATACTCTCATTTTGTAATCTTACAAACAATATTAATTATTAATATTATTGGTTAGTATTTTGTATCTTATTTTCTTGTGAAAACCCTTGTAATTTTTCTTAAGGTTTATATATAAATAATATAAGAAGTAGTATATTTATTCTAAGTTTTCAGCTTTACAGTGAGTTTGACTAGAATTTATAAAATTTTGATTTGGTAAAATCCAAATTTCGAAGCATTTAAATTTTGTTTTTAATCCATAAATAGATTCAACACCCTTGAATATCCCATGGCATTCAAATTATGCAAGTTTCTTAGTTAATATATGCGATTCTAATTTTTTCTTAAATATTTCCAATCAGACTTAGTTAATATATGCGATTCTACAGGGGTGGCAGGCGCGGGGGGGATTCTCTTGAATCCCGGAGGATATGTAGAACAAACCTTTGCTTGGGGGCTAGGTAGAAGAACTAATAACGAAGCTGAGTGGCTGGCTCTTATCCAGGGTCTTCACCTACTAAACACTAAGAAGCTTGACAAGGTTTTGATATTCGGAGACTCAAGGCACGTCATCTTCAAACTGATCAATGGCTATCCTATAGGAGCAATCAATTGTCGCCGGCTATATGGAAAAGCCAAGCTTCTCATGCATAACTCCTATGAGACTTATCACATTCTTTGGCAAAATAATACAGCAGCATACAGTATGGCTAATGTGGGAGTCTCCCTCCAATAAGGTCATTATAGTAAAGATGGATCCCAGCCCATCCTCAAACCCATTCCTTAAAATGTGGTGTTGGAAGCCTCCATCTTGCCCAACCAACCCACGCAATTATATAATGAAGCACTTATCCCTCCTCCAATTCAATAGAACTTCTCCAATCCCCCCTCTTTCTTCTTATTTTTTCTTTTCCACCCCTCCCCTCTTATCCCATTATCTCTCCCTTCCTTTTCCTTATTCCTTTCCCCTTCTCCTTATTATCTCCCCCCCCCTCCATCTTTCCTCCCCACGGTTCGCTCCTCTCCTTCGTAGCTGGCCTCCACTCCATTCTCGACGGCGCCATGCATTTATTCCAATGTCCCTTCAGCTCTTATCCCTAGGCCACGTGGTTTCCCCCCTGTCATCTCATCTCCTCGGTCTCTTCAGGCATTAAGTCTCTTAGGATGTCGGTTTATTGTTATCCCCCCTCGCACGCTTGCTCTAACTCTGGCTATATCCTTATGCCGCTCCCTTGCAGAGCCATGAATTCATTCTCTATTCCGGGCCTATCTGGTTCTCCTGAGAACTTGCGCATCCTCCTGAATGTAGTAACAGGTATTGAAGGAGGGAGGCTGCTGGGCATCCCATGGCAAGCTCTCCCTCTCACTCGCTCCTTTGTGAAGGAGAGGCTTGCTCTCGCAGCCTTCTCCAATTGTCATTGTAAATTCTCCTCTGCGTCTTGGTCCACAGGTACCGGTTTTGGCATAAAATTCTCTCATTCTGGTAGCTTGCAACGAGTCTTGGGTTGCCCCATGCACTGGGTGGCAGGAAGGCACTGTGGGAACGTTGGTTTGCATTGAAAGGCAGGGGGGCTCAGTGCTACAGCAGGAAATTTTAGTGCTCATTCGTTTCTTGAGTTTTCCCTTGCAAGAAATTTCGCACAACGCTCTTGCTGCTGACCCATTACATAGACAGTTCGCTTGCATTGATATTTATGAAGATTCTGGCAGAATGGCTCAAGCTGGAGACAATGCAGGCATAATGGACATAAAGAAAAACCTGAGGTGCTTGTATGAGATGGTAGCCATAGGCGTCATGGAAAACAAAGAGATAGCTCGGGAAATTAAGAGTATGAGCGAAACAGTGAGTTACACATCCTTACAAATCAGTAACCATGACTCCCAGATTGATGACAACGAAAGTAATCTGTGAGAGATGATGGGTAAAGTGGATAGGATACAGGAAGACCTGGAGCGTCTCATCACCATGAATCAGGGAAGCAGGGTCAATGGAGCAACTGTTGAAGCGGAGCGTCCAATGGAGGAAGAATCAGTAGTGCAGCCTCAATTCTTCAGAGGCAACCCTTAATCTGTCTCTTCTTTATTATGGATACAATTTTTTTGTCTCTTTCTATGTAAGCTATATGTAAGGGTATATACTGCCCGTGACTCTAGCCATTTTGAAAGAACTTTGTATGCAGTTTTCTGGAAAACTCTTAGGTTAAGCCTACAGTGCTTTAATTTTGATCTGCAGGATTATCTCTCCTTTTTTTATCTGTAATGAATGGCTGTGCACAGCCTGTTTATAAAATCCTTTTTCAATTTTTGTTAAAAAAAAATAAAAATATGCAATTCTAAAGTTTTCTTAAAGATTTCCAATAGGACTAACAAAATATGCTAGGAAAAAAGGTTGAAAACTTAGAATATTTAGACTACACATAAATAATGGTTTCATAATTCAATGGTCAAATATAACTCTATACTTAGTTGGCATTCATGTTGTCCTAAATGTTGTAGACATAACTTACTCTACACTCTAGTGTGAACCATGCTTTGACATAACATAGATAGAAGAACCCACTTTAAAATTATACAAACACCAAAAGAATATAGTAATTAAAAACATAACTAATTTTAAAATTTTTATATTTGTAATATAATAAGAAAATATTCACAAATCAAGGGTTACATGTTGCAAAAGTTTTAAGGTATGAAATATGACTAAGTAATTAATAATGAGAATGATAATGGTCATTAAGACTCACTAAATATTACTATAATTAAATAGTAAGTTAATGCATAAGTAAATTGTTTTATAGTTATGACTATAACCACTTCAAAATAATAAACATAAATTAAAAACACAAAATTTTTTGTTGAAATCTTCTCACTATAATTAATCATACAAAAAGTCTACTTATTATTTATTGCAATTTTATTTAATTATACTTTTTCCATAAAAAAACAAAACAAATTTTAATTACTAATATTAATATACTAAACATTATTTAAATTTTTTTCCTTGTAATAAAATTATGAATAAAATGTTAATTTCATTTCAAAATTATACTTTTACTCTAAATTTTTAATTTAATCTTCTAAAAATATAAATATTAAAAAAATATAAAAAATAAAAATATGTTATTGAAATAAATTTTATAAAAAATATCAATATTAAGTACCTATAAAAAAAATATAAATCATAATTCAAAAAGATACACAAATTCAAAAATATTTATTAGAAATACAAATTTATCAATACACAATCTAAAATACAAAACTAATATGTAAATAAATATAATCTCCTTTAACAAATCTTACCATTTCCAGTGATAAATCACCCAGTGTAAATCCCAAAGAGGAGCGGAGAAAGACTAATTTATAGAAATTTAATTTTATAACAATAAAAATATTATTATTAAGCCAAGTTTTTTACCAATGTATTATACCAACCATGAAAACCATACATTAAAACTATGTTAGCGAAGGACCAAAGCCTTAAGTCTCTAAGACCATAATAAGCCTGTGTCATGTGAATAGTAAGTGCAGTAGTGACCCCGTCACTATCATAAAGTCCATAATAATAACAATATAAATCAGTGTAAAGCCACTAGGATAGATCTGCAAAGCTGAGCGCGAGTGACTAAAACTGTTGGCATTGTTCGTTAAGCTTCTTAAGCAAGTGTTTCGTCGCCAAGTGCGGGCATGCAAATGGGACATAAATGTATTAGTTCGTCATAACTAAGTAAGGCCGATGTGACAAGTAGAAACGGTTACCTCTCAGGTGGTTACAAGGGAAACTAGTCCCACCACTCCACCCCTTTGTCCAATAACAAAGTTAGGTCAGAATGATGTATACTATAGTAATCAATGCTATAATCAATGAAGTACATAATTGGATATCTAATTTACATATCAATGCATAACCATAGAACAACATAGTAATCAAGATTATGACAACGTAAATAAATACAGTAATAATCACATCTGAAAATATGGAAGCAGGACGAAAGAACAACTTACGGCAATACAACAGTATAAATAAATTACGACACATTCCGTAAGTTCAAATAATGTCTAGCATAGGTAGTTTTAACTAGCCTAATAATTTTTTTTTTCAATTTTTGGGAACATTACACTATTCCTGTTAACCCCTTCATATTTTCTTTCACCTATCATACTACTAATGTGATATAATTTACATATCCATAGAATCATCTTCTTCGTATTTTCCATTAAAATCACACCTTCCTCTTCATCTGGAGTGAAGGTAGACTTCATAGCTTTTATGGGTGGATCCAAATCCTACCTAGCCATCAGCCTTGAACTTAGGAATTAAATATGCATGGATCTAAGCACAAGGGGAGTACGAAGTGGAATCCAGAACTTACCCAGATCACATGCACTATGTGTGTGGACATGTTATTTACCATGATGATAAGGCCCGCTTAACGGATTGGAAACTATACTTCTTAAGAACCTATGTGTCATTTTTCCATCGTATTTGTATGTGGAGTGTTTGATGGATTTTATTGAGGCTCTCATACGATTCAGATGTGGAGGTTTCATATAAACATATCGTTTTTATTTCTCATAGCATAGATTCCCTAAAACCATAATTCTGAACAAGGGATTGGTTGAGAACAAGACTGTTCACATATTAGAAGAAATTATGCGAGGTCCATGATGGCCAAATTGGGATCCATATCCACATTTGAGTTGATTGATATTAGGATGTGAAAGGAAAAGTTCTCGTGAAAAGCTAGCACCTTTTGTTGGGTACTTAGGAATATGGTTCTCAATTTAATGTCCTTGGGAAGAGTCTCGATTCACAGATGGTTGATCACTAAATTTTGAATCTCCCAAGATTAAGAGAGATTCTATCCCATGTTGTCGATGTAAGCAAATACCTTGGAGGTGATCGTAGGATTTCACTTGGTTATTTATTATACTACCTAGTCTTTATGAAAAAATGAACTTTGATATTTCCTCTTGGGTAGAATATCACCCTACCCTCGCCTTCCACCCCCGTCAAGGAATAATACTACTATGGTGGTCATTTTTAATTATTTTAATCATCATAATATGGAACAAACTAATTTGAATCATCTCATGGAGAGAATCATTGCATTAATAGTGTGGTGTATAATATGTACAAAATGAAGGATCAAAGAACCATTCAAATGTGCATTTCTCAATTGCAAGTAAGATACGAGATAAAACACTAAAATTCACATATTTGAAATCAATGTTTAGATCCATAAAATTTTAATTCACATTTAAGAGAATCAAGAATTACAATTATGGAATTGAAATTCTCACGTTTGGAATTAAAAACTTCATTTATGAGATAAGAAGTTGTGCTTTTTTCATCAAAAATCACAAATTTTGAATTGAAAAACACACTTTTTAATCGAAAATCACGCTTTTTTAATTAAAAACCACACTTTTTTACTTGAAAATCACACTTGTTGAATTAAAAAAAACACCTTTTGAATAAATAAAAAAATGCACTTTTCAAATAAAAAGTTACACTTTTTGAATCCATAATATAATTTTTGGGGTTCCAAATGATTCTAAAATCGTTCTTTTGGAATTTTAAATCGCACTTTTCAGACCCATTTTTGCACTTTTTCAACCTGATTTTGCAGTGATAAAGGTTGTTTTTAGGTGTTTGAAGCATGATTGTGCACCTTTTTAGTCAAGACTCTCCCTACTATGTCTAGATTTAATGAAATGGGAATTCTAATTCAAGTACAAAATATTTATACTTATTCTTGTATTCCATGAAGGCATCTAGCATTCTTAGTAGGGTGATATGAGATGGCATATTCTCAATAAGTACTTACATTATGGCATATGAAATAACTCCTACTTGTTGTATGGTTTTCACATGAGTTGTAAGTGATATTTCATTTTGTTTAAACTTTCAATATGTGCTTTGTGGTGATTTAGTAAGATTTTTTTTCTTGTTAAAATAGGATTTATATAAAAAATATTGAAGAGTTATGAATTTGATTAGGAGCATTTGTATGGATCTTTAGTATTTCAAGGGTCTTTTGTATAATTACATCCAGAACATGGGAATACCATGTATATTTGACAGTGGGGTTTTTACCTCATAGATTGATTGTTTTTCAACTATAACCCTAGGTCCTTTTGTGTTGTTAGTGCTCTAGTGCTTCATTATTACAGTTTTGGAAAAAACAATGTTATTAAATTCCTTGAAATATGGAAATTAGCTTACAATAAAACCAAACAATGTAAATTATAAAGTAAATAAATAGGCAACATGTTATTGTAATTCCATGGTATTTCTCTTTCAATGTTATAAAGAGTTTAATATCTCATTAGAGGACTTCGTCGATACATTGTATTTTATTGTTTATAATGTGTAATAGATGTCCCTCTAAGGATCTTTGATTAGTTTTTAAAATCTTATATTTTAGTTTTGCTTTCCATATATTTTTACTTGAACACATGTTTCCTTTCCATGGTTATGCTTACTATTTTATTTCTACATCTGTATCAAATTCAAGGGTATTGATTTCAGAAGAGTTCAAAGGTGAAAGACATTCCCGCCATTCTTCATTAATAAATATTCCTTGGTTGTAATTCCTACATTGATATGCTTGAACCACGTTTATGTAAGTTTTTGTAGCATGGGATAGTTAGGTATATGCTTTTATTAAAATTTTTAAAGTATCATTAAATTTATTAAACATATAAGCATAATTAAACTTAAATATACTAGAATTACCATATTATGAGTTGCATACATATCCGTATATTAGTATTGTTGTTTGAGGTGAACACTTAAGCTAGGTGAATGCTCATTTCTTAATGTACATGTAATGAAAATAAAACCTAGATGGACAAATATTTCTTTGGATAAGAAAATCAAAATATCTTATTCTATTCTAAAAGAGGACTAAGAGGAAGGAACATAATGTTACCTTATTTTGAAATGGTTAATTTGTACCAGAATCCTATCATTTTGTTCTTCTTGTAGTTGTACTTTCTTTAGTGACCTACTTTTGGTTAAAGAATATGGATGTCAACTTTTATTACACAAATTTATTGTCACATTAAAGTTTTGAAAAATTATTATATATCCAAAAAAGCAAACAAAAAGGGGGCTCCATTTTATTACAAAGTAGGCTCTTTGATATTAAAGCCATACAAATAGTTAATCCCAATATGTTTATGCTCACTTCTATTGGGGTTTTATTTCAAGTATGTTTCTACTACTTAGCACAAACATACTTGAAAAGTTCAGCATTATTTTACAAGATTTTATTATTTTGTTAAATACTTGCCTAGATTCTACAAGATTTCTTAATCCCATAAAAGATTCACAAAATATTGTATATGCATATTATATTATTGTTAAAATAGCCTTAATTTGTTTCCATGTATTATGGGGATTTGTCCATTTATTATAGATATAAATTTAGGTAGGTTTTTCAAATTTTCGCTATGTCTATTAGTACACTTTGATATATATGCAGCTATTTACTTCACACATCAATTTGGTGATATCTATTCTCATAACACGTAAATATTAAAAATAATCAACTTGTGTAAATTCAATACCAAATTAATTTGAATCCATTTTTTTCATTAGAGTTCAATTGTTGGATTTTTTTTTGTCTACGAGATAGATCATGGAATTTGGTGGGACCTAAATAATGAGTACTGAAGGTGGAAAAAAGAAGAAGGTTACAAACAATTATAAAGTGTTATATTCTTGGATCAATAAGCACAACAACAAAATCCTTGGAAGAAACCGTAATAAATTTGGTTCTTTGAAACCATGTTACTAATAAATAATTAATAATCCTCTAATTAAAATTAATACAACCTATCCTCTCCTTCCTTTGGAAGTTGTTCTACCACCTATTGAGAATACTTTAAGGATATAATTAGGTACTTAATGTATAAGAACAATATAATCACCCTTAAGCATGTGGGATTTCCTAATGTTTCTTGTAAATGCCACTAAGTGGATATTAAAAATCCAATTTTTTAACTCAATTTTTAAAGGTTGAATAATAAAGCATCTCTTGATTATAATATTGATACCATAAAAGAACAATCAAAAACTAAATTTAAACAAAAATTTGTGGTACAATGGAGAAATTTGGAATAAGGGAAATCTAACATGTTGTAAGGAGATCATAAACCCTAGGTTAGAATATCAAAATTTTATTTCTATTATAGAAAACTTAAATAAGGAAATGAATTTTTATATTTAATTAGAACAAAATTTCATGAACTTCATAGCATATCTTGGCTCTGTTTCAAAATGAGGGAAAATCAAGTTAGGAGCTAAAAGTTTTCTTCCTATTTAATAATTATTGGTTGAGAAATTTTTTCCTCTCCATTTGGTTGAGTTCCTAAAGACTCTTGAACTCTAGGATAACTTGAAAAACTAAAATATCATTGTGATACACTTTGTTATAGATGTATTGGTACAATAAAGGCCTTTATTCATTGAGGTAGGGACTTAACTAAGCCTAAAGAAGAATGGGAGGAAATAATATATATATATATATAATATTGTTGAGAGCCCCAAAAGATAGAGGGTTCACTATGTCCACGAGAATAATTCTTAGGGGGACACTTGAAGGGGTCTCACCTTGTCAACTTGAGGTTCAGGAACCTAACCTCGAAGGACCCAGAGAATCGAGCCTCCAACCTCAACTACTTTGGTCTTAGACTTGGAAGCACCAATCAACTGAGTTACACCTCAAGGCTATGTAATTTTTCTATATACTAAGAAAGTGCACAATGAAAAACACTTTCTCCTACACAAATATTCAGTTTTTGTTTTCAAAACTATGTGTTACATCACTATTATTGTTATAACATATAAACTCTTGAAAATCAGGGAAATTTTTAAAATTAAGATAACCATCATTTATTTGTAAAGGTTGTATAAACCAAATATGATATGTAAACTAGTAATAATCATCTACATCATCAACAATAACAACATTGTATATCTATATAATAAATTTAAAAACTATTGGTCAATTTTAACATATCTTTTTGTACTGTTCATTTTTTAAATTTCATTGTGATAAAATTGGAATACTCACATGAACTAAGTGAATTGGATAATAAGATCACTAAGAAGCACATGGGTATTTTGTGGATCCCTATTACTTATGGCTATTATCTTCATGACCCTAAGAATTATATAATTACCAATATTATTTGTTATCTACAAGGGACAACATTCTTTCACATTAATATTATACTCTCATTTTGTATTCTTACAAACAATATTAATTATTAACATTATTCATTAGTATTTTGTATCTTAATTTCTTTGTTAGTATTTTATATCTTATTTTCTTGTGAAAAAACTTATAATTTTTCTTAAGGTCTATATATAAATAAGAAGTAGTATATTTATTCTAAGTTTTCAACTAGAATTCATAAAATTTTGGTTTGGTAAAATCCAAATTCCGAAGCATTTAAATTTTGTTTTTAATCCATAAATAGATTCAACATCCTTGAATACCCCCATGGCATTCAAATTACTTAGTTAATGTATGTGATTCTAAAGTTTTCTTAAAGATTTTCAATAGGGCTAACAAAATATGCTACAAAAAGGTTGAAAAATTAGAATATTTAGACTACACATATAATTACCAATATTATTTGTTATCTATAAAGGAGAACATCCTTTCACATTAATATTATACTCTCATTTTGTAATCTTACAAACAATATTAATTATTAATATTATTGGTTAGTATTTTGTATCTTATTTTATTTGCTAGTATTTTCTATCTTATTTTCTTGTGAAAAACCTTATAATTTTTCTTAAGGTTTATATATAAATAATACAAGAAGTAGTATATTTATTGAGTTTGACTAGAATTCATAAAATTTTGATTTGGTAAAATCCAAATTTCTAAGCATTTAAATTTTGTTTTTAATCCATAAATAGAGTCAACACCCTTGAATACCCCATGGCATTCAAATTATCCAAGTTTCTTAGTTAATATATGTGATTCTAATTTTTTCTCAAATATTTCCAATCTGACTTAGTTAATATATGTGATTCTAAAGTTTTCTTAAAGATTTCCAATAGGACTAACAAAATATGCTAGGCAAAAAGGTTGAAAACTTAGAATATTTAGACTACACATAAATAATGGTTTCATAATTCAATGGTCAAATATAACTCTATACTTAGTTGGCATTCATGTTCTCCTAAATGTTGTAGATGTAACTTACTCTACCCTCTAGTGTGAACCGTGCTTTGACATAACATAGATAGAAGAACCCACTTTAATATTATACAAACACCAAAAGAACATAGTAATTAAAAACATAACTAATTTTAAAATTTTTATATGTGTAATATAATAAGAAAATATTCACAAATCAAGGGTTACATGTTGCAAAATTACCTGAAAAATTACAAATGATCTAGAAATTAAAAAAATGATCTAGAAATTAAAAATGAAAATGGATTGATAATAAAAATCATTATTTTTTATTTTACAAAATTCAAAACTAACCATATTTTAATAGAGATATTAATAATAAAACTAATTTAACACACTTTAAAACCATTAAAACACCCAAAATTTAAAACTTAACAACTATAAACTATATTTTAAAAAATTCAGACACTGCATTAATAAAAAAGTGTTATTATTATACATTCATACATACTTGAAAACATTAATGAATGGTCCGTAGTGGTGGTAATCAGTTAGTCAAGACCGCAACCTCACCCCTCGGAATTAGACACGTGTATGCTTTGAATTGACTTAGATTCCTTCTCCACCCGGTCTCTATATTTGGGAGTAAGCTAGCTATGGAGCAATCCTCCCTCATGGGACGGAGGAGGAGCAAAGTTAACGTTGACTTTAACGTTGACTTTGCTCCTCCTCCGTCGGATAGAGGAAGGTTTGCTCCATAGCTAGCTCACCCTATATTTGCCCTATAAAACGAGCAGGCCCCTCACGGCCTCACCCAAGAAAAGTGTATTTGTTCATGGGCTTGGATGCGCGTGAGGGATCTGGTGGGAATTTGCTGCTGTAGGGCTTGTAACGAAGAGTGCTTTGGATGCGCGTGAGAGATCTGGTGGGAATTTGCTGCTGTAGGGCTTGTAACGAAGAGTGCTTTGCGTTGCCGTTTGAAGCTTCTGGGGCGGATATATATACGTGTATATCTGTGGGAATATTTGAAATCGTCAGTGAGTGATATTCCTGTTTAGGATCCCTTTCTTGTCTTGTTTGAGTAGCGTGGAAACTTAAGCACGATGGCTTCCGGCAAGAATTGGCTCGATGTTTCTCTTTCAAATAGTCTAACAATGGATATTCAGGAATCAGGTGGCCATGGGATCAATCAGTCAGCTTCTCGAAACAACATGATAGCGGCATCCTATTTCCCCCAACTAGTTATTGGATACAACAACGATAAGCTCCCTTCAAACTCAACGGCGCCAAAATTGGAGACAGTAAACGCAAGCACGTTGAGGCAGAATGCAGGGCCACTGAGGCATAATGCAAGGCCACTGTCCTTTATGGAACTGCTCGATAAACCCAACACTGCAGGTATGCACCCCATTTCCTTTGTTTTAACTCATTTTGCCTCTTCGTTACATTTAGACTTTGTCTTGAGGAAGGTGATTTTGTCCAATTTTGAGCTGCTCGCTATATTGTAAGTTCATATTGTCACCAATACAGAATACTGCGTTAGGAACATAGACGGTTTTGGGTTTTCCTTTGATCTGCTATAATCTCTTTAGATTTTACACTGGTTCTATAGGTTCTAGAATGCTTGAGCTTTCGAACGCTATCTACTTTCCTTTATGTTTATGTGAGGTTTGTTTTTCATCCTGACATGGTCATATAAGTATAGCCATTAATTGCATGTACTGTAACAAGGTGTATAGGTGTTATACAGCAATATTATTATTGCTGTAATTTACATGTTGTTACATAGCGATAAATGTATGCTAGTATTAAGATCAAATGATATTCAGATCATATTCTAGACAAAAATCACTATGATAATGGATCTTTGAATTCCTTTGAATTCCAATCCTTGACAAGGAATGCAATGATAACAGGTATTTATGTTTCTATCCTTCATAATAAGAATAGGTCTAACTTCTGATCATCTTTTGGGCCACTAACAGAAATAATCCTTCAACCCTTCAACAATGAGAGATGAGAAGGATAAACAAAGACTTGTTGCACAAGTTATAAGTCGTGAAATATAGATTTGATAGAGTATGAAATCCTTTGTAAAGGAGGCTTTTAGAGATTCCGTTGTTAAAACCCAGTGATTGAGATCTCTATTGTAAATTGCACAGTCTCTATTGTAGATTGCAGTCTTATTACAAGTGCAGTCTGTTTCACGAACGTCCATTCTGATCAGTACCATTCAGGTTATACCAGGAATCTAGTGTTATTTATTAACTATTTTTTTTAAGAAGGTTAAATCTTTCAATATTTTTCCCTGGGCAGGTTTTCAATCTGATGAAGCCGACGAAGCTCAAGGCTACTACAGTCCCAAGCTCCCTCATAAGTCCCCGAACAACATATATGGACCGTCATCGAGTGGGATGTAGTTAATGCGGAATAACTGTCCAGCTAATTCAGATGGAGTCAATACCACAAGTTCTTTTCCGACAAATGCAATTACCACTGCAGCTGTTACTACCACAACCTCCAAACTTCAATCGTTGCCAAAAGAAATGCATGAGAATTGGAACAACACGGATGTCAACTGGTAAGGATGAGCCAAGCTTCAGAAGAAACCGATGTGAATAATACCGCCAATTTTCCTGGCCATATTGGAGTCGTTGATACCACCTCAACCGCAAAAGAAATGAATAATCATGGCCATAGCCCCTCGTCTCCGAAAAGTTCGTTAGACTACGCAATCACGCCATTCGAATCAGCAGCGCCAATTAGGGCGAGGGCACCGAATCATTCAGTGGGCCACCGGACCTCAATCTATCGTGGAGTTACAAGGTACATACTATATGCAGAAATGATAGTAATCCCCCATTTTTTATAACAGGGATGGGGATTCCCATGATGTTTTTGGGGGGGGGGGCTAATGTGGGCTGTGAATTAATATCAAACCTACCATGGTTAATTGTTTACTTATTATAGATGACAATAGGTTAAGAGAACTAGTTTTGAATTGTTTTTTTTAATTAATTAAGAGGTGGTGATTATCAAATCTCAGCTGAGCTTATTTAGTAAGAGTCCATAGGTGTACAGAACTATGGTGCCGGGTTCTTTGTATTTATTCAGCCCTGTTTCCTAGATTTACATTTACAGTACACTGTTTAATGTTAGTGGTATAGGCACTAAACTAAGTTTGTGTATAAGTAGTTGAAGTATGAAAAACAGAGTCAAAGGGAATGAAGACTAAACGGTAAAAAATACAATACGTTTCAAAGTCTATGTATGTGTTTATTTTCAAGAATAGAAAAAAAAAAAAAATTAAACTGCACAGTTCCTCGATTGTTGAAATGAGAGAATCGAGATCTGCTTTTAAACAGTATTTCTCTGAGATTTTATCAGGCATCGATGGACAGGCAGATACGAAGCGCACCTCTGGGATAATACAAGCAGGGTAGAGAACCAAACCCGTAAAGGAAGACAAGGTGACTGTTTAAATTTTGAGTATCATTCACATAGATTGTACAAGTTTTCGTTGCCTAAGAGCGTAAAGATTCTGATATCTGATACTGATGATTCCTGATTCGTCTGTTGTTGCCATTGTTTTATCCTGGATACCCGTTGAAATCTTCTTCAGTCTATTTGGGTGAGTAATTATTTTCTGTTATGGTACTGTTAAATTTTTATGAGATCAGCGATATGGCTGGTAGTACCATATATATGTCCAAATACATAAAATTGGGGTTTTTCACTCATTTTTCCTCTGCTCTCCGACAAGAACAATTGATGAGAAACATACTCCTCCCTCTCTCATTTAATTGCATGAAATATGTCACCATATCTGAAATAAATCATATCCATAATTTTCTAGGTGGCTTTGATGAAGAAGAGAAAGCTGCCAAAGCTTATGATATGGCAGCTCTCAAGTACTGGGGACCGAAAGCAACTACAAACTTTCCTGTATGATTTGATGTCAATTCTGGATTCAATATATTTTAAAATTCGGCTACCAGTCTATATGTTTCTGCGTTTCATAAACCTTTTATGCTTCCCAATCCTAACGAGAAAGCTTCCCCTTGCTTGAAATCAGATTAGCCTATACAAAGATGCCTTGGAGGAGATGCAGCGCATGACAAGGGAAGAATATGTCGCGTTTCTCAGGAGGTACGCAGTTTTCTTTTTAATTTTTATCTAAAACAAGTGTATATACTGTTCTATAAATTTTAGTTGACAAGTTTTCACGAATACATTTAAGTTTACATAGAAAGAAATAACAGGAAGTTGCTCTGATTAATTTTACAGGCACAGTAGTGGCTTTTCGAGGGGTGCATCACAATACCGGGGAGTAACCAGGTATACATTTGATTTGTTAGAATTTTCTGGACTTTTTTCTGAACTATTGAGATCTGCAGCTGAACAATAACCTGAATGGCAGACACCATAAACATGGAAGGTGGCAAACTCGTATTGGAAGAGTTGCGGGCAACAAAGATCTATATCTGGGAACATTCAGTGAGTATCTCATTTCCACGATCAACTTCAATGCATCCATTATTAAGACTATAACCCTACTATTTGAACACTGTTCAGTAAAAAATTAAGACATGAATCATGCATACATTGGATCCCAGAATTAAATCATATGCTGCTCGTCGACTTACAGATTCAGAGAAAGAGGCAGCCGAGGCCTATGATATTGCTGCCATCAAATTCAGAGGCCCTAATGCTGTCACCAACTTTGATATGAGTAGTTACGACATGGAAACTATAGAAAACTACAGGTTGCCCATAGGAGCTGCAAAGCGTCTCAAAGTTGAAGCCGAATCAGCTGTGGACGGACTAGTGAATAATGGACTCAGTGGGTATGAGGAGTGTGCATTGAGCTCACAGACAGATGCAGCCGGTCTTATTGGCGATACAGCTAGAGCCGAGTTGCTGCCTCTTGGCGATGCAGCTAGAGCCGAGTGGCTGCCTCTGACGGCACTACAGCAGCAATCAAAACCATTGCAGCCAGCATATCAGCTGCACAGGCAATTGCACTCTGGTAATCAGCAGAAATATCTCCCGGCAAAGGGTCTCAAAGATGAAGCCGAATCAGTGAATAATGGACTCACTGGCGATCATGAGTGTACATTGAATTCACAGACAGATGCAACCGGTTATATTGGGGATGCAGCTACAGCCCAGTGGTTGGCTCTTAATATGGCACTCCAGCAGCAGTCAAAACCATTGCAGGCAAATCAGCTGCAAAGTGTGGCACTATACAATCATGATCTCCACACTCAATTTAATTCTGCTAATAAGCAGAAATATCTCCGGTCCAATGATAGTACTCGTGAGCTACACAACGTCATCAGCTTGGGATCTGCTGCTGATAATAATGGTAGCAGCTCCACTCCAGGAATGTACAACAAAATCTCCAATCGTTTGGCAATCAATAGTCTACTGGTGGCCCAACCATCTGATTATAGTGCAGTCATGTTCGGTGAAAATTCAGGAGGATCAGCTGCTGCAAAATCCTTGACTTATGGAAACATGCTCATGCCTCCAGAACACTTAGCAAGGAATAATTTATACTACTTATCTCAACAGCAGCAATCTTCACGTCTTGCGAAAGCCACGGCTAACAACTGGATGGAAGCAGCGTCGCAGTCTAATCTCACACTAGGAAATTCTCTCCCATTTTCTCAGTGAGGCGTGATCCACAGGGCTAAACCAGCCTGCTATCTTTTTTAGTTTAGGAAATTGAAGTGTTGAAGGGGAAAGCCATAATTTTGTTCATCATGTTGAAGGAAAACTCAAAATTTATGAAATTGAATACATTGTGCATTATATGATTATTGTTATAAATAATATGATTATTGTCATAGAAGGTGCATAATACTGATTAAAAAAAACAGAAAAATGTAATTGTAAACATCTAGTCTTTTGTGTTTGACTCACTAAAGGCATGAACTATTTTCTGTTTTGTAACAAGTTTAGTCGTTGCATTGGTGATATTTTAGAATTTAGGTTCCACATGTATGTTATGTACTTCTATGTTTGATAGTGTTGTTCTCATTAGAACAATTAATACAATTAATATTATTATGTTTGTGCTTTTTGAAATTTTCCTCGGAAATGTTTGTTCACTTTGTTGTATAGTTTATTATTGAATATGGGTGACATATTTCAAGGAATATGGTTATCGTCAAGGGCCTAGCCACCCCTTGCTGGGTTAACCCGAGGAAGATGAGATGAACACATGACCTTCCTTATCTTGGGATGATGATTATGAGCTTACTCTCCTACAAAACAGTGAGACACATGAGACGTATGACCACATACACTTTAGAAGGTTGGGTAACCTACCTTTGACAATGAGTTGATGTGAATGAGCCTAGTATGACGTTGTGTTGCTTTATTATGATACATTGACTTACATGTTTAATTGTATGTGATGTTTAGACTTTCATGTTTACTTGACTTGCATGTTTAGTCTCACATGGTTCATAAAGCTTGGTTCATAATGGTTACTTGACTAGCATGTTTGTGTTGACTTGCATGTTTACTTGTATGGGATGATCTTTTTTAGTGTCTTTTCCAGTTCAATGTTCTCTCCTTTAACCTGTATGACGTTGGGTTAGTTGAGTTTCATGGAACTAACCTAATGCTAATAGGTTGAAGTATGAGGATAACGGAGGTTTGCCCCAACATATGAATACATTTTCTTTCTCATTAGTCATTTCAGCATTGCGAATGATAATGTGCCATGTCCACAATAATGAATTAGTTTGTCTTCTCCATGTCAATGGGAATGTTGTAGTTTCCATATTCAAATGCAACTCAAAATAGCAGTGCCATTATTGAACTTCTATAATTCCTTATATTGCTTATAATATGTTTATTTGCATATGATTAATTGACACTTAGCACTCCTTTTTATTGATACTTTTGTATTACACAATCCTATTGACCTAGTTTTGGTCATTCATAGGACTTTAATAAACTTATCTTATCTTATTTATTGTAAGCCTTGTTGCACAAGTTCGCTTCACTATGTTATGAATAGGATTGGGTGAAGGTGTTGTAGAGGTGATACCGTAATTGTTTTGTTGTACCTTATCATGGACAAGTATTTTTGTTGTCAATATTCCAAGCCCAATTGTGTTTGAGACTTTGAATGGGGTGGGGTGATAGGAGATGTGATATCTTTAGAATTTTTATAAGACATGTTGGATAATGTTGTTTGTTGCAAGAAGATATTATTAAGGGGTGGTTTTGAGATAATGCCACCTTCATATTTTCTCCAAGTTATGTTTAAAGGAGGATGTAAAAATATTTGATGTAATCCCAACTTGAGGGGTTTATTGGACCTTTAAGAGTGATTCATATATGGTTCAATCACATTAATGGTTATCACAACTTCACCCTTTGGGGTCTTAGGGTTAAACCCTAAACATATATATTGGTAAGGCTCTAGACTCATTTGATGCACATATTGCACACACAATGCATTGTTATCTTTGGAATATTCTTACGAATATGTGCTTCATTGTTTAAAGGTGTTCTTGAACACCACTATCTCACTTGGTTACTGAAGTCTCTCTTACCCTGTTAAGATGTCAAGATGAGCCCATGGTAATTGCTTGAGATGCTGGAGTTAAAAAATGCCTTTAAATAAGGAAGCGGATCTTTATAACAAGATCCAAAATAAAAAATGAATATTTGAAGGAAAAATTCATGGCATTCCCTCTTTCCTTTGAATATCTAGATGGAGGATAGTGTCAATTGCTACCTGAAAGAGACACTAACCTTAAGGGACTCATTCCTTCAAAGAATGGCCAATCCAATTGAGCTAATCCTTGGGGATGAACACACACACACTAACTTCAAGGGACTCGACCAGATTGGAACTCATGGCCTTCCCATTTGCAATATGCCTTTCAAGGATTGTCCAACCAATTGGTCTATAATTTATGCGTGCCAGCCATTATAATTGATGTTTTGTCTTTCAACTCTGATTTTTAAATTTTTAGATATGCCTTTTTTTCTTGGGAGCCATTGCTTCTTGATATTTCTATTCATTTTCATGCAAATAGAACCTTTCTACTTGCAATGGACATTTTAAGTTACTGACAACTGATGTGTGCTTATTAGCCTGTTTCAGCTAGCAGTAATTGCTTTCGTTGTGGAGGTATCTTGGGTCACAACCTCATCAATTGTCCTCATTCCAACTAGACTGCATATTGAAGGCCATGGTATGTAAATGTGCTTAATCTTGAGCATATTAATGAAGTTTTCAGCTATCAAAACTTTGTGGAATTTGTAGATTTGATTTTCAGGCATAGATGTTCTTCCTGAATTGTTATTTACATCTATATGTCTTGATGATTTGATATCAGTTAAAGGACAATTGTGAAGTGATTTCACATAATCATTGAGGAATCTAATGGTTATTTTGCTGCTTCTATACTTGTTGGTTTATTGATGTTATAAGTGCTGTAAAAGTGGATTTTTATATCTAGTTTATGTGCGATGAGTTGCCCAGAGTGCTAGAACTAAATCAAGTTGTTT
Source organism: Pseudotsuga menziesii (assembly GCA_001517045.1). NCBI lineage: Eukaryota > Viridiplantae > Streptophyta > Pinopsida > Pinales > Pinaceae > Pseudotsuga > Pseudotsuga menziesii. The sequence continues at coordinate 105,185 of LPNX010046628.1, read as the reverse complement.
GGTATATTTCCTCCTTGGATAGCCTAGAAGTTTGGACTATTTGGAAGTGAAATATTGTACTCTTTCCACTATTGTTTCATACACTATTTTGCAACTTCTCTAAGGCTTAAAATTCACAGGGTTTAGATTTGGGAAACCTCTAATAAAAAAGATGAAATTTTGTTTTGCATTAACTTCCTTATTATAGAAAAATTTCAACAATGTTCCAACGGGATCATGCTACCAAGCCTTCTCAACCCTAGTCATTATTAAAAGGATGTTGGAAACCAACGGATCATCCCTTTTATAGTTATTGATGAGTCAAATGTGGAGACTTCCTCTCGATCCCCTCACATGTCCTCGTCAGCTAGCTCCAGTGCCTCTTGGCATTGTCTGTTTTATTCAACACCTAGATTTCAGTTTTGAACATCTCTCTCGTACCTACACCTCCTCTTATATTCTCTTTTAGCTAAGCACATAACTTTTAGCTAGATGGCTAGCTCTGTATCTTTATCTGTTTATTTTTCTTATATAGAATCGATATAGGAGTTTCTTTCGTACTCCCACTTTGTACATATACTGGATATACTCCTTTATTCCTATCTCTCCCTAACTAACTATGGAAAATGGGAAGAAAGCATACTCATTTTGTCAAGCTTTGGATGCCTTCCAACTGTATTTGCTTGTTGTTTGATTGAGCTTTTAATGGCATAAAAGCTACTGTTTGGTGGGATTATAGTGGCATACATGCTCCTATTTTCCTCAAGCAACATCACCAATAATTATTAGCATGAAATTAAACAGAAGTGAACTTATTTCTACCTGCAATCCATGGGAGGTTGAACTTGATCATTTTCCCAGAGTAATACCAATAGAAGTTACTAACGTTAAATTCGTATATCTCAGCTGGCTCTTTCATGCAGTTTCATAACAAAATTGCTTTTCCTAACAATTGAACCACTGGATAAAACTTCAATCCACAACCACTGTGCATGTGACTACTGTTGTTTACCACTTTCATGCACAGGAAACTGCTAAATATTCACTTCTTGTAGCTATTGTTTTTAGAGGTAAATTAACCCCCACGAATTCATCTTGAAGGAAATATTTTAAGAACTCTTAGAGCCTGCTATAAATAATGTCTCAACACTGATTTTTATGTGGAATATCGCTGGTGTTTATATGTTCCTTCCATTCATTCCCAAACAAGAACTTCTCTTTCTAATGATATTGGTATATGTATTAGATCCCGACCTCCTCTGACTTATACACTGTACTAGTACCACAAATCCTTCCCTTGAATTGAATGAAGTCATGCATTAGGAAATATCTCTCTCTCTTACATAAAAAAACATGTCAAAATAATCGTTCCAACAAACATCCTTTTAGAGAATAAAAGTATAAGCATATCAAAGAAAACTTGGCAATGCAAAGGGGAGGTCAGATTAGTATTCAATCTTGATGAGATTAGCATGAGCCCGAGCATGCAAGCAACCTTGTATGAGGTGTGGCTACAGCTTGGAGGTATTTACTGTTCTTTAGGAGTGTACATCACTAAATCATGAAAATTGGAGGAGTCTTCTACCGAGTGAAGGCACTACAATTAAGCAATGTACAGGTCATATTTTTATGAGAAATTTTAGATCTGATTTTTGAGTTTAACTTTGTTTTTAATAGTGACGTTTAAATATTTCCTCATAGAAAAGTTTGTGGCTGCAATCACTATTTGAATCAATGACAAATATTTATGTTGCAATCACATTGTACGGTGAGGAACTTTTAAATTGAGTTTTGAAATTCATAAGAGGAACATTCAGTAAACATTGACAGCAACCGTCAGTGTTTGACAAAATAGAAAACCCAACTTTCACATCCATATCATTTTGCTTGGATAGCAAGCTATGACAATGTGCATGTGAAGTGTTTGTCGAAATTCTACTATCAATACCCCAGAAGTAAGTTCAAAAACTCAGAAGTAAGTTTAAGTCTCAGATTCTAGGATCAAGTGTATACGATATTTGTTTTAATCTCCACTATAATACCTACACACACACACACACACACACACACTATAAGATATTTGTTTTAAAGTAATTCCTTTGGTTGTTTGATTCTTCTAAGTAATACTTTACTACAGAAAATAAAGAAATTTAGTTCAAATCACATGGTTTGGCATAGTCCCTTGGCTAGGAACATATCAAGGAGAAACATCAAATTCGGACCTTTTCCGTGGAATGGAGGTTCAAAAGTTTTCAATCCCTCGGCTATAATGACAAGACACTACAGCAAAACCCTCTAATTAGTGTCTCTTTTTGCTTCCTTTTTGCATCTACACCATCTTTCAATGTATTTTTCTTAATTTATTGGACAAAATGGTGCACCTAGTTTGTACATCTACTCTTGTTGCACCCCCTTTAATGTCCATGTTTTCCTCCACTTTTACACCCATGTTTTCATACACTTTTGCATCCTTTTTTACATCCTATTTTGCATTGACTTCTACTTCTTTTTTTGCATCCATTTTTTGCATACCCTCGTGCATCAAGTGTTACATCAAAGTTAACATCATGTTTTAAGTCTAGTTAAATTCATCTAGTTTTGTTTCATGCAATTTTATATCCACTTTCACATCCATTTTTTCGTCCATTTTTGCATCCACATTTTTATCCCTTTTTGCATCTCATTTTGCATCCATGTTTGCGTCTTTTTTTGCATCTACTATTGCATCCACTTTTTCTGTGTCCGAATTCACCCCCATTTTTGTGCCTACTTTTCCACCCGCTTTTGCTTTAACTTTTGCATCCACGCTTGTATATTTTTTTCATCCAAGTTTACATCAGTTATTGCATCCCTTTATGCATTCTCTTTTGCATTGGCTGTTATGTCTTATTTTGTATCTACTTTTGTTGCATCCACTTTCACATCCAATTTTGAATCCAATTTTACATCCATGGTCGCATCCACTTTTGCATCACATTTTTCATCATGTTTTGCTTCCACGATTGTGCCTTTTTTGGCATCCATTTTTTCATCCCCTTTTGCATACACTTTTGGTGCACCCCATTATGCACCCACATGTTTATCCCTTTTTGCATCCCATTTTGCATCCATGTTTGTGTCTTTTTTTGCATCTACTATTGCATCCACTTTTGTCACGTCCGAATTCACCCCCATTTTTGTGCCTACTTTTCCACCCGCTTTTGATTCAACGTTTGCATCCACGCTTGCATATTTTTTTCATCCAAGTTTACATCAGTTATTGCATTTCTTTATGCTTCCACTTTTGCATTGGGTGTTATGTCTAATTTTGCATCTACTTTTGTTGCATCTAATTTTGAATCCAATTTTACATCCATGGTCGCATCCACTTTTGAATCACATTTTTCATCATGTTTTGCTTCCACAATTGCGTCTTTTCTGAAATCCAATTTTGTATCCCCTTTTGCATACACTTTTGGTGCACCCCATTATGCACCCACTTTTGCACCTACTTTTGTTGCATCCATGTTGGCATCATTTTTTGCATCCATTCTTTTATCCACTTTTGCATCCACCTTTGCACCTAGGTGTTGAACATGAAAATGAGGATAATGATTATGATATTGAGGGTGGCAATGATGATGATGATAATGTTGCTTAAAATGATGAGAATGATAACAATTATGATGATGATGACAATTATGTTGTTGATGATGATGATGACAGTTATGTTGTTGATGATGATGATGATGACGATGATGACAATGACAACGCTGACGATGATTATGATGGAAATGAAATCAATGATGATGACGGTGACGATGACAATGAAAATGATGATGAATACAATGAGAATGATGATTTTGATCATCTTAAAAAATAAAGTTGTTATTTATCATTCATAAATTGTATGTGTCCTCCATGACCCTTTTCCACTAATCACATATTTTTGGTAGATGTTATTTCTTATGCCAAGGTTAATGATGAATAACTGATGGCAATGTTAATAATCATGATGATGATGATGCCAAGGAAAATGGTGAAATTGATGACATGAATGATGATTATGACAATCATCATTATAATCATCAGCATTTCCATCATCGTCAGAATAACAAACATCGTCACTGTCATTGTCATCTATTTCACCATCATCATTATTTAAAGCATATGGGATATGCTTACCATTCAAAGTATGCATAACAAGTGGGATATTGTTACAATTTTAAGCATGCATAACTCATAACTATGATTGAGAACATTTTATTTTTGGAAGGAAAGTGCCTCAAATCAATGGAAAATAAGAGAAAGGGTTCGATGCATTCTCAAACCCAATTCCATGGTCAGCGCATGCTAATTTGGTTTAGATTTCAACATATTATGTTTTTGTTTCAGGAGGTGGTGTTGGCCCAGGAAAGGGGCACAAAAAGGAAGTTCACGAGTGCAACCAAGGAAAATGCATCATGCACATGATAGAAGAAAAGGAAGACCACGAAGGACGAAAAAGGACTGCAAAGGCAGAATAGAGAGGTGCACGGTAAAGGAAAGGAAAGCACGGAAGTGCACATGTGGAAAACAGCCGAAAAGTGACAGGGCGATCGTGGGTGCAGAAGTCGGCTTAAGTCGGTGGATGTCGCACGAGTGAAATCACACTGTAAGTAATTCCATTAGTGCCTCGTGTCGATTCATGATCACCACAGCTGTATCCTGGGGGGTGGCTGATGGTGACAGTTAATAGAGTGCCTATAAGCAGTCGACCTAGTGTGCTCATGTAAAATGTTATAAATAGGAGAGATTTAATAGTTAGAAGGTTTATTTTTGTTAGTAGTAATTGCGAAATGGATTTGATAGATGATAGATGTATACAGCTCCAGAGAACAAATCTAAGAGAAAGGTAATTAGAATAGTGGAAGGAGAAAGCTCTATTAGAGCGGTGCAGATGCTAGGAGAGTCGATCCAGGCTATGAGCAGATCTGTAGGTAGTAGCAGTAGATTAGGAGAAATAAGAGAGAGAGCATGAGAACTATGTGTCTGAAATTAAAGACATATCCTAAGATCAATCTGCATCTCGCAGACTGCAAGCTTCTATATCCTTTCTCATGCCAGATGAAGAGCACCTCGGTGGTTTTTCCCAGATGGGTTTCCATGTTATTTTTGTGTCCAAATGAGTGATTGATGTGGTGAATGTTTATGTGATTTATTAATAGTTGATTTCTATATAAGGTTAAATGTAATTTAGTTACTGTTAGTTTCTTGTAATTGGTAAATGGCTGAACATAATGCCTTGCTGAATTGAAATTGTATAATTGTATATCATTCTGTATGATTCCTATTATGAATCTCGACTTAAGTCATCAAGTCGATTGACGTGAATCAGCTACACCACATGATTTGCTCCATCTACGAGGGGGAAAGGAAATTCAGGTCATGCTCGATGACCTATAGTTATGATCATTCACACAGAACCAACTCCTCCGTCTAGCCACCTTGTTGCCTTCATTGAGCTCCTTGGTTGTGAGCCAAGGGGCTATACTTCCCCGACTTACCCATCTATGAGATATCTCGGTTGATACTACGCCTGCTTCACAGGTGTTGCTGATGGGGATTTCTCTATAGGGACGGTATCTCAGGTAGTTGTTGGATCGGTGGGATGCACAGAACCTGGGTCACGTAAGTGGGGAAAGTGGCCAACAAATGGTTTTGTTTCCTGGACCCATTGATTAAATCAAGGAGATGTTATGGCACTCAATGAAGGAGGAGATAGAATATTAGCTCGATTCTAAAATCTTGATGTTTGTGTGAGAAGAAGCCGACAAAGTGACAGGCGAACGCAAGAAAATGGATAGGGGAACTGTCATAGTGAATGAGTCGCACAGTTTGTGGAGCGGATATGCTGTGTAAGAGCTAGAAGTAATATGGAAGGTAGTAAGAAGAGATGTTCCCGGGAAGTTCTAAGGATGAGTTAGGCACTGGATTCTTGAGAAGCAGAAGGAGGTTCCAGTCAGGAAACAGGAGAAAGGTAACAGGAGGAAGGAGGGCCTATAGCTTGCCGAGGGAGGGTGAATATGGATTTGATTCATACCTAGACGAAGGATCCTACGACGAAGAGGAGGAGTATAGCCCAGTTTCCAAGAGAGCAGAATTGAGAGGGTCTACAGAATCGCCAAGAATAGGACGTGACTATAGCATTCCAGAGAGATCACCCAGAGAAAGATCTAGAAGTCCATCACATGAACCCCTTGTGAACACTAGTAGTCCTAGTGTCGGGACTAGTGAGAAAGAAATCCCATGACCGATCCCCGTAAATCCTATAAACTCAGGAGGTCCAGTGAACAATACCAGCGCCACCCTAATGGAGGGGCTAGATGTTAGATTACCCACCTTGAATGGGAATGGAACAGAAGACCTAGAACAAAATTTGTTTCTTTGTGAAGCTGTCTTGATGGTATGCTTAGTACATAATTCTGATATAAAGAAGGCACAGATGATCACGACTCTAAGGGGTCGTGCCCTAGATTGGTTCATGAAATTTTGTGCTGCACTAGTAGGAACCTCGCAGAAGACGCTTGAGGAGATTCGGTGGGAAATGATCTCGGAGTTCTGAAAGCCCCAATCGGAGTCCCAATGTATTGCCGAAATCAAGGAAATTAAGCAGGCTCTCGCAGAAATGGTATGGGACTTCGACCAATGGTTTAAAACACTGATGGCCAAGGTCAGTTTATAGATGTCGGTTGTACAACATAAAGAGTGGTTTATTGCTACACTACTACCACATATAATAGGGCTGCTCATGCAGCAGAAGATCACAACACAGACGGAGACATTGGAGTTAGCAATGAAGCTAGAGGCTTCGTCCATAGGGGATGGTGCCACAGGAATGATACAGATTCAGTCTCAGCTGGCTAATCTGACTATCCAACTCCAAGATATGAAAAGGAGAAAAGAAGCACACGAAGACCTCTGGTGTACCCAATGCCAGACCAACAGACATACCAAAGATGAATGCCCGAAATATATGAACTACGTTTCGTCTCGAAGGCCAAGCCCATTGAATGGCCAAGGATTACCTTGGTGCAATATCTGCCAAACAAGAGGACACCGGGACACTGATTTCCTGTTTATGCACAAGACGGTATGTACACCCACTAGTCTATATTGTAAATTTTGTAAATCTATAGGCCATGATTAAAAAGATTGTAGGACCTACCAACTCATGAGGGAGAAAATGATAGATGCATATTTGATGAAGACGAGAGAGCAAGTAAATATTGAACAGACCCTACCTCAGTTCCAGGCTCCTCCATAGTTTCAGGCTGCACCACAATTCCCATCTCTGCAGCAGTTTCAGATGACACCCCAGTTTCAGAATACAGGCCCGTATAACTTATACCAACAGTAGTACCAACAACCACAATACCTGTTACAACCACCTCAAAGGGGGGGGTGGCAATTTCAAGGGCCGAGGAGGAGGAGGATTTGGTCGTGGAAGAGGACCAGTTGTATGCTACAATTGTGGAGTACCGGGGCATTACGCTAGGGACTACCCAGAACCTGCAAGGACTTGCTCATACTGCATACAAGATCACAATGTGGAGAAATTCCCACATCTCATTGCTCGATGGAAAGCCCAGACGCTTGGACCATCCAACCCGATACCAAACCCTGCACCTAATCCTACACCAAATGCTCCCAATCCAAATGCCAATATCAATATATAGATGATAGTCACCGAACCACAAGAACCAAATGTGGTAGTGGTCACGAGTGGAGGTGCTACGATAGGTGCATACCAAGCCACGTAGACAGACCCAGCGATGCACGCATAACCCCGGGTGCGACCTATTGCAAATAAGAAAGCACCAATTGACATTCAAGAACAAAAGCGCATATTCATGGATGTGTGCAAAGAGTTTATCGATGTAGATCATCCATCTACCTCAGGCCAAGTGAAAGATATGCCTAAAAGATTCCATAAGATATTTGAACAACGAAGTACGAAAAAAACTACAGATAAGGTTATTAAACTTAAACCTTTCTTGTTAAGTTGTTTAGCGCTAATCAAGGATAAGGAAGCGATTGTAGAACTGGAAGCACTCATCGAAACACTTCCATAGGGAGACCCTCCACTAAAGAAGGTTAACAGTATCAAGACCAAGCTCAAGACAGGACATGAACTCAGGATGACCCCGCAAATTGGCGATTATGATATGGACTATATCATCCTCGACCTAGGATCCGATGTCAACATTTTAATGCGCCAAATGTGGGAAATAATGGGCAGGCCACCATTAGAATGGTCCCCCATCCAATTAAGGCTTGCAAATCAAGCAAAGGTCCTCCTTGTTGGCAGGCTGGGTCAAGTTCAAGTGGATATTGAAGAATTACGCACTTTTGTGGACTTTGAAGTCATAGATATAGTAGATGATACCACCCCATGCCCTGCACTGCTTGGGATTGATTGGGAAATGGAAAACCAAACGATCATAAATTTCAAAAGAAGGATCCTATCATTTGAATATGATGAGATGCGAGTTGTTGCACCCCTTGACCCGCTAGAAGGACTGAGGTACGTTGAACCAATATTCAACGAAGGGCATGGTGACCACCTTGACACCATCTACAATATAACCACCCTTCAGGAAGACTATATTAATGCTACTGCAGATGGTAACCTAAGTTGGAAATGTGAAAGCTCATGTACATCAGACTCGGGAGAGGCACTGGAGAAGTGGCAAAATCGATTACATGAAGTCTCATCGAGAAAATGTGCCAGGATAACCATTAGAGGAAATTTGGCGTCTAAAATGGGCCTTATAAGAAAGAGCA
>LPNX010046628.1:45023-96379 GCA_001517045.1 Pseudotsuga menziesii | reverse complement strand
TGACATCATCATCACATTTTTTCAGGTATTTCTTGTTTTTGGGGTAGCGGGGTCCGTCAAAAGTATGCAGTGTGGGTACTCGTTGGATTCGGAATTAAATTCTGCATCCAAAGACCTCTCCCGCTCAAAATTTGAGTAAAAACACAGGGAGATATGTCGAAAATACGAATACAAAAAGTAGTTTTTCATTCTTTCTCCAAAATTAATAATTATTATTTTATTATTTTAACTATTGTTTTATTATTTTCCTTAGGAGGCCCATTTTAGACCTCAAATTTCCTCTGATGTAAGTCTGTCAGATGAGTAGGAACTCAATCATGACCACTACCCACATATGAAGGACGGCCTAACTTAGCAGCGTTCTTGACTGAATTTAAAGAACTGGTAATAGAGCCATAGTCACTGTCTACACTAGACTTTGCATTAAAAGCTATGCCCACACGGTGGTGGGGTACAGATAAGAACACCATAACTGAATGGCCGCTTTACAGAAGGCTGCTAGAAGTAAGGTTTGGGGAAGAAATTACAACTGTAACCCAAAGATATATGGGGTTATAAGACCCTGTAGAGCACATAGAACAATGTTGCACAACATTCTCAAACTACCCTCACCGGGAATGGGTTCACCATTTCATCCACACGCTTGAGATGACACCACAAGGCTGGCATGCATCTATGGAGCTGCACTAGGAGACAAGAGAATGGGAAGAAAATGTGCATAAATTCACTTACACATTCCAGTTTGAGGATGAACAACCTATAGTTGATATTGTGCTAAAAACTATTAAGGAAAAGATATTCACTGAGATGCCACTGGAGATTGTGTATTCTCAACCTTGTGTTGTGCATTCTCACTAATGTTGTGAGACAGTCCAACGTTGGATGACATGCTATAATCTATTTGGGGACTCAGATGATGATCCGACCAACATCAATATTCCAGAATCGGAAGGATCACGTGAGGTCGAAGGAAGCAGCATTTCTAGTGAACAGTTCATTAAGCCACTAAAGATTAAAAAGGTTAACATTGGATCAAACGACAATCCAAAATTTGCGAACATTGGAGACTACTAGGATGAAGAAACAGTAGCCAAAATCACTGATATATTACATGAATTTCAGGACCTATTCCAGACAAATTTCAGGGAGATGAAGGGAATAGTAGGAGATTTGGGTGAAATGAAAATTCCACTCAAACCTGATGCAAAGCCAGTGAAACAACGACCATACAAATTAAACCCACATTATAGGGAGAAAGTAAAAGTAGAACTGGATCGCATGTTGGACGCAGGAATTATTGAACCAGTTGAAGAATCGGAATGGATAAGCCCCATAGTCATCCAGGACAAAAGGGCAACAGGTGAAGTCAGAATCGACTGTGTTGACTTGAGAAAACTAAATGATGCCTGCTTACATGATCCATTTCCTACACCCTTCACAGATGAGGTTTTGAAAAGCGTTGGTGGACAGGAAATGTACTCATTCATAGACGGGTTCTTAGGATATCATCAGGTCCGAATTGCGCAAGAAGATCGACACAAGACAACCTTTCTAATAGAATGGGGATGGTGCCAATACACGGTAATGCGCTTTGGCCTTAAAAATGCCCCTGCTATTTTTTCTAGAAATGTAGTATCTGCTTTCAAAGATTTCATTCATAAGTTTCTTGAAGTATAATTTGATGACTGGAGGGTCTTTGGTCTGGTAAGAGACCATATTGAAAATTTGCGCATGATGCTGGAGAGGTGTCACCAGTATCAAATTGGGCTGAACTTGAGAAAATGTATCTTCTATGCACCTTTCGGTGTACTGCTAGGCCATGTAGTATTCCGCGATGGGATCTTGGTCAACCCCGCGAAGGTAGTAGTTATCCTGGACGTGCCTTCACCCACATTAGTCATGCAACTCAGGTCTACATTGGGACACATTGGGTATTATAGGAAATTCATAAGAGGGTATGTAGAGATAACCACCCCAATGGAGAAGATGTTAAAAAAAGATGGCAAGTTCGAATGGAATGAAAATTTCTAGGAGAGTCTGGATAAACTAAAGGGTAAAATGGCTACTGCACCAATATTAATATTTCCATATTGGAAAAAGAATTCCATGTACATGTTGATGCCTCATCGATTGCACTTGGCATAGTGTTAACCCAACCAAGAGATGGCACAATTGACCACCCGATTGCATTTGACAGTAGGAAACTATCAATGGTAAAGAAAAATTATACCACAACTAAAAGAGAGGGGTTTGCAATGGTCTATGTGCTACAAAAATTTAGACATTATCTATTGGGTGGACACTTCAAAATGTTCACTGATCATTCTGCGCTAAAATACCTGATCAATAAGCCTGTGTTGGGGGCGGGAATCTGCCAGTGGCTCCTCCTATTTCAATAATTTGACTTTGAATTCATTGTGAAGCCGGGACGACTAAATGTTGGGCCAAACCACTTATCGCGAATTGAAAGTGGGGAGGAACCCACCAACCTAGAGGAAAATTTACTGGATGCGAGCTATTTTCTATAGATGTCATTGATAAAGAATTCGATGTGATTATACACTTACTTAATACATGGTATACACTTGAATATTATTCAACATGGCACTTAATACATGATATACACCTGAATATTATTCAACATGGCAAAAGAAACAACTAGTTTTCAAGGCCTCAGAATACACACTAATAGCGGGATAACTATATAAGTTGGGACCAGATGAAATACTACAAAGATGTGTCTTTGATCATGAAAGACAATGGGTAATGGCGGAAGCACATGTAGGTGTCTTAGGAGGACACTATGCCAGGAAAGCAACAGTGCGCAAGATTTTGCAAGCTAGACTCTGGTGACCAATGGTACATATGGATACAAGAAAATACTGTCGTAATTGCGATAAGTGTCAAACAACGGGGAAACCATCGTGACATGACGAAATGCCATTTGTGTCACAAATTACACTGCAGGACTTTGATAAATGGGTAGTGGATTTTGTTGGCCCTATCAGTCCACTGGGAAAATGAACTGGTGCACGTTATATCATCACTGCTACAGATTACTTGACAATATGGGCAGAGGCTGAACCTGTAAAAGACTGTACTATTGCAACTGCAACCCACTTCCCCTTTGAGAACGTCATCACGAGATTTGGTTGTCCCAAAATCCTAATCAGCAACCAAGGTATGCATTTTGTAAATACCTTAATTGTTGAACTGAATGCAGAATTCCAAATCCAACACAAGAAAACCACACCCTACCATCCTCAAGCAAATGGAATTGTTGAAGCATTCAATAAGGTACTTGAAAATGCACTGACCAAAGTATGCAATGTGCATAGAGATGACTGGGACCAGAAAGTGTCAGTAGTATTATGGGCCTATAGAACAACATGCAAATGACTAACTCGATACACCCCTTATCCTTTAGTCTATGGACAAGAAGCAGTTGTTCCCATGGAGTATATTGTCTCGAGCCTATGAATTGCTACGATAACAGAGATGACAGATACCAGCGCTATAGAAGAAAGGCTCGCGCAGCTGGTTCAAATGGAAGAAGACCATTTTATTACAGGCTTCCATAAAAATGTGGAAAAGCAGCAACAAAAAGCCTAGCATGCCGCCACATCACAAGAAAGCAGTTCAAGGTTGGTGGACTTGTCTTGATGTATGATAGTAAGTTTCTTAAGCATCTAGGTAAGCTCAAAACACATTGGTTAGGTCCATACGTATTTTTTCATATTACTGAAGCAGGCGCACTAAAACTACATAAGCTAGATGGAACACCAGTAGCGGGCATGATCAACAAAAATTTATTAAAACCTTATCACGACGACTGCGACATGGTCCCATAAAGCCGTGATGCGCAAAAAAAAAAGTGACATATTTTTCACAAGACAGCTGGCCAAAAGTGACAAATAGCTAGCATGGACTAGCAGCTGGTAAGGGCAAGGGAAATTCGAAAAAGATCCAGCACCACTAAATGTTTAGTAGCATTAAAGTGGCAAGCCCGAGGAAAAATGTGGTGGAAATTTTGGTCCCATGTGGTAGAGTGCCTTAACTGCCCTCACAAATGCATAATGGATCTTAAGTGTGCAAAGGACGAGCCCATGTGATCCACCAGAGGGTCCTTCAATCTGTCTTGTCAGCTTAAAGACTCGTCGCCTATGAGCCATCCTTGTCTTCCACCATAAACTTCTACATTGCTTAACGAACCAGCAATACAAAGAGTCGAGCCCGCTGCATAGACTGAGCCATCCTTCAAAGCTAAAGACCTTACTCAGTAAAATATTCCAGCCATAGTGAGCACTCTAGTAAGGGCACCTTGACCTTGTTTGACCGTCGAAGAAGATGAAGAAGACTCAGCCAAAGTCAAAAGTAGTACCAAAGCCAAGGATCATCAAAAAAACCCTTGCAGCGTCTGCCGCATCGACCACAAGCAGGAATTCATCTCACACAGATAAATTCCTATCGACCATTATAGAAACCAGCGAGAGCTCAATTTTTTACCGCTATGCAATCCTTGAATACCGACCCCCCAAGTTCCTCCGGCCCTAGGGAAAAAATGCCTAAATCTTGTAGAGCTGACCCAGTTCGGCCATCATCACCAGAAGCAAATCTCACTGAAGAAGAGAAGAACTTACTACCGCCCTATGTATCACCCAGGAGGCCCAATGCCGTAGCAGTAACAGTGAGCATTCCAAAGCTATTGGAAGAACCTGTTATTCCATAGGGAATCACAAAACCCCAAGAAGACCCAAAACCACAAGATTCCATCTTGACCAAGATTTAGGTATTAAAGTTTGAAGACTATGACACTCAGAAGATAGACATCTCCAGAGATCAATTCATGGAAGTAAAAGTCGTCCGACACCAGTGGCAGATGTTGTCTGTGCACTAGAGTATGCATGCATATTGGAGTAGTCTGCTATATTAAACCTGCTCCTTATGCCCCATTTTGGCCACTTTGGACCAGTCAGAATGTATGTTAAGCAGCTGCTTGTGTGCTTCCATGCTGGCTACCTTTGGCTGAACAAACCATATGAGGTGATGGTGGACTTGATTTTGACCATTACAGGTCTGCTGCAGAATGGAATCGAACTAGACCTATACTTAAATAATGAGGGGGAAAAGACATACAAAAATGATATGAAGGCTAAGTATCAGCTCCTCCACGGCAGAAAGGGTTTTCTCATCAACTCCATTGAGGATACTGCGGTGTAAGTAGCAGTAAAGATCTTGTGTAGAAAGGTCCTACATAAGATGAGGTCGGCTGAGTGCATGGACACAATAGTAGAACTTTCTGAAAAATGTGCACATGGCGTGCACATTGACTGGTCCAAGTTAATGTTGAAGGAACTATTGTACGATGCACAAGAAGCACAAGAACAACCCACAACTAAGTTTCACTTCTCCTAGCTCTTAATTTTAATTTCTTTTGCAATATGGGCACTGCCACTAGACTATCAGCCCATGGATATCCACGTACAGCTTCTTGGAAGGCCTTACTAGAACTTCTGGGACCATAAGGACAACAAGCACAAGAATGATGCTAGAATTATATTTTTCCTACAAGGAGAGAGGCTCCTGCAAATAGTGTGCACACAGTACCGGTTGACTCCTGCAATGGTTGCAAAGTACCCATTCATTCAATTCCATGCAGTACACCACAACATCATCTTGCAAACATGTGGGGACCCCAATAAGTAAGCCCTTCCAACATTCTTCATCCTTAGGGATGCAGACATTGAGTGAGAAATCAAAGATTGGCCTGAGGAATGGCTTACCCATCAGGAGAAGGTACCTACACGACAACAAGTCCTGCAGGAGCGTCCACTAGAGAACCCAAACTAGCATGGCACCAATACCAGTATGTAGGAGCCCCAGGATGGCTCCCAAGAAGACGAAGTGGGAGATGAGCATGATCTACCCAATGACAACCTAGATGACCCCGCTATAAGTGAAGAATTGAGCACTAAGCAAGCCCAAAAAAAGAGGGGCAAGCAACCCATGCAAGAGGAGGAAGACGAAGACACATTGAGCTTCCCATATAGCAAGTGGCAGAAGGTTAACCAGCCCTATGTCAGAGACATACCAGATGCAGACTTGACCCTTCTACGCGATGCCATTGCCAAATTCACAGATAAAACTTTGGGACAGCTCGCAACCAGGCAAACCAATTGGACAACAGCCATCACCACAAAGGTTAACCAACTTGCACGGACTATCACCGAAGTGTGAGACACCATGCAGGCTGGAACACATGGTGTCGCCCAATTAGATGCCTTAGCGACGCCAATCATGATCTCACCCCTAACAATAGAAATGCCTAAGGAGGCATTGTCTAAGAAAGGTGAAGAAAATGAGTCAAGTTTCCATAACTTGGACACATTGATGTTAAACTTTTCAAAGTTAACATTGCAGCATATATATTCTATTCAACAGGTTGCTGCAATAGAAATTAGAATCCACGAAACTAAATCTAGCTCTCAGGAAACTATGGAAACCAGGAAAGTAAGGGTGTGAAAGCAAGTTATCAACTGCCAACATGCAGATCGAGCATCCCAAGCCCAAAGGCAGGATTCGCTAGAAAAAGTAATAAGGTAAGCAGCGGCGCAACTCTTCAATGAGGAAGAAGAGTCTGAGGTCGAACCAGTGCATCAATTGAGATGTCTATCCAAGCTGGCCACAGACCTCAAGAAGGAGATCTGGGAGATGAAAATCAACCCACAACTTGGCATGCCCTTGGAAGTGCTGCAACAAAGGAAACAATCGGCAATTCAAGCGATTTCTCAACTGAGGGAAGCTCAGAGCATCTGTGCAGAAGCAGTCGAAACAATTGCTACAGCATGGGAGTAGCTCATCGATGATGCAGTAGCAGAGCAACTTTTTGAGCAAGCACAGCAAGCAGATTTACAAATATTGGCATTGAAATCCAAGATTAAGAAGCTACTAATGAAGGAGATAGAATGACTTAAACCTATTCTAGCCCAGTTCCATCAAAACATTGGCAATGCAGCCCAGCTTCCAAGGAAAGATATAGCTGCAGTGGAGAGTGTCAAAGAACTCCAAGAAGAAGCAGGAGAAGATGAACGCAATGCAAATAAGGGCATGTAGGAACATGATGCAGAACAACAGAAGCGGCATCAAGAAGGCCCGGACCAGATGCAGAGCAAGTTATGGTCATAGACTTATCAAAACAAGTTGAAGAGGAAGTCATATAAGTGCAAGTCAAAAAAAAAAGGCAAGGTACGAGATGCGCAAGCTACAAAGCCAATGAAGCTAAAAAAAAAAAAATTAAAAAGATATTGTGCAAGGCAGCAGGCCGAACCACTCATATGTCCTTTGCTTTGTGGCTCGGGATGAGCCACAGGTGAGTGCTGGGGGCTTGTTGTCCCGGGAAAGGGGCATAAAAATGAAGTTCACGTGCACAACCAAGGAAAATGCACCACACACGTGATAGAAGAAAAGGAATATCATGAATGATGAGAAGAGCTCACGAAAGCATAATAGAGAGGTGTGCGACAAAGGAAAGGCAAGCGCAGAAGCACACACAGAGAAAATGGCCGGAAAGCAATAGGGTGGTCATGGGTGCAGAATCCAGCTTAAGTCGGTGGATGCCGCACGAGTGAAAGCACGTTGTAAGTAAGGCCATTAGTGCCTCGTGTCGAGTCATTATCACCACAGCTGTAGCCTTGGGGTCGACTGATGGTGACGGTTAATGCACTGCCTGTAAATAGTCGACCCAGTGTGGTCATGTAAAATGTTATAAATAGAATAGATTTAATAGTTAGAAGGTTGGTTTTTGTTAGTCGTAATTGCGGAATGGATTTGATAGATGAGATCTATATACAGTTGCAGAGAACAGATCTAAGAGAAAGGGAATTAGAATAGTGGAAGGAGAAAGCTCTGCTAGAGCGGTACAGATGCTAGGAGAGTTGATCCAGGCTGTGTGCGGATCTATAAGTAGTAGCAGTCAATTATGAGAAATAAGACAAAGAGCATGAGAACTATGAGTCTGAACTTAAAGACATATCCTAATCTGCATCTCGCAGACTGCAAGGTGCTATATCCTTTCTCATGCCAGATGAAGAGCACCTTGGTAGTTTTTCCCAGATGGGTTTCCACATTATTTCTATGTCCAAATGAGTGATTGATGTGGTGAATGTTTATGTGATTGATTAATAGTTTCTTTCCATATAAGGTTAAATATGATTCAATTACTATTAGTTTCTTGTAATTGGTAAATGGATGAACATAATGCCTTGTTGAATTGAACTTGTATAATTGTATATCATTCTGTATGATTCCTGACTTAAGTCATCGAGTCGATTGGCGTGAATCAGCTGCATCGCATGAGTTGCGCTAGCTGTGAGGGGGAAAATAAAGTTAGGTCACGCGTGATTACATACAGTTGTGCTCATTCACGCAGATGGAAACTCCTCTGTCTAGTCGCCCTGCTGCCTTCGTTGAGCTCCTTGGTTGTGAACCAAGGGGCTATACTTCCTTGACAATCGAGGAAACATGGTTCTAGCAGATACCCATCTATGGATATCTCGGGTGAGACTGTGCCTACTTTGTTGGTGTTTCCGATGGGGCTTGCTCTATCGGGCTGGTATCTTGGGTAGTTGTTGGATCGGCGGGCTACGCAGAACCCGAGTCTCGTAAGTGGGGAAAAGTGGCCAACAGGTGGACACGATTCTACGGATAGTTTGGATGGAAGAGAATTAAAATGCATGTAATATCCCGAATTTTGACATCGCACTAATGGGCATAGGTCCCATTGGATATGATGTTGCTTTGATGTTTATGTTTTGTATATTGGGCGTAAGACCCCACTGCACATGAGTGTGATAATTTGTTATATATATTGGGCGTAATCCAATGTATATGTTTTAGTTAGCATGTATGTGATTGTATATGTTCGACATGGACCCTAATAAATAAGAGTATTGTCGTAGGACAATATACTCATTATATTATGTGATTTAACTTAAAATGCATATACTAATATGATTATTGTTTAGAATGTGCAGAATATTGATTACATGATTGAGTTCTATAATGTGTTGGGCGTGGACCCTAAAGCACATGAGTGATGATATTTTGTGTTGAGCACAAGCTCTGGAGCACATAAGTGATTTAATGTTTATGTTGAGCACAAACGCTGAAGCACAAGGGTGATGAGATTTTCTGTTGAGTGCAAGATTTGGATCACATGAGTGATTTGATGTTTGTGTTGAGCGCTAGCTCTCGAGCACATGAGTTATGAGATGTTTGTGTTGAGCATAGGCTCTGAAGCACATGAAAAATAAGAATTGGAAGTGTTGGGTATAAGCCCTGGAGCACTCCAAATTGATGTTGAGCATAATCTCTAGAACATCGGATCCTTGGACATTGTATCCCTAGGTGTATTATACAAGTAGATCCTAGCATTAGTTTTGAGGGAAAGGCTCTGGAATTACACAAGTGTAAATCTCAGTATTAGCATTGAGTGTGGGCTTTGAATAACGCTAGTAGTTACTGAAAAATTAATTGTCTTGAGTGAGAATGGCTATGAAAAGCATTGATCTTATCTTACTTTTTTTTAAGTTGATTAAATGAAATTTTGAATTTCTACTTCTCATCAAGTACTGAAGAATTACCATAATATACGAGGTAATCCAACATGCAAGGAGGTTTAGAGCTGCCTAACTTAGTTGACCAACCTTACCTGAAGGTCTTGATAAAAGAAATGATTATAAGCTAATGAAAGCACCATGTAATTGGGATCATGTTATATGATCCCTAAATAAATATTAACAATACTATATGTATATATATAGTTTATATATGTTATAAATAAAAGGTTAAGTACATATATTAAATATAAGGGAATAATAATAACTATAATAATTGATAAAGAATCTATATGTTATTATTTACTAAAGGTAAATAAATAAATAAATATTAAATCCTAAAAGGGTTAGATTAGGAACTAGTAAAAGAGTTTCTAAGTTAATTATAATAAATTATTAACTTCACATAAAGATTATTTTCAAGAATATAATGGATTCTTGATCTAATTGAAGTTTAATTGCCCTTTTTCCTAAAGATTGTCTATAGAAACCCAAGCCAATGAAATGCTTGGGCATTCTATTCTATGTTATTCCATTTGTTGAGCCGATCATTGTCCCTAATAATTTTGGAGAGCATTCCAAAAGAAAAGCAATCTAGTTTAGAACCTGAGATTTGAGATAGGAGAAGCCTTACCTTTAGGAGCTCTAGAATACTTGCATGTTGGAACCAACTCGGAGGAATCTAGAATAAAATCATGAACAATTTTGGGTCACGGTTGGATGAAACGTGGTAGTTACCAAGTTATTCGGTTGACAGATATGAGTTCAGAATTATATAAGTTCTTATTAATTCGGTGTGTTTAAATGTGTAGGGTTCTAAACATTAATAAACTACAAATTGTAGCTATGAGGTTCTTACCTTCTCTAGTTCTTACATATTTTACTAAGTAACTTGTTTATAATCTTGATTTGGATATATGCATATTGAATACATGCTCCAGCTAGATTTCCATTAGCTTAAATTTACTGAAACTCAGTCTGAATTATTTCTATATAATCTCTAGAGTTAAATTTAATATTGCAGATTAATTCATTTGTTTAAATTAAATTCATCCTTTATTTCCTAGATAGTTGTTTACAGTTTAAATTCTTTTATTTCTTAAATGTAAATAGTTCTAGAATAATTTAAATGTCAAACAGTCTAATTTAGATTTAAACCCTAGTTGTTTGATAACTAGTTGCTAGATCTTGTTGAAACATTATTATAAAGTTAAACCGCACATTTCACAAAATTAGGTAAAATAAACCCTAATTTTGATTAAAACTAATTAAACTCATTCATTCCTTAAACTAAAACATTATATAAACTCTACATCAAAACATTTAAATAAACCGTTTATAATTACAAATAAATAGACAAGAGATAAAATATTTGAACTCATTAATTCAAACCCTCAACATAAATCCAAACAGTTTTCGATTCATACTACGAGACAAATGCATTTGTTCCCATCATATAAATGCTCTCAAAACACCAAATGTAAACAACATTACTAAAACAATAGAAAAATAATAAACACATTTTTTTCCAAACCATGCTATGAAAACATTAAAACATTTCTAAAAATCTTTATCACACCCTAGCCATTGAATCTCGTAAAGGATTGGCTCCGGGCCTTTATTTCATTTCTTAAATTACAGACAAAACAATATCAACGAAATGAAACAAACCATTTACAGTTTTAATTAATTATAAAAACAGAGTGATCCGCAACGCTTCGTGTTAGTGGGAAACCATTAACCATTACAAAAGAATCATATAAATGAATCATGGGTTTACAACCCTCAAACCACAAGTCCACTTAAATATCAGCCCAAGATTGAATCATGTAGGCTTCAAACAAATAAATCAAACACATTACAAGCTATAGCATTCAATAAGGGTTTCGCCTCTAAGGCTTCCCGTAAAGTTTTTAATATAACGAACTATACGGCAAACGAAAAAATAGAGCTACACTCACCATCTTATGCACAGTAAAAATTTAAACCATAAACACATTTAATATAATAAACCCATGTTGTGTATCAACGATATAAACCCATATTCATTCTTACAGCTACCAAAACAAACCCAACCACATTATTTAATTAAAACCACACGTTGCTACTTTACACAGTCGAATCATCGTGCCAATGGAATTGTAAAATAAAATAAAATGCATCATAAAAAGAACCAATGAATCATTTACCCAAAACAAATATTTCTGTTTAAAGTCAAACAAAACAAAATTCATGTTGTTTCCAACAATAAACTATATACACAGAGCCGAATCAATTTTTAACGGTCAACATTTATCTAAAAATTACATTTGGAAGAGCCATGGAAGGATACACAGTTGCATATACAGATGCCAATCATTTATCCAAATCCCAAACAACAAAACGACTCAATGATTCATTTCCCACAACCAAGGTCAAATCCTCTACTAAGACACACAACAAGTGTAAGGGCATTTCGAAATTCAGGGCTTACCTAGAGATTGGTTGCGCAAGAAACCTACGAAACTGCCCTCAAGCCATGCAGAGTGCCCATGCTTTCCCACCTACATAGACCATAACAAAGGATATCATAAGTATGTGTTATTCAAACCATAATCAAATAAACATTACAAATGTACAAACTAGAGTCGAAACACATACCTATCAAAGAGTGTGGAAGCCTGATGATTGCGCAACCCTCACGAGGAGTGCGAGACCACAACCTCCACCATAATGAAAAGCAAATGAACGATATCCAAACCCTACACGGCACTTGGGGAATTCTTCCCATGCTTCCCAAGTCTCAATTAATTCTCCACCCTGTCTACCACTATCACATAGATCAAAACACACTACGATATATTTTGGGATCACGTCGTATACACCATTGTTTACCAACCCCATCGCCTAGGTCTTAAACCCTCCATCATCTTACTATTTTCATAGTTAAGCCATAGTATCGATGGCATATGTTTATGCCATAGCCATAAACCCTTCATACTATAAAGTTCAACCATATATTATATTGCATCTAAGGTTTTAAAACCTTAGCATATAATTACAACATGCATACATATAAGTTACAAACCCTTCTTATCATAGGATTTTAAGGTTTAGTTTAGGATTAGGACTTTGGTTCTCTTGTAAACATTTATGCATAGGAATATCTTAGTGAAGGTATAGCTTTCTGTAAAATGTAGGATTTTTTGTCTCTACGACCATAGGATTGAGTTCACCGACGAAATCCCCTATACAAGAAAATAAATACATGCTTTAGTTCAAGACGAACTAAGTAAACCCTGTAGCAATAGGAATCCTTTCTCAGTGGACCATTAAGGGATAGAACCCCGCCACTCCACCCCTTGACATAAATAGGTAAGTTAGCCTCTTTATAAATAAAACCATAAGTGAATTTAAAGATACGTAAACAAAAGTAAAACATAAAACAACATAAGTGTCAACAAATGTCAGCAATTAATACACAAGAAAACTAAATTATGAACATGTCAAAGTCATAGAACAACATCATGTAAAACATTGTCATCATACACGAAATACATTTAGGAAAAGAAGCTTATAGAACTTAGGTTCATATTTACAAACAAGTTTTATTCCACAGAAGTTTTAAAGATGTCCTTGAATTTAGTATTTTATTAGCCTACAATTTTTTTTAATTATTAATTTTAGGATCATTACAATGCGTGGGCTCTTTTGGATTTGTTTTCGGGGAAAAAAGGTTTTTTTTTGTTGGTATGTTAGTTAGTTCCTTGTCTTTGTACATCCCATATTGATAATTGTAGAGCATATAAAATTAGATTACACAACTGAATATAAATTTATATACATTTACTATTTCAAAATTGAATTTCCTTACTTGGGTTTTTTGCTTTCCTTTAGAAGACACACTTGGCTGCATATTTCGCCCTTGCAGGTTGAAAATTTGAAGCAAAATCATCAACCCTACCTGTACTCATGTGCTTTGCAGAAATGGAAAGCGGACGAGGAAGTGAAAATGGAGAAGATAAGGTATATTTACTCTACATATAATACTTAAGTGATATAATTGGGTTTTTATTTTTATTTTTTAGGTTTAAGTTTATAATTAGAATAGTCGAGGCTTAACTTGTGGCAAGTGAATACCTATAGATCACAATTCAAGTGCCACAAACTAATTAAATATGTTACTCATTCTCTATGTAGTTGTAATCCCCTACTTGTCTAAGTATAGCTAACCGTTATTTCCCGCCGGCCTTCTTCTAGTTAAACTAGTTGTCTTCCATGAACTCCCCATGCATATATTCTATTCCTTGCATGAGAATCACATACCGCTTTTTTAAGGCTCTATGATCCACCTATATACCATCACTAATAAATTTGAACCCAAATTCTGATGACATATTTTTCTTAATTTTGACAACACTCCATCTAACATTCGACAGAGTTTTTTCTTGTTAAACGCCAATAAAAATTCATCGGATATTCGATAGATGAATCTTGAAGACACAACATTCCCATTGAGTCGTGCATTGCTGGTGTCACATACTCCAAAATGCAATGGATTTGGGCAGTGACAAATGAACTGGTTATCTATTCATAAATACAAATAATAAAAATGATTTATGTGATAGACAACTAAGTATTCAAAGTCAATATCACAAGTATGACTTGGGCCACTCAGTTTTGGAGTCAACTCATACTTAGAAGAATACAATATTTTATTTCAAAGTTAAACATGATTAACTCTATTCACAATTTAGATACGTTGTTGTTAATTTTTATCCTGATGAATGGTTCTGTAACGAATTCAATGGTCTTATGAATTGGAATTGTATAACTGACATAAATGCTAATGAAACTTTGGTTCAATGGTGGTCCATTTCCAGTTGAGAAATCCATTCTCCCTTTGATCTATCCCTCACAAAAGACATGACCAAAATGCGTTGAAAATTGGCACATTTGTTGGATGAATTTGGTGGAAAATAAATAACTACCCCCATTTTTTTTCAAATCAAAATTTGGAATAAAAAAGACAAAATTGTACCTCAAGCATATAGTTGCATCTTCTGCAGTAGAACCCTCTTCTTTGGAAAGAGAATAAATATATCTCCTCAATGCTTGCAAAATATTAATGCGTACGCCATCCAATAAAGAATTGTCAAACATGTAGTAATTCCCCAACAAAATCATCAAGCCTGAATGTCTCAAAAACAATTATTTACTAAAAAATCTCAAAGAGTTTTAAACATATAACAAATTCGACACCAATTCCTTTAAGATACATAAATCAATGGATTAAGGGGCTAGTTGGGGAAAACATGGAATTAACCATGGAAATAATGATCTCGAACCCTAACCCTGGACTTGCACTGCTTAGGTAGAATGGTTTTTTCGATAGCATTCTCTATCGATCCCCTCACATGAGTACTCTTACGGGAAGGTCCCAAGTTCCAAACCTCTAAATTCTTTCTTCTAAACCTTTTATGAGGTTTTATACTCAAAACCTCAACCTCCTTTCCTTTTTTTCCTTCAAGATCTCCCGTATTCGAATCCTCATGAACCTATTTTGTGGTATTTCTAGGCCTATTGATGTCGTCCTTTCTCCTCCTTTTTCTCCTTGGAGTTTGATCGTTGCACTTCCTCTTACTACCATTTATGTTTTATGGTATCAGAATGTGATAGGAACCATCATTATCTAGCTCGTCTGCATTCGGGTCCTCATACTTTACCTTGTAAAACCCCTTGAACCCTTGAATTAATTCTATATGATCTTACCCATGATTTTCTCTCTACATTCAAATATGTTTCCTTCTATCGTCCGTGACCTTGTCGCATGATTGTCAGAATGGTGTTAGCACAAACTAAGTAATCGTTTTCATCGCCTTCCATTTTTATTCTCCAGCCTTAACAATAAATCAAGCAATATAATGGGAAGGAAATGAATAATAGAAAATATATGTGGAACTATGTAGTCCAAAAATATGAAAAGAAGACAATCTCTAAGATAATGTACCGCCATACAAAAATTGCTAATATGAAGTGTGTGGTGGAAAACAATATGAGTGGCGTACATTTTCACTCAAATACTTATTTATGTAGTTAGTTGTCATGGGGTCAAGCATATGGTCCTAGAATCTCAACAAACGTTACTCCAAAAACAACATTTTAAAATAAAGAAAATTTGAATTTTCAAATTGGTGTTATTAAAAAAATAATGGAAAGAGTTAAATTAGGGACTGCATTAACAAAAAAAATTATTTTTATATCAAGAGAAAGAGAATGAAACATTTTCCAACAAAGACAAGCCATAATACCAAAACAAAACAAAAAAAGTGTAAGAGAAACAAAAAAAAGGCCCTAAAGTAGTGCAAGGCCATAATATAAGATACCAATAAGGTTAAAAGGATCCACAAAAAATTAGAAAAAAAGAAAAATAGAAAGTTCCACTATTACCATATGTTGGGCACATATAAAAATATTGTTGGGAGTGCAAGATTGTGTAATCTTATCTTGTTTCCTTTGGAAATAAACAAGATCAAGCTCTAAATGTTGAAATGAAGGACTCCAATGATTTAAATTAAGATTGTTTGACTATAAGCTGAGGAAAAACAAAACACATGAAAATCAAGGAGAAAATAGTGATGACAATGACAATGACGATGATGATAGTGATGATGACAATGGAAATGAGAATGATAACGACAATGACAAGGAGAATGAAATGAATGACTATGATGATGATGACGATGATGAAAATGATGAGGATGATAATGATGATGATGGTGATCTAGATGACAATGAAAATGATGATGATGATGATGTAGATAATGATGATGGTCATCATCATCATCATGATATCTATTAAAATTGTCATCATCGTCATCTTGATTACTATTTGCATCATCATCATCATCATTGTCATGGTCCTCATCATCATTACTATATTATACTCCCTAGGTGTAGTGTGGATGGGTTGGTCTTAATGATTATCCTATGAGATGTACCAATGCCACCAACACTTCATAAACTTTAGGTGACTAAATTTTTATTTTTCACAATAGGTGAAATTGTGTAAATTGGAATGAAGGAATGCATGCCAAAAAATACTAGTGCAAAACATGGGCTATCAAACATGTTGTTGTTGGCCAATGGGAACATGTACATCTGCACTACATTGAACCCAAAATAGGTTGTAATAGAATATTCATCTGCAAGTTTAGAGATTCCAAACATGAGTTTGGTAAATTTATTACTAGGATCTCTTATTACGTTCATTGCTATAGCAACATCATGGACTATGCGTCGCTATAGCAACCTGGAATCTTTGAGAAAAATACAAATGTGAAATTGTAAATCAAGCTAAATAAAATAGATTTTAAGCAAAGTCTGGAGAGGGTAGTAGCTCAATCCCCATGTTTAATCTAAAGGACCCTACATCAGCTATCCCCAACTTGATTGAACTAATGTCCCAAGCGAGTGTACCAAATTAGGGTTATGGATACTGCACAAATAAAAAATGAAATTACCAAGTTTATCGACATTTTGAGGCTAGTGCAGTCTCCTCTTATATCAATGTATCCTCTACTCGATGTTGGAAGGAATGAGGGGTAACACGATCTCCTCTACTTGATGTTCGACAGATTGATAGCTAGCACGGTCTCCACAATCTCGTTAGTCTCATATAATCGAAGATCAATGAAACAAGGCCTAGCTCGAAGCTTTGAACTATTATTTTTCCTACCACGTAATGTTTTAGCAAGAAAAAACCCTTCAACAATGAAGTTTTGAGGCTTCTAATTCTGGTTCGTGACCTAGATGACCCTCCTTCGACTATGTTGTGAGCTTCCTGATGCCCGTTTGACTATGATGTGATATGTGTGAGCCTTATTGGACTGGGTTGTCATTACCTATGTGGTCCTTCTAGATCGGCCTATTGGATTCGAAAAAAAAAATGGAATGAGCTCAGTCAAAAAATGTCAAATGAAATGGTAAGTTGTAAAACTCCACATATGGTAAGTCCTCAAACTCCACATATTCATGTTTTAGAGAATGGGTTAGGTGAATGACTTAGTTTAGATTTATTTAACATAGTTTTCATTTTTGTGATTTATCTTTTGTTGGTTTAATAGCCTATATTTTATTTTCATAGTTTATTTTATGTTGCATGAATACTTAGCACTTTATGTAATCCTCATTTTTCAAATACCTTAGTCCTTGTATATTTTAGGATCTTTTTAATGCATAATTTGAATTAGCCATACATTGGGTAAAATGACATATCTAGGAGATTATATCTTTGTGGGTAAGCATATAGTGTGCAAAATATTCAAAATATCATGTCCTTTGATAATAAATTAAAATTTACTTTTGATTTTGATGGAATTAATTTATGTAGGAATGATGAAGCAAACTTTTCATTATTTTTTATTATTATTTGATTCTTCCCATTATTTATTTCTTACTTTTTATTTTTATTTCGTCGCTATTTCAATGAACTATTGCCTCTATAGTGAATAACCTTTATGTGTGTCGTTGTAGCGACGATTATCGAGGGTCGAAAAAAAGTTCTGAAATTTTTATCTGTTTATCCATGAAATTTTCAATTTTAACTTAATCGTGGCAATATTTTGTGGAACTTTTGAGCCATATGTACTAGTTTTAGGGTTATCACATTTTCTTTTTGTTACACAATATTGGGCCTTGTCAACAATCTTAAAGGATTTCACCCAATGTGGGATAGGATGCACACCGTTGTGCATAATTTCCCACAACAAATATAATTTGAACATATAAATGAAACAAAGAGAGACGTTTTCCCCCTAGAGAAACACTACCTCAACCTAATTGAATATCACTGAAGAAAATGGATGAAAGAAGTTAAAAGGGACTATGTTTTGGTTGTATAGTCTAAAGGGAATAAATGTGAAGAAACTAAATTTTGGACCTTGGGGAATAATTAGGAGGAGGAAATAGATTCATCAAAACAAATGATTGAGGAATAATTTTTTAATCAACAAAATAAATGAAAATATGTAGAAATTATACACAACATAAATAATGACCAATGTGAAATATCAGTTCAGGCCTTCATAATTTTTTCATCATCCCAAACCCTCAATATTGGGGGTTAAATTAAGAAGCAAAATATCTTGGTACTAATCAATTCAAGAAATACACATAATTTCATTGATAAAATTTTAGGAGAGCGACTCAATTGTTTTATGTATTCAGTGACAATTTTTCAAGTATTGGTTATCAATGGGGAAGTATTAATTGTGGAGGGAAATGACATAAGATTAAACTTAGTAAGGAATACTATGATTTATCAAGTCCCATGTATGTCATTCCCATTGGAGTAGATGTTGTTCTATGGATTCAATGGTTGAAAACTTTTGACAAAGTTTCTACAAAATATAATGAAGTATTCAAGATATTGGAGTTGGAAAGAGTTCAATATGAACTCAAAAGGTTTAAATCTCTACCCTCTTAGAGGATCATCTCTCATAGAATGGAAAAGCTCCTAAAAAATATTTTTGTGGAGTTATTGCTAGAATTTACTCTATGGAAGTGAAGCATGAAGATGAAAGTATTCCATATGACTTAAAAGGTGCCTTGGAAAAGAACCATAGAGTGTTCCAAGATCTTCCTAAAGGAGTACCTCCATCTAGGTGACATGAACGTGAAATTGAGATTGAAAGTAATCCTCCTTATAAAAGTCCTTATAGATATCCACATCAACAAAAGGAAGAGATTGACAAATTCAGGTACAAGATATGTTAGATGTAGTTATTATTCAACCAAGCAAGAGTTTCTTTTCAACACCAATAGTGATGGTCAAAAGAAAGATAATTCTTGGAGAATGTGCCTGATTATAGAGATATAAACAAAATCATCATCAAGAATAAATTTCCCTCTCCAAATATTGATGATCTATTATATGAGATTCATGGAGTGGCTGACTTCACAAAGTTAGATCTAAAATGAAGATACCATCAAATTAGATTAAGAGAAAAATACATTATGAAAACAAATTTTATAACACATCAAGGGCACTATGAGTTCTTGGTTATGCCTTTTGGGTGAACTAATTTTCTTTCTAATTTTTAAATCCTTATGAAAAAAATGGCCTTATATTTGAATATTTACGTTGGTTTTCTTTGTTGATATACTTATTTATAAAAAATCATGGGAAAAACACTTTAAACAAGTGGATCAAGTCTTACATATTCTCAAGAACAAACAATTATATGTAAAAAAAATCAAAATGTGCTTGTGGGAAACAAGGTCATATTGTTTCAAGAGAAGGGGTCAATGTGGATCCTCAAAAGATTGAAGCTATCATAAAATTTCCTATTCATATGAAAATCAAGATTTTTATAGGATTTTTGGATCTTACAGGGTATTACAAGAAATTTGTTCAGAATTATGAATGCATTGAGAGACTGCTCACATCTATCTTGAAGAAAAATTCATTTGTGTGGAATGAAGAAACTGCCTTAAGGAATTCTCACTCCTAGAGGTTGTTATGTCTTCTACACCAGTATTAGCAACATGTTACTTCAGTAAAACATTCATAGTCAAATGTGATGCATTGGGAAAAGGAAATTGTAGTATTTTTCCAATAAAGGAGTCCATTGGCTTTTGAAAGTAAATAATTCAAAGGAAATTCCATGGTCAAATATACATATGAAAAAGAAATGGAAACAATTTTTCATGTGGTAAAAAAATGGTGAAAATATCTCATTCGGAGACAATTTAAAGTCAATACAAGCCATCATACCCTAAATTCATCATTGGAACAAAGAGTCTCATCAAACGGACAACAAAAATAGGTATTGAAAATGCAAGGATTTGGTTTTAAAATAATCTAAAAAAAGGGAAGGAAAATGTGGTAGTAGATTCCATTTTCATAATAGAAGAATCCTCAAACTTATATTCCATGCCATCTTCCATTCTTGTGTGGTTGGAAGAAGCTCATCCTGAATGGAAAGAATATATTAGTACTTTATATAAAATACAATGTCTAAAAGAAGAGAATGTCTCTATGGAACATTGGGAATGGAAGAGAGATGTTCTTTGGTACAAGGGTAGAATATTTTTATGACCTCAACCAAAGTTGAAAGAACAAATATTAAGGGAGTATCATAACTATATGATGTCAAGGCTTCAAATTTTCTTAAAACTTCAATAGGTGTTTTCCAAAATCACAAGGTAAAGATGTTATTTTTGTGGTGGTGGATAGACTCACAAAATGTGCACTTTTTTGTGGAAATAAAATTACATATACTGCAAGCTAAATAGATAAAATGTTCATGAAGGAAATTCATTAACTTAATAGATTTCATAAAATAATAAACACTTATAAAAATGCAAAATTCAAAAATAAAAATAAAAATAATCATGGAAATTAAAAGGTTAACAAATGCTTAGAAATTTATATCTAATTTATTTAGAATGATTTTTAAGAAGAAAAAAAAATTCAAGCCTCCATTAGTACTGTTTTCAACACTAAAACTTTAATTTAGTTATAATGATAGGATTTATATGAACTTATTACAAATTGTCGTCATCATAAACAAATTGAAAATAAACTTGATAATTGTTATCTTTATGTTATTAGTATTAATAATCAGAGTCACCCTTAGATTTATGCGAGAGTAGGTGCAGAATTTATCACAAATTTGCAATACAAAATATTTATTTTAGAGTTTTAAATTGCCTTTTAAAAAATTAATTTTTTTGTGTTTCTTTACAAGCAATAATGTCTACATCTATAAACTTTGTTTTAAAGTTGAAATGTATTTTATGTGACTTATTAAATTGTACATCTATTGGACCTTAAGAAGCATAATACTTGGTTTACTTTAAAAATATTGTTTGTGTGCTCGAAAAACTTGCTCATTATAGTTTTGGAAAGTTAGGAGGTTATAAAGGTTTGTATTGTATAAAATACTATGAAACTTATATCTAATGTGGGTGTAAGCAGGGAACTCTAAGAGAAAGTGATTTTCATCATCAATGCTCATAGACTCACAAAGATGAAAAAACCTTTCCACCCATGACGCATGACGACACTTTATGAAAACTCCTTTCAGTCACCCAAAGGACACCTATGGATGGAAGGGACATATCTAGAATTATGTAACTATTTTCAACATATTTTGTAGATCATTGAAAAGGTATCAAACTAAGGAACAACCTTGGAGAAGACACCAACTCCTAAAAATGCTTGGAAATACCCTAAAAGTGACTTTTTTGACCCACTCACGAGTTTTCGGTGGGAAACATGCATTTTTACACTTTGCACTCGTGAGTTGTCAAAAGGAAACCCATGTGTATGTGCTGTAGAAGTCAAAAAATATTCATTATAGAAATTTGAGTAGTTTAGATGGTTATGGAACTGCTCCTTCAGTTGTAACTGGCCTTTTTTGACCCTAACTCTTCAAAATAGTTTATAAGAGAGGGAGAGGGGTCAATGAAAAGGGACTTGGATTTTGGCATTGTTATGCTGGTGAAATTGGGATTCTCATCCCCTCTACCTTTCCCCTAATTGTCATCTTCCTTTGTTGCATATTTTGGAGGCTGAGATTCTTGGAAAAGAGAAGCAGGAGATCTAGATCAAAGGTTGCATAAGGAGAAGGTATATCTTGTACTTATTTCATTGATTAATAAATATTTGATGCTCTTCCCTTTCTAAATCATTGTATGATAGATGTTGAATCAATGTTTATGATCACATGTTAATGTTTATCATATTGGGGTTTCATTTTATCTTGATTATCATTGTCTTATATGTGGTCAAATTGGTTTGAGGAAGGTTTGAAGTTGTTTTGTAGGTCTCTTCGATTGGAGAGCAAGAGGAGGGATAAAGAGAAAGCTTGGATCAGCCTTCAGTTTGTAGGGTATGAACCCTTCTAACCCTTGAAACCTTGTTTAATTTATGCTTGCAAATATTTCTATATCAGTCTTTATACCCCTAGTATGTTGGTGGCCTCAACCCCAACCATAGGAACACTTTCCCTAACAACAGAACTAGTGACTCCACTAGGGAAGCCTTGTTTGTTTTGGGGTCTCCTTGTCTTTTTTTTCCAGTGTAATTGAGGTTCTAAGTCCTTCTTGTAGGTTAAGAGTTACTCGTAAGTCCTTGAACACCTTCCTTGCCTTTTTTAGGTTATATATTACTTTTTTTAGGCCTTCCACCAACCACACGTGATTGTTACATTGCACAGTAGAATTTTACTGATGCACATGTGACTTCCCTTTGGTAAACATGTGTTTCACTCACGCATTTGCTTAAGGAAACTCGTGTGTCCCCTTTTTCAGTAGTTTTTCACCCTTTTTGGGTATGTTTGGGGTGGTCTGGTGCTATTTGTTGGGTCCTCCTCTGTCTTTTTCCTATGTAAGACCCTTGTGGATTGGTGTACTCCATTGAACTCTTGACTTGGTTTTCAGTCATTTTATTAAGCCTTTGGGATTGTCTGTTGCTCTTTGCCCCACCTCCTTGCTTGTCTTGGCCTTGTGGTGCATGGTTCTAATCATCCTCTGTTAGCAGACATAGTTTGAACTTAGGATCTTTTTTACCTTTATTTCCTTCATCTTTGTTGGTTAACTTATCCATGGCTAAGTGGTTGGCTTGTCCCATTATGTAAGTCTACCTTCCAAGCAATGTCTAATATGACTTTAGGGAAGCCTAGGGTCTGTTTGGTGGTTATAGAGAAAGAGTCATTTTGCTTTGTTTATATTATCTACATGCATTAGTTTGTAGGTTGTTTTTCTTTGTCATTAATAAAGAAAAAGTAAAAAATAACAAGTATTTTCTTTATATGAATTTAGGCTAGGGTTTAGTCTTAGGTGCATTGCATGTCTTTTTTTCTTGAAAATTTAAAAAAAAACTTTCTTTTATGGCCTCCATTTTCAATTTTGAAAAGAAAAGAGAAGTAAAAGTTTGCATTTTAAATTCTCTTTCATATTAGTCATCTTGTTTCTAATTTCAATTCAAAACACCATTGATTTCATCACCTCTACCTTTGAGTAATCAAAATCCCTTAAAAGAAACGTTTATATTTAAAATATATTAGTAACATTTTATTTCTAAGGATGACACACACTACTCTAGGTTAGTTTTTTGGGTTAGGGACATATTTAACTGCCCAAAACTTTAAACTCAAACCTAGTGGCCTTTCATTCAGGAAATCCAATCCCATAAAGAAAGACACTAGAAATCTCCTCTAACATAAGAGTCAAGCACAAGGTTGTGCAATACTGAGTAGTTGAGATACCCCTCCTATAGTCCATAGAGAACACACCATAGTTGTTGTACGTATGGGGGCTCACTTAGTACCTCCTCCCAGACCTATGTGGTTCCTGGTACAGTTTGATTTTTAGGCTTAGTTACCCTTCCCATGTGCATTGATTGGACTGATGAATCTTCCACCAGAATTTATTTGTGATCTTGGTAACCTTAGCATATTGACATATAGGACTCTACACGAGTGGCAGTAGAAGGCTATTTCCATTGTACCTAGGGCACACGTGGGAGGAAACCTCATCCATATATTTGGAAAATTGTTTGGTGATTCAAACACTTGCCCCAAAGTGATTCTATAGGGACCGTGGGTAAATTTCCCTCTCCCTTAACTGGTTAGATATGGGCCCTCATTATCTCAGACTCTCCTTTGGAAGGTATCCATGTGTGCCTAGTCTAGATACTTAGGTTTTTCTTCTGGTGGTGTGCTCTTTATGTTGTTGGTTTCCAGTTGACCTCATATTTTTATTTCTTGTTAAGTCATAAACTATGGCTATTATCCCTACAAACATTAACCAAGAGGCCCCAATTCCAAGGGTTTCTTATGCTTTTCCTTTTACTAGGAATGTTGGTGTTCCTTTGATGGGAACTTTGAATCTTCCTCAATTCACCCTTGGGCTACCAGTTTAGTTGTTTTTCACTCCTATTGTCTTGAATGCTCCTGATCCTTCAAAAGAAAACAATTTATATCAAGGGCATCAAAACAATATCTCCCCTTCACCAGTATAAACATCTACTCCTTCTTCTCCCTCATGCGGTGAAAGTTCTGATACTAGTAACTTGCAGTCTAAAAGGAATAGAATAAGGAAGAATAGGAAGAAGAAACAAAAGAAAGGGGGAAAATACTTAGCCTCTGTATTTCATGATGGTGGAATACACTCAACCTTTGCAAGTCATGTTGGACCTCACCACCTATCCTCTGGAATTCATGCTGGGGGAATCCACCCAGCCTCTGTAAGTCATACTGGGGGAATTTACTCAACCTCTATAAGTTATGTTAATCCTAACTACCTAGCCTCTAGAGGTCATGCTGGGGGAAAAAAATCAGCCTTTGCAAGTTATACTGACACTGTTGAGAAAATAACTATTCAAAATGCAATCCTAAGTTCACTTGTAAGATTTGCGAGGGATATCATCTTACTCATCATCTCCCTGCTATTGCGGATGTACGAAGAGTGTGGTCTGAGTCTCAAGGATATCCTGCTCCTGAACAACCTGTAGTTTCCCAACAACCTATTCAACCTTCCTTTAATCAAGTGATTGAACCAATGTCATCTTTGTTCAATACCAATCTTCCTCTAAAGAGTGACATTCATCAAGTGGTTGAATCGATGTCATCTTCGATCAGTCCCAATCTTCCTTTGGAGAGTGAATTATCTGCTAGTCATGTTTTCTTCACTGGTAGTTCAGAACTTTCTAGAAAAGAGGGAACTGAATTTGCTTTGAATGAATCCTTGAAAAGCCCTCAGATTGCTTCCTTTAACTGAGATAGCCTAGTTGATTCATGCCTTCCTTCATATTCACCTTTTTAAAAAAATCTCCAAATCAAACACTACATGATTTCCATTTGTATTGTAGATGAAGGAGCCTCTGTTAGTATTTTATCTACACGTGCTTGGAGAGGCATGGGATTTCCTAGTCTTATTTCAAATGATAGTCAGTTATTGACTTTTGATAGAATAACTAGAAAAAATTCGAGAGTTCTTACTCAAACACATGTTACTTTGGGTGGAAAGACTGACTTAGTTCATTTTAAGGTTATAGAGAACCACTTGGGATTTAATATGGTCCTTAGGATTGATTATGTGTATGCTATGAAATTTGTGGTGTATACTCTCTTTCATGTGATGCATTTTTCTCACAATGAAAAGTATTTTCACTATTGATCAGTTGAAATTCATCGATCCCCCTCTTTACCCAATTGTAGACCAAGTCTATCCTTTGCTAATTATCAGTTTTTTGGTAGGCACTACCCCGCCACGGGTGAATTATGTGGCCTCATATCCCTTGTATACAATTTCTACTGAGAAGAATCCTTTGGGTTCTTGCTTATCTCCTTGGTACTTGGTCCTAGCAATTGACCAGGTGATCTATTCAATGGGAATTTTAAGGCCCTCTATCGATCCTATTGATCCAGTTTGATGTTTAGGCTTGTGTCCTATGTGGGATGGTCTCCTTCCTTCGGATGAAGTCTTCCTAGAGTCTATGATATAGTTTGACCTTCTTACGGATGTTGACTTAGTTGTGATTAATTAAAACCCTAAACTTCTTAGTAAGTATGATCCTTCTTTTGATCGATCCTCCTATGTTGGCATTGTTGAGTCTTTGGACTCTCCCATCGAGTAGCAAGTCGGTGATCCTAATGAGTATGACAGTTATTGTAGAATTTTTTATTCCTGTAATGTTGAATCTCTTTTTGCAGACTCCATTACCTCTTTCAACTTTATCTTTCCTCTTGAGGTTGGTATTTCCAATAATAAATCCTTAGGACTTGGCATTATATAGTCTTCTTCAATCAATTCTGCCTTGACTATGATTTTTGTATAAGATAACAAAGTTTCCAGTGTTTCTACAAAAGTGGCCTATATCGGATCTCTTATTCTGAATATGATCTTGATATTTTTTTTTCTTGGAGACAGGATTCTTATTTGGATTCACAATTGTTTACTTTCCTCACTTTTTGGTTCAAGTTGTAACCGCATTTTCCTACATCCTGCCTAGGATTATGAGCCTGATTCCAACTTCCACATTTTTAGCTCATTATATAAGTTCTCATCTCTGCTCTCATCATTGCTTGGTCTTGTATATTTCTGTTGTTTCAACTTGACACCTTTTACCTGGACGAGACATTCCTTGAGTGTTCTTATCTTACTCATGTTCCTTACACTATGCTTAGGTTAGTTCCTTGTGCTTGGAACTAATTTTGCATGCCTCTGACACTCATCTCCTCGCATTTAGATAATTCTTCATGATTTCCTTCGATCTTGTTAAAAACAGTAAGGAGGCCACGAGTTGAATTTTTTGAACTCATTAAAATTTTACGGGAAAGTTATGGAGTTACCTTTAAGCTCTAGTTTGACTCCTTAAATATGACTAGATTGTCAATTTCACGTGTCCCTTTAAACTCGTTAAAGGATGTGAAGGAACATGCACATAGGTATAAGTTTATCTCTTTTTCAGACCATGTGGATTACTTATGAAAAAGAATACTCTAGTTGTTTTTGGCTAGAAGAGTATTTCCAGTTATAGGTTTATCTCTCTTTCAGTCTTGGGAGACTAAATTTACAAAAAATGAACTTTTTTAGCTTACTTTTATCCTTTTCATGATCTGGTTTAAACTATGAAAAATATTATGAGCGATCTTTATGCCATTTTCATGCTCGCTAAAAATTGAAGACAAAAGAATCTAGTGATATTGCTTTCCTTCACACTCGATAAAAATAAAGCATTCTGATTGTTTTTGAATGAGCGTCGATATGGTGATAGTTTAACCCTTTTTTGACTTTGTCGACTAACTATGAAAAAGGCATACCTTGGTTCATCTGAGCTAAGAGAATTCTCCTATGGATTGTTTTATACTTTTTTCGACTTAGGAGACTAACTTTACGAAAAAGTTCCCCCTAGAGTCTTCTTTGGTGTTTTGAGGCTCTCGGTTTCTGAAAAATTCGCTAAGCATTCACTAATTCGGGCTCGTAAAATCCACAAATCATTGCTTTATAAAGTATTATTCTATCTCTTCTTCGAGCTTGGAAACAATGAAGAAGGTATTGAGTTCACTTTCTTGGACTCGTTAAACCTTTATAAGAAAAAAGGAAAGGGAATTTCATTCAAATGTCTTTTATACCATGGCATCAATTCTTGTCATTCTTGAACAAAGCACCAGTATTGAGTCTATCTAGTTGGGTTCTAGTTTTTTACCTTCACCTTATTCAGAGTTCTTACTCCTCTGGTTGGTTCCTTTTCCACTGTATATGGAGAATCTTTCAATGTATCCTACATTGCAATTTTCTATCGTTGGTCCCTTCAAGTCAAAAATTTGCCTAAGTCAGTATTGTGTCATGCTCATTTTTCAAGGATAAAACCTTTGTCGTTCATTCTGCAGTTTCCTTGACATTTTTTTTAAAATCATTCCTTAGCATCAATTCATTACATCTAGTCTTCAGTGTTCCTTGTTGCAAAAATTTGTGCCAGTTCGAGATCTATTCATTCTTTGACTTTCCTCATGTTGGATGGTTGAGGATGCTTTAATTCCTTCCTTCCTA
Organism: Pseudotsuga menziesii; assembly: GCA_001517045.1. NCBI lineage: Eukaryota > Viridiplantae > Streptophyta > Pinopsida > Pinales > Pinaceae > Pseudotsuga > Pseudotsuga menziesii. Next base: position 68,222 of record LPNX010046628.1, on the reverse strand, counting down.
TGGATCTCTTCTTATCGACTTCAAAACATCCTGCTCTAGGAATAAGATTTATAGTTTATGATAGTACCTTGTGGATGGCAGTCATCAGTGGAAATTTACTTCGCTATTTGGTAGCGGGAATACCTTAATGTATCCTACTCGATAGATTCTTCATGTGTTTGAATTCAAAACCACTTATTCACACTTGTTAGAATGTACTGGGTACTTTGGGTACCATTTTCATTAATGGTGGTTTCCCTCGCGTTTGTTAATGGTTCTCATCAATGACCGGTAATCAAACGATTTCCTCCATGTTCGATGTCAAATCCTTTATTCACATGGTTAGGATTCGTACCTTTGGGTGGTTTGGATTAAATACCTTGGGTTGTTAGTAGCATCATCATATTTTTCTATTTCCTGAGTTTCATAAGACGTTGTTGCACTTCATATGAAATTTTTTGATACATAGATCCACCTTATATTCTTGTGGCTATGATCGATTATTTGAGCATGGATCCATGTTCATTTGCGTTGATGACTCCTTTAGATTTCATATGGCGCCTTTTTTCATATTGTTTGACCATGATAGTTACATCAGTGATACATATGTTGGACCTTCCTAGTATCTTTCTGGCGATCATTTGTATATGGACATGTATGTCCCAAAGATCAGTTTTTTTCTGGAATTTATCTCTCTTTTAGGTACCTTCGTTTGAGCCTACGATCTTGTATTCTCTAGTTTTTCTGACTGCATCTCAGCCGTTCTATTATAATGTATTCCAGGGATCATCTTCCCCTCTAACCTCATACATTAAGGGGCGTTTGTTATATCCCAAAATGGCACTTCTCCATTCGTGACGACATTTACATGTTTGGTCGCATGACGACATTTCATGATACACTTCATGAAAATTCCTGTTAATCACCCAAAGGACACGTGTATGGAAGGTTTTATCTCTAGGGTTGTAACCTAGATTTACCTTAGAATTTTGATTTTTACATTGTCATTTTCCTAATTCTACCACAGCTTGTACAAAATTTACCCTAGCTCCTACTTGTTTTATCATTATATCATTTATTAAATCAAAATAAGGCTCATTTTTATTCGATTATTCAAAGTTTTTAATTCTTTGTTGAAACAATACAAAATATAATAATATCATGCCTAAATGCTATCATAGCCCGAATGTCATAAGTTTTATTTCATATATGACTTTGGGTTTTATGTTGGGAGCGTATTAAAAAATGTGAAAAATAATGATGCTGTTAGTTTCGCTCCTGCATTAGACATTTCGCAAGGTTTGTAAAAAGATGTTTAACTGATATATTGTTTCATTAAAGGAGATACACCAACCCTAAGGTCATTTCAAGCCAAGAATTTAATCACTCATATCAAAATTTACATGCAACAGATTGATATCATCACGAATTATGGACCTTGGTTTTTGGTTTTCAGCTAACCATATACAATTGAACTTCTTGGTATAGCTTGCATTTTATGGAATATTTTACAAGCATTCTGGTTAGCAGGAAAATCACATCATCCAAGAGTGCCCAAGAACACAGTGGGGAAGTTTTGAAGAACACCAAGGACAGAGTTTATAGGATTTGAGGAGCATCCACATGGTTCAATTATAAAATGTTCTTGTCGGCTCTTGCGTATTTCGTGCTCTTATAAATGCACATGTCAAAGCAACAATAATGTGTTGATTCGGATGATCGGGTTCATTTTTTAATCACAGTAAGAGCAATTTATTCAACACATGTCACTTGGAGAATCTGTGAAGGCATATTTTCTAGAAATACCCTGTTTAGTAAATTTTTTTCAAAACAGATTATGGCCAATGAGAGATGAATTTGGGGGAACTATAGGATATTTTTATTCCTAAATATAAAACTACAAAAACCTATCTCACTTTTTACACAGGTATCAAGGATTGGAATATCCACTCTCCTCATTTCAGCCTATTTTTCTGACTGCGCAAAGTCCAGTCTGATTCATATTATTGCAGAATTGGTTATGAACAGATGGAGGGGAATTTTGACAAACTGAAAGAGGTTTATCTTAGTAACATATTCATTTATAATAACCTCTTTAAATTTTCTTACAAGGGTCACATATTGGGAGAATCGAATCCATTATTGAGTCTTATTGTTTTTGGATCTCACAATTTTCCTGTTTTGACACATGTGTTTAGAATGCAGATATCAGGAAAATAGAAACAAATATCAGGGAACAGAGAGAGGTTTTTTCTCATGAAAAAACTTATATACAAAAACCTCTCCCATATTGTACAGAGATATCATTATTTAAGAGATACGAAATCATAATTGCAGCCCTATTTTTTAGCAGTCTGGTCCATTTTTCATGGTAGAAAGTTCCAAAATTTAATGTAATTTCTGCTATCTTTAGAAATTAGACCTCTTCGGGAGGATTTAGACCTCAACACCTATATGAATCATGATTGCAACAAAAGGAATAGGGGGAGAGAGTTCCATTCGAGGGCTATGAAGAGGTTGGATAGAGCTATGGAGATCAAACTGATAGCATGATGCTTAGGCATGTATTTTGTTTATCCTGATATGAAGAGACACTTTGAAATGATTATAATCGAATGAACCCATTTTTGTTTAATATATGAATTGATAAATCTTGCATGTGTTTATGATTTGGTCTTTTTATAATCTTATTCTTTATACCAAAACTCTTATAAATTGACATGTATGGTTTTCTATGATTTGAATTCATTCTTTTTATAAATTCATGCTCGTAGACCTTCATATTACAGTATGTTACATAATATACTTGTTGTTGTCATACCTTATATTATATTCTGATCTCTGTCCTATTTTTACCTATTTATATACAATAATCCCTAATCTATCATTTACCTACTGTTAAGATTTCTCTAGGCTTAAACCTTAATAGTCTAGGTCCAACTCTAGTGATAACATCTTATGGCGTCGTTGTTGGGGACAAAGAAATGAAAGTAAATATTCCATGGGTATTTTAGATCTTTACATCTGATTTTGGAGAGTGAACATGATCAGTATAATTTGCAGACTACACATTCACCTCATATTTCCAGAAATTTACAATGTCTTCAAGACAGATAGGAACTCGAGAAAATCCTTCATCTCCTCTGCACTCAAGGGTTTCTAACTATAAAGGATTATGATAAAAGCTAGAAGGAAGCCTAATTGCCCATCATCCAGTAGCCCTAAGCATTCTTCAACTACAGCCATATCAGTTGTAAACCAAGGTTTTTCCTCTTATGATTTGTTGGACACTCAAGAAGAAAAAAAATAAGATTTATTCCTGAATTTGAAGATTTTAATCCTACTCAAGTTGATGATTTTAAGGTTTATTCAAATCCTTTGACATATGAGCATAAACACATACCAGAAGGAACTAACTTCTTTGATTCCTTAAAATATTTCTCATTACCTTATATACCTCTCACTAGTAGAATCTTTATTGACCAATTGAATGTTGAAGTCCCATCTCCTTGAAGAGATTTATTGCTTGAAGGTGAACAAGTAACATGCATATGAATATTGGCTGCAAATTCTTCACCTGGAGACTCCAGCTTCTACGGATCTAGATTTCAAAGATTCACTGACAATTTCATTGGACTAATGAGGACTGCAGATGTTGCTTCTATTGTTTCAAGGTATGCATGTCTATATTTTACAGAACTTCCAGGTTTTCTGAATCTTCTTCCTTTAAATGAATTTTTGTTGAGAAATGGTCCTAAATTTAATGGAGAAGATATGAGTGTAGTTGTGAAACATATATCTAATTTTCGTGAATTTACGGAGCTACTCAGAGTTAAACATGAAGATGTCTTCACTAGACTCTTTTATGATTCATTACAAGGAAAGTGTAAAAGTTGGGTTGAATATTTGTCTGTTGGGTCAATTAGATCATCAACAAATTTTTGGGTTGTCTTTTTGAAGACATGGACGGAGAAGACAAATTTAGGGCAGAATCTCTTTCCATCCAAAATTTTAGAGAATGGAATGATATGTGCACTGATGAAGAAATAGATGAGAATTTTTTTCCCTTTTGTCTTCTTATTTAAAGTCAAGCTCATGTAACTCAGAATCTAAAGTCATATTTTTAGAAGAGTTTGTTGAATATATTGAGAAAGAGATTGAAGCTTTAAGAGGTCAAAATACAGAGCCTGTCTTTCCAAGAACTATTTCAGTTGTCTTTTGATATCAAGATTGAAAAATGTTTTGAGAATAAAGATAAGTTTGATGATTCAAAACTGAAACAGTGGTATGGAAAAAATTGCATCCATGGATTGTTTAATCTTTATAATCAGATGCTAGAATATCTTGAGGGTTATTATGTTTTTTATGATCCAGTAGCCGATTATATGGAGGAATTCATCTATTCAAGATTTCAATACTCAGTTTATGATCAATCTCAAATCAAACTTACATACAGGTGTTGATTTTTGTTCCAATCTTCATCTTGCTAGTACATAGATCAAGAGTTTCATCAATTATTCAGATACTTGTATGGCTTCATTGGAAGTATGATTTTACTTGACTAGGTTGCATATTTGGTTAGTATAGATAATGTGGGTAAATAAGCTCATCTCAAGAGCATCCATTTTCTTTCATCTTTCTGATATTCAGTTGTAGTGGTGCACAATTTTTTCAGCAAATTTGTTTTTAGTATGTTGGCTTGCAGTAGATCAGTAGACTCCAACCCAATGGATTAATTTTCAGTTTTCATTATACAGTTTTTATTTCGTATTTTGGATGAGCAGGGTACAATTGACAGATTTGAAATGAGGTCATGACTCCATCCCAATAATGGCACTAGTATTTTCAGCTTTCAATGAATGGTAAGCAAAGCATTGTTACAGCTTGCAGCAAAGGATGAAGGCAGATGTTCAAAGTTTTCTTAAAGCCTCACAAGGAGAGCTTTATCCCCAATCGGAGCCAAAAGAAGATGTTATCACTAGAGTTGGACCTCGACTACTAAGGTTCAAGCCTAGAGAAATCTTAACATTAGGTAAAGGATAGCTTAGGGATTATTGTATATAAACATGTAAAAATAGGATAGAGATTAGAATATAATATAAGGTGTGATAGCAGCATGTATATGATGTAACATATTGTAATATGAATGTCTACAAGCATGAATTTATAAAAAGAATGAAATTAAACCATCAAAAACCATACATGTTAATTTATAATAGTTCTGGTATAAATAATAAGATTATACAAAGACCAAATCATAAACACATGCAAGATTTATCAATTCATATATTAAATAAAAATGGGCTCATTCGATTATAATCATTTCAAAGTGTCTCTTCATATCAAGATAAACAAAATACATGCCTAAGCATCATGTTATCAGTCTAATCTCCATAGCTCTATCCAACCTCTTCATATCCCTCGACTGGAACTCTCTCCCCCTATTTATTTTGTTACAACCATGATTCATATAGGTGTTGAGGTCTAAATCCTCCCTAGGAGGTCGAATTTATAAAGATAGCAGAAATTACATTAAATTTTGGAACTGTCTACCATGAAAAATGGACCAAACTGCTAAAACCTAGGGCTACAATTATGATTTTGTATCTCTTAAATAATGCTATATGTGTACAATATGGGATAGGTTTTTGTATATAAGTTTATTATGAGAAAAAACCTCTCTCGGTTCCCTGATATTTGTTTCCATTTGCCTGAGATCTTCATTCTAAAAACATGTGTCAAAACAGGAAAATTATGAGATCCAAAAATGATAGGACTCAATAATGGATTCAATTATCCCAATATGTGACACCTGTAGGAACTTTAAAGAGGTTATTATAAATTATTATGTTACTAAGATAAACCTCTTTCAATTTGTCAAAATTCCGCTCCAGTTGTTCATAACCAATTCTGCAATAATATGACTTAGGATGGACTTTGCGCAGTCAGAAAAATAGGCTAAAATGAGGAGAGTATATCTTCCAATCCTTGATACCTGTGTAAAAAGTGAGATAGTTTTTTTTAGTTTTATATATTAGGAATAAAAACCTCCTATATTTCCCCCAAATTCATCTCTTATTGGCCACAATTTGTTCTAAAAAAAATGACTAAACAGGGCATTTCTAGAAAATATGCCTTCACAGATTCTCCAAGTGACATGTGTTGAATAAATTTCTCTTGTTGTGATTAACAAATAACCCTGGTCATCATACTCAACACATTATTGTTTCTTTGACATGTGCATTAAGAAGAGCACGAAACACGCAAGAGTTGGAAAGAACATTTTATAATTGAACTATCTGGATGCCCCTCGAATCCTATAAACTTTGCCCTTGGAGTTCTTCAAAACAACTCCATCGTGTGCTTCGAAATTCTTTCTTGGGCGCTCTTGGATGTTGTGATTTTCCTGCTAACCAGAATGACTGTAAAATATTGCAGAAAAATGCAAGCTATACCAAGAAGGTTGATTGTATATGGTTAGCTGAAAACCACAAACCAAGGTCCATAATTCATGATGATATCAATCTGATGCATGTACATTTTGATATGAGTGATTACATTCTTGGATTGAAACAACCTTAGGGTTGGTGTCTCTCCTTTAATGAAACAATATACTAGTTAAAAAGCTTCGTAAAAACCCTACCAAATGTCTAATGGAGGAATCGAAACTAGCAGCATCATTATTTTTCACATTTTTGAATATGCTTCCAGCATATAACCCAAAGTCATATATGAAATAAAACTTATAACATTCGGACTATGATAGAATTTAGGAATGATATTATTATATTTTGTATTGTTTCAACAAAGAATTAAACACTTTGAATAATCGAATAAAAATGAGCCTTATTTTGATTTAATAAATGATATAATGATAAAACAAGTACAAGCTAGGGTAAAGTTTGTACAAGCTGTGGTAGAATTAGGAAAATGACTATGTAAAAATCAAAATTCTAAGGTAAATCTAGGTTGCAACTCTAGAGATAACAGAAGGGACATATATGGAGTTTTGTAACTACATTTAACCTCTTTTGTAGACAATTGGAAAGGCATCAGACTAAGGAACAACTTTAAATTAGACACCAACTCTTGAAAGTGCTTGGAAATACCCTAAAAATGGCCCTTGTTTACCCACTCGTGATTTTTTAGTGGGAAACTCACATTTTTTCACTTTGCACTCACGATTTGTCAAAAGGAAACCTGCGTGTGTGTCCTGTAGAAGTAAAAAAATATTAATTTCTCAAGATTTGAGTAGTTTGGGTGGTTATGCAACGGCTCCCTTAGTTATAACTGGCCTATTCTCGACCCTAACTCTTCAAAATAGTATATAATAGTTGGAGAAGGGTCCATGAAAGGGGACTTAGCCTTCATCATTGTTATGGTGGTGAAATTGGGACTCTCATCCCCCCTACATTTTCCCTAGGTATCATCTCCCTTTGTTGTAGAGCTTGGGGGTTGAGGTTCTTGGAGAAGAGAAGCAGGAGATCCAGATCGAAAGTTTCATGAGATTCCATGCATGAGGAGAAGGTGTATCTTGTACTTCTTCCATTAATTAATAAATATTTGATGCTCTTCCCTTTCCAAATAATTGTATGATAGATGTTGCATCTTTGTTTATGATCACATGTTAATGTTTATCAGATTAGGGTTTCATTTTATCTTGATTAGCATTGTCTTATATGTGGTCAAATTGGTTTGAGGAGGGTTTGAAGTTGGTTTGCAGATCTCTTGTATTGGAGAGAAAGACAATGGATAAAGAGTAAACTTGGATTAACCTTCAATTTCTAAGGCATGAACCCAGTTAGCACCCTCTATGTTGAACGAGTGAGGAAAGATATGATCAAGAAATGATAAGGGCATTTATTAAAAATGGATAAAAGGTTAGTATTCTTGAGTTTTTATCAATTTGCGTAGTTTGATTATTTTACTACACAATCGGAGGGTGTAGATTTGTGATCGTGCAAATCTATGATTGCAAAATGATTCACTTGGAAAAGTTACAGGAGAAATAAGTTTTGATGGAGAGCACAATGGGTTAATAAGATAACAAGATCAATGGCCAAGAGATAGAGCAAATTAAATCTATGGTCATAAAGTAATCTGCGATGTGAAGATGCAAGGTTGAACGAGGAGAAAGGCCAGTGGATTGCGTAGAAGTGGATTTGATCCAACGGTTCAAATGAGGGATGTAATCTTATCAACAGTTATAGTCTAATATGGGGCTCAAACTTGTAATACAATTAAAATGAATGAGTGGTAGCGGAATTCAAACCGTTTTCCACGTGTCTTTTTTTAGTGAGTTCCGCTGAGGAAAGTGGTAAAGGAGAAACAGCTTGTTGGGGGTCCCGGAATCATTATTCGTTGTATAAAAAGTGAGTTGACCAAGGTAAAGTTATTTTTTGTTTACACGCTGCCAGTGAAAAGAAGAAGGGGTAGTGTGCCATCGTTTTCCGAAAGTCAATTCTTACATATCTGACAGTTAGCAGGTAAGCCTTAAAACTCTAAGATTCTTGTTTGAAGACTTATTGTCATTGTTTTTATTATGGAGAAGGAGTAGAGTTCAGGGATATTGTGCAGGCTTTTGGATGAAAGAGAAGAACTGGTTATTGATAGAGAAAGGAATGTGTTTTACCCTATTCTATTAGTATGCAGTGTATCACTCCTAAAAGAACGTTTATGGAAGTATAAGTCATAGGGAATTGATATCCTAAATGTCTGTGATTCCTTCCTGTATTACTTTGCTTTCGAACAAACCCTACCTTTCCCTAAATTCGTCGAGTGGTGTGCAGACAGTTATTCATCTTCTGAAAGGGTTATTATGAGTCATACAACTTCAAAAATACTATTTAGAATTGACGTGAAATATGTCCGCGAGATGTTAAGCCTACCTGATAATTTTCCTGTAAATCCTGAGTCCTTCAATGAACAAGTCCCAATTGAGTTGTACAAAAAATGTGAAACTGAACTTAGATGTCAGTTCTTGTCCAGTATCTTAAAACTTGGTCAGTCATTAGAAGGTTTATTTTTTCCATACAACGTCAGTATTTTCAAAGATGAAGTCCAATTGGGCAGGTCAATGGTTAGTCAATTTTTGGGTCTAGATGATGATAAGCATGTCAGTGAAGTCATTTTGGTTTTTTTGCTAAGTATAGGTTCGACTGAACATGAATCAAATTTAGTCCCTTGTTTCAATCTTGATGAGTTTTTAGCCGAAGTAATCCATACCCTGTTAGTTGAGTTTCCTAAGGTTAGATTTTTCAGATACCAGACATATTTGTTGAACATTTTATTATGTTCAAATGTGTCAGCATTACAGTTCTTATCTACCATGTTTTCTCCAGACCTTCCAAAATAGATCAACATGTTCGAGTTTATGAATACGATTATGGCTGAAATATATAAAATGATTTTCGATGATGTCTTGCCTAGGGTATTGGAAGATATGAGAATCATGTTACAATCTTCTTTAGAAGACATAACAGGAGATTGGTTTTTACACAAAGAATTTACTATTATAAGAGTGTATGGATTCACTGGAGAGCCATACAGGTTACCAACCTTTTTAACGTCAAGAGTATTTGCATTAGAGTTCATGAGACAAAGGTTATGTGCAGAAGAGGAACACTTTGGAGCGTTTAAAAAGTCTTCTGATGTAAAATTCCCTCTCAAGGTGGGTCCTTTAATTTTTAAGAACAAAAGTGCTCTATTGGTGATTTAGAAATTATTGGAAGTTATGGAATTTCGAAAAGAGGAAAAAATGAATTATGACCCACACCAGATTATTTCTCAAAGAAGGAAACTGAACAAAAACATGCCATTTGATAATCAAATTGTTGAGGGATTAGATAAAATGGAAAATCTGTCTAATTTTGGAGAAAATGCAGAAGTTATGAAAGAAGGGATGACATAAGTTAATGAAGATAAGAGGGACAAATTGGCTTTAACAGTTCAAATGTCTGTTAATTCTAGTGTTATGAATAAAAGGACTCTTTTTGAAGCAGATGGCATGGACGTAGAGGAAAAGATTTCCAATAAAAAATTCAAAACGCATCCTTAGAATGAGATAACCATTTCAGAAGAAATATTTTCAGAAGATTTAAAGAAAATGGTTTTGTTTCAGAAAAAGTTTGTGCAAATACAATAATATTCTTTTGGAGATGAAGGTAAAAAAAAATCTAGTTCTCGTTACAAATCTAGGACAGAGTTGATGTCAAGTTATGCTGATAAAGAAATGCAGTCATTGGAGGAAACTAAGAATCTGCTTCCCCGAGTTAGGAAATTAATCAATAAAAAAACTTCATTGATTTCTACTCGAGATGCAGAGAGAAATACCCTGAAATTTGTTGTGGTAAGTGATAAGAAGGTGTCTCAGATGGAGGTGAAGCTGGATAAAATTAGTGTTCCTGATAAAATGCAGCTCCACAAACAAACTGGAGATGTCATTTATTCAGATTTGTTACATGCAACTGTGAAAGTGTTGCAGCTGCAACTATTTCCCAAATTTTTTAAAATTTTGGACCCTCCTTTTGATTTTATCTAGCTCAGGTTTGTTTGATTTCTTTTGATCTTTGGGAGGTTGGAGGATTAGTTGATTGTTTATTTCCACTGTTTTGGAGGTTAAATGAACTAGTATTAAAATTGCCTAGCTGAAGATCTTTTGTTTTTATTTGAGCACTTAACGTCTTTTATTTTTCAGTGATTTCGTCTTATCACTATCAGAGGTCAAGTGACGAAGGAGTCGAGGCATTCGTCCCCTATGCCCCTGATGTTTTGGAAGGGAAATGACAAACGTCCTGATGGACAATTCTATTTTTTGTTGATACGTGGCCTTTATCTCCTTTTGGTTTTATTGTTTAAACCCTTTTTTACTGTAAATGACTTGTTTTTTATCGCTATCAGAACAAGTTTCAGGATTGGATCGGAAGGTTTGTCCTTTGTATCGCCGACACTACGAAATGTATTGTGGTTTGAATTTTCGATGCGTTAGTGGTTAGTCTTTTCGATCGCCGATGCATAATAATCGTTGACACTATGGCAGTGTTTAGTGCTCGAAACCACTGACACCGCGGAAACGCTTAGCCTTGCATCGTCGACATTANTGAGGTTTGAGTCATCGACCCGTAGCATTTAGAGCTTCTTACCACCGACAGGTTTTATGTTATCGCGGGACCCGTAGATGGTTTGTTTCCCGCCGTTACGGCTGCCTACTGAACTATCCGCCCGATGTTTAGAGCTTTTGACTGCCAATAGGGTTTTCCTGCCCTCTATTTTTCTGAAGGTTTATATATAGAGATGAGGTTTTATTTTATTATCATCCTTGTTGAAACTTGTGTCCACTCTAGTACTTGTCGATTGAGCTTTTTCACATGCCCAGCTATCCGGATTTCATTCGTTGGCGTGCTGCGTGGAGGTTTCGGGTCATCCCTTCGACTGCACTGTGTTTTTTCCAGGTAGGTAGTCCACAACCCTATTGTTTGATGTTTATTGCTTGATTGAAACTGTGGTTTTCTCGGGTAGGTTTTTCCTGCTTAGATTTTGTGCGTGATTTTTCCTGCTTAAAGCTTATTTTCCTTGTCGTATATACTTGCATAACATTTTAAAGGTCTAGGATTTCAACTGTTACAGTTGTTCTTTGAGTCCGCGGGATTGAGCCGTTATGTATGCTTTCCTCCTGTTTGAAAGATTAGGTGGTCGGTGCAGACAAGCATTACGCTGTTTACACCACCTTTTTTCTTGGTTATTCATGGCCATCCGGGGGGGTTTTTATCTATTGTATGCATTTACCCTATTTGTGTGGGACAACGAGGGGGGTTGGTCAAGTTAAGATGATCTGCATTGAAGAACACAGTATAGGGTCTCGTGTTTGAGGATTAGCCGTAATGATAGTGTGGTTCATGCTTTTACTGGAGGAGTTAGATTAGTTCAAGTGCAGCCCGAATTAAATGAAGAGCTTTTCTATCGGGGTTGTGTTCTTAGTTACAAATGGAGGACTTAGAGGATTTTAAGACACAACTTGCAGGAGTTTATTTTGCCTTGTCCTTTTTCTTTTCATGCATTAATACTCTGTAATAGTTTATTTTTGAGAATGCATATGGAAGAGGTAAATAGGTTGATATAGTTTTTCTTCATTAATAAAACACTTGCTAAAAGCTTAAATGGTCTAAGAATATACTGTGTTTATGACAAAGTGACCGTTGCAAAGAAAATATGTCCAAAAGACAAAAGAAGAAGGCTCATGTTGTCGAAGGAGAACCAGAGGTTGAAATCATCACCAAGGTTGAATACATATATGAAGATACCAAAGCTACCACCGGGGTCGAATCGGATTATAAATGGCGTGAAATATACAGGATGATTGCAAATCAGAATGTGCCTGATGCAGGATTTGAAGAGCTGACTATTTATGCAAACATCGAGAAACCGGCTCTTATGAAAGTAGCCAGGAGACCTGAGTTGTTCCCGTGCTCAGAGGTGATCGATTGGATTCTGCCTAGGGAAAATGTAACTATGATGATCCTAGGAAATACTGCTAAATAGGGCTACATTGCATACAGCCCTGCTTATGTCTCCATGGCATATCATCTGCCTCCTGCTCAGATTTATATAACAAAAAGCTGGTTGAAAGAGACAGTTATGGACCTTGTAGAAACAGTAAAAAGAATGATGATACCAGGGAAGAACTTTCAAACCAAACCATCAAGAGAAAATGATACATCCACTCTCCGTACTCCGTATAGATTTATTGCACTAATGCTAAATAGGATTTTGGGAGAGCTCACGGAAAAAGCTTCAACTTGGGATGGATACCGATTATTTTCTATGTGGCCACTTAAGGAACCATTTTCAATTGGGAAAACATAATGTCCAATAGCCTCTCAACATGCATATCTTTAGCTTTGGGAGGAATATCACAGAAGAAGTCAGAGTTCTACATGAGCTCTATCTTATATGACTGTATACTGTGTACCCAGTCTTTTCTAGCCTTGAGGTGTAATTGGGATAGGGACAGGACCCTGTATACACTGCGTATAAATTATTGTGGGCACACAAATACTATAGATACTATAGAGAAATATGTGAACACTTTATCATGCCTTTGTACACTCTAATTTTCCTGACCGAGTGCAACTGCATGTCCGAAGAAGCGTTCAAAGCTATTGAAGAATATGGAGACTATTATTTAACTGAGGAAGGGATGTATATCAGAATGTATGAGGGTTCCAGGGCACCTTCTCTACTCCCTAAATATGTCACTGATTATGTGCTGCATAAAGAGGTAGTTATGTAGGTATATCTTGATGGTGTGGGGAGTTTCTTGTTCGAGCATAAAAAGGCAGCATATCCTGCCATACCTTTATGGCTAGGGAGTTATAAGTTTTTGAATATAAAACAGACTGCAGAATTTGTGCAGGAGCTGGAGCACTTCCGTTTTGGTGAGATGAACTTTCACAGGAATGACTCCCGAAATAAGGTAGCAGAACACTGCAAAGAGGCAAACATTCATTTTGAGAATACCAACTTCTGGGACAAGGACGAGGAAACCTTCAGGAGTGCAAAGAATATGACTTCCTTAAAGAAGAGATTTAAACAGAAAAACAGTATTGTGGGTGGAAAAGGAAAAAATGCACAAAAGACTAAGACAGTTGAAGAAGAAGAGGCCAAAAAGAGGGAAGAAGATGGTATAAGGCTAGAAGGTTAGCACAAGAGGCAGAGAATTGGCTGAAAAATGAAGAAGAAGAAAGAAAGAGAGATGTAGAGGAAGCAGCAAAGAAGGAAGAGGAGGAGAGAAAGAGGAAAGAAGAAGCAGAGATAAAGAAAAGACAAGAAGAAAATGAAGGTCTGAGATTAATACGATCTAAAAAATACCAACAGACTACTGAACAGATGGATACATAGGGGGAACATGATCATATAGATCAAGGACATGGACAAGATAATCCTGATCCTCAGGAGTCTGCTACAGATTCTGGCAGCACTCAAGGGCAAGCTGTGTTTCCTGGAATGAATTTCATCCCTTTCATGCAGAAAGAAGGGGAAGAGGTCCCTAATTTCAGCACCATTTTATATGACAAGGAGAAGAAAAGGATTGTTAAAAGAACTGAGAAAAAGGTTGAAACAGGAGGATAATATGGAAAGATGATAACTGACAAGAATTTGTTGTATGGGACAGATGCAGATCCAAGATTGACAACAAGAGCTGGGGTGGCATTAACCCAAGCTACTGAAGATAATGTAGATAGACTGATGACGGATCTCGAGCAATCAAGAAAGAACGCAGCTCAATTAAAAGAAACATTGAAGAAAGAGAGGGATGAAAGTCATAAGTTGAAGAGGAAATATGAGGACAAGTAGAATGAAGTGAGGACTTCAAAGACAGAAACCCAAACTCTACATGCAAATAAGATAGCTTTAGAAGTTTCTATAGAGAAAACAGAAAAGGATGTTGAGAACAACTTAGCATAATTACAAAGGCTACAACTAGAGCATCAAGTGTTGAAGACTGAGAAAGATGACCTCCAGGTGTCCTATGAAAATCTGAGTGCAGAAAAGGACTAGCTACAAAGTAGAATTGTTGAGTTAGAAGCGGAGAAGGCCACCACAGAAGAAAGAGAAAAACAATATCAAATACAGGCAGTAGCCTTGGAAGAACAGAATGCCTCATTGAAAGCATCACTGAAGGATGCTATAGAACAGAAGACAGACTACTAGCCTTTAAAAGAACATGTTCTCACTCAGAGAAGGAAAATCCACCATTTGCAAATGTGTGTCGAGGAAGAAAGAGATTTTTGATACTACGTCTTATTTTTTGTACAGATCTCAAGAGATTATGGAGATTCTGATGGGAAGAATAGTGTGGATAGAAACAAATGAGGAACCTCCTGCGGAGCTACTAGTTAAAGATCGGCAGAGTCTAAAGCAGGATTATGATTTATTGGAGTTTGCAATCAATATTGCGGAAGAATTAAAGAAAACTGTAAATAAAACAAAGGGATTATGTGTTAAATACTACAGAATAACACTGCTCACATACGATAGATGCCAGGTTTCTGCAAAAAAAAGATTGGATACGATACCAGAACATGAGTTGTTCATAGAACATCTACAAAATAGGTATGAGGAAGACGATCAGGAGATCCAACAAGTCAAGGATCTAGATGAACAAATTTTGAAGAATGTAGTGGCTCATGCAGCAGTAAGTATCCACTTACTAGAAGAACAGTTTTGCCTGAGTCCAACGAGAATAGGAGTAGTTAAGAATCGGGCTACTAAGTATGAGATAAATATTCGTTTTCTTGAACCCTCCGATTTTGAAGGCATAGCAGCAGAGGCCCGGGCATGGAAAAAGTTCATAAATGACCAAGTGGGCCCCTCTTCATAAAGTGTTCTATAAAATTTTGATTTAAAATGTAATATATTGTATAAATTATGAGCACTTACTACAAGACAAAATTTTGGGATTGAGAGGTTGGGGAAGCCCAAAATTCATTGAGGGGTAGCCCAAATGATTTGCTTTTTTCTATAAGTTTAGGAGAGTTTAGATGTAGAAAAGGGTGCTTTCCCAGGCAATTTTTGAGAGTATATTGTAAGAAAAGTTACTTCCTTTTGCAATAAAGAATTACAAGTTTCTGCTAGAGAAAGTTTGGTGGAATGTTTCAAATGCTTTGCTATGGATCAGTTGAATGTGAACTATTTCATTTTCAGCTTATGTCCATTAACTGTGAGATTGTTCTAACTCATTGAATTTCTGTTCATGTTATGAATGTCTTATAGTTTATTCTGTGAAATTTCCACTGTGAGTAATGAAGGTTGTCATAAACAATAAGCTATCTTGTTGTTGATATTTATATCAATGTTCATGTGTTCTGAAATAAGTAACAGCTATCTTTAATTTTTCTTAATACATGCAAAGAAATACATTACTCTTTGATAACTGATAACTTTGCTCCATGGGGATAGGTTATTTAGTTGTAGTTATTTTCTGGTTGTTTGTGATTAAGATATGAGAGAGGTAAGACGAGAGGTAAGAACCTGTGCATCACATTGTGACACTCCTCGTTATCTCTATCAATTTGCATTTTTAGATAGGCACTTGGACATCATAACTTAAACATAAAAAACTAAAAAATACACGATGGACTGAGCCATAACCAGTAAAAAATTTTAATTTAGAGAAGGAAAAAGAAGCTCATAAATCATATAAGCCTTATTATAAGAAAAGGGAAGACACCAGTCAACCTAATCTCCCTCCACACAGTCTTGCAGCAATGAATTTAACCAATGTAGGCATGGATAATTTTTGTACTTTTCATCAACAACCTCATTCTGAGAAGAATTCCCCCCAATAAAATAAATTCTATGACACTGGTAATGAATCAATTATTGGATTCCAAACGGACAGAAACTGGTAAAGAGGAAGAAAAACATAATCAATCTATAGAAAAACAAGAGGAGGATACTCTGGTTTTATGGGTATGTGTCTCAATGTTTGATATAGAAGAAGAAGATTCTCTGAAACAAGAGGAAACATCAAAAACCAATGTGACAACAAGAAGTCAGAATCTGTTAAAAGAAGACAAGTCAATACTTCCTAAGATCAAGAAACTTCAAGAAAATATGAAGAAGATACAAAAGAACACTACAACTATTAAAATACCTGAATTTACAATTTCAAGTCAAAATCCAAAGAAAATTAACATGCCTGTTAAGCTTATTGAAGACAAGGTTGATAATGTCAAGAAGAATCCCAAAGAACCTGAGATGGGGTATGATATTGTGGAAGACATTAAAAAGGCTAAGGTAAATATCTCATTGTTTGAAATGTGTAATGTACCTCAGTAGAAAGAGAAACTATTAAAACACTTGAGGTACCAGAAGAAGAGATTCCCACTGACAACCAACCTGAAGAAGAAATTGGGGAAGCAAGTGTGGGAGGTAAGTCTAAGTATAAAACCCCAGCATTTATCCTAACTTTTGAGATTTTCAACTATAATGTGCACAACTTTTTAGTAGACTCAGGAGCATAAATCAATGTTATGCCACTTTCAGTCTGCAAGTCAATGGACAACCTAAACCATCTACTTGGTAGGTTCTTCAGTTAGACAGGACAGCTGTGAAAGTAATTGAGGAAATGGAAGATGTTATGATTTGTTTATCTGTAGATGAGAGCCTGTATGTCAATACATCGGCATTGTAGTAGCAGACATACCTGATGCTTATGGACTTGTTTTGATTCGAGACTGGTCGGCAAGGTTAGATGGATACTTCGTATCAGATTGGTCACATTTATGGTTGCCTCATAAGGGAAGTCCAAATCAGATAAAAGTAGTAAGAGAGCCTCAAATGAAGTACAATGTTACTCAGTTAGAGGGAAAGAATAAGCTAGTAAACTCTATGTTGGGAAATTACTTCATTGAATTGGAACCAGGAATTTACCAAGCTGAAGAAGCCAGCAATACACCTGACACCCAGCCTGATCTCCTTCGATTTTCATAGGCTGATGAGATTGACTGTAAAATAGTAGATTTAGTTTCAGATGTAGTTTTTAATTCAAGTTCAGTAGAATTTGATAGTTTTTGGGCCCTTTATTTTGATGGATCTAAAACATTGGAAGGATCAGGAACTGGTTGTGTCCTGATTGATCCAAGAAAAAATAAACATTTTCTTTCTTGTAGATTAGAGTTCGAGTGTACAAATAATACAACCAAGTATAAAGCACTAGTTCAGGTACTGAAAAGGGCAATAGAACTGAAAGTGAAAAATATGAAAGTATATGGAGACTCTGAAATTGTTGTTAAGCAAATTTGAAATAAGATACACTATATTTCACCACATTTAAAATCCTATCAAAATGAATTTTGGGATTTTCTTATAAATTTTCATGCATTCAATATTGTGTCCATTCCTAGATTAAAGAATGCAGCAGCTGATTTACTAGCTACCTCTGCTGCAAGGCTAGTACCTTCTAATAATAGATGCTCTATTGAATTACTTTTCAGGCCTTCTATTCTGGATATGATCACCAATCTACGGGTTTTTGACGACAATCACCAAATTTTGGAATGCTTGATGAATGATGAGACTTTTAAAGGAGCAATAATAGATGATGAAGAACATCAAGCTGAATTAAAATTTGGGAATTTTATTCCTAAGGGAGTCAAGACCCTGGAATGAATGTTTAACTTAAACAACAAGTTCAAAAAGCCAGTGACTGTCAAGACTCATAGCTCATCCTTGCAATTTGAGCTAATAAATTTGGGGACTGAAGTTGAACCTAGATATGTAAATTTGGGAAAGTGTTGTTCTCCAGGCAAAAGGAGTAAGTTCATTAGTCTATTCAAACAGTACAAAGATGTGTTTGCATGGAAATATGAGGAGCTTAAAACTTATGACACAAAGATCATACAACATGTCATCCCGATTAAAGCTGGAGTCAAGCCTTACCATCAGCCTTTGAGGAAGATGCATCCAAAGCTGGAAACTTTAATTCAGAGTGAAGTGAAAAAATTGTTGAATGCTAAAATTATATTCAAAGTCAGACATTCGGAATGGGTTTTGAATTTGGTGCCAGTAAGGAAAAAGTCAGGAGAAATTAGGGTCTGTGTAGATTTCAGAAACCTCAATCGTGCGTCAGATAAAGATAACTATCCAGTCCCACCCATGGAGAAAATATTGCAGATGGTTTCAGGTTCTGAATTATTTTTGTTGTTAGATGGATTCTCTAGCTACAATCAAGTATTAGTATCTAAAGAGGACAGGCTTAAAACCACATTCAAAACCAAGTGGGAAACTTTTGCTTACAGGAGAATGCCCTTTGGACTCATAAATGTTGGAGCTACTTTCCATAGGGCCATGGATATAGCTTTCCGTGGTCTGATTGGTTGTAGTGTTGTGGTATATCTTGATGATGTCACAATATTTTCAAAAAGGAGAGAGGAACATGCATTCCATCTAAAACAAATTTTCGAGCGTTGTCGAAAATATGGTATTTCACTGAATCCTAAAAAATGCGTGTTTGCGGTCATAGAAGGAAAGCTATTGGGTTATGTTGTTTCTAAGAAAGGGATCTCCATAGACCCAAAAAGGATCAAAGCCATAGAATAGATACATTTACCCCATAACAAAAAGGGTATGCAATCATTCATGCGGACAATAAATTTTGTGCGAAGGTTTGTACCAGATTTTGCTCAAATTGTCAAACCTTTGCAGCAGATGGTTAAACAAAGTGTACAATTTAAATGGACGGATGTGGAAAAGAGTGCATTTAGTGAGATAAAAACATCTATTGCTCATGCACCATCACTCAAAATTCCGAATTTTGAAAGAGATTTTATTCTGTACACTTTTGCATCCAATGATTCATTGGTAGCGGTGCTTACACAGAAGCAAGATGGAGGAGATGAGTACCCCATATCATTTATGAGCACTGGTCTGTAGGGAGTTGAATTGAATTATCTAGCTGTTGATAAACAAGCTTATGCATTTTTTAAAGCGGTAAATAAATTCAGGCCATACATACTTAAGAATCGTACTAAGGTAATAGTTCCACACCCAGATGTAAGATCTCTTTTTGTACGAAAGGAATTACTAGAAAGAAGAGGCAACAGGGTGACAGCCTTACAAGAATATGATCTTGAGTTCAAACCAACATCCATATTAAAAGGTCAAGGACTGTGTAAAATAATGACTGAAGGTAAAGACAATGAAGAAAAAAATTGACACAATGAAGCTGAGTTACATATGGTGGATGTATGTCCTCTATTCACAGCTCCAGATTCTTGGTACCGGGACCTAGTTCATTATCTTCAAGAAGGATATTTGCCAGAACATTGGAATTCTAGACAACGAAGAGCATTACGCCTTAAATCAGCTTCATATCAGATAATTGATGGAGTTTTTCTCAGATGCTTAGAAGAAGCAGATGCAAATAAGGTCATAACAGAATTGCATGATGGGCCCGCAAGAGGTCATTTTTTCGGAGATACAACAACCCATAATATTCTCAGAGCTGGATATTACTGGCCTACACTATTTAAGGATGCTCATGCTCATGTCATAAAGTGTGATGCTTGTCAAAGAGGTGGTAGAAGACAAGCTAAATCAGTGGGGCCTTTAAAACCAGTGATGATAACAGAACCATTCAAACAATGGGGAATTGATATCATTGGAGCGATAAACCCAAATTATTCCTTGCAGCACAAGTACATTTTGACGACAACTGACTACTTCACTAGATGGGTCGAGGCCATTCTATTACGCAAAGTGAATGAGGATGTAGTCATGGATTTCTTACAAGATCACATTATGACCAGGTTTGGGGTTCCAATTTCCATGGTTTTTTATAATGCTACTTACTTTTCTTCTATTATATTAACTGCATTTGCTAATGAAAGAGGAATCAAGTTGCATTATTCTGCAAACTATTACCCACAAGGAAATGTTTTGGAAGAATCTACAAATAAGAATTTGATTAGGATTATAAAGAAAACCATAATAGAAAATCAGAGAAGTTGGCATTTAGCGTTACCTAATGCTCTTTGGGCTGATAGAGTCACACCCAAGAATTCCTTAGGTGTGTCACCGTACACTCTTGTTTACGGAAAATAAGCTATTCTTCCTCCCAACATTTTTTTACCATCTTCCATACTAGCTCAGGAATCTAGAGGTACCGATAATGAAATCCTACATATCAGAATCTATAATCTTTTGAAGTCAGAAGAGTCTAGGTCTAAATCCAAAGAATGATTTAAGCATCAGCAGGAAGTAGTGAAACATTGGTTTGATAAGCATAAAGCTGGAAACAAAGCATTCAAAGTAGGAGACTTGGTTCTTAAGTGGGATCATCCGCATGATGAAAAGGGAAAGCAAACTAAGTTTCAACAGTTATGGGTAGGCCCTTTTCAAATTGCAGCAAATCTTGGCCCCTCAACTTACAAGTTGCAAGACCTACAGGGGTGGGAAGAGAACTTACCAATAAATGGTTTAGTTCTCAAACCTTATTTTTCTTGATTTTTATTTCTTGGTTATCTTGTACATAAATAAACTGATTGTTTTGTTTTATTTTTTATTTGTTTATTTTTGTTTGTTTTAGTTAGGGTTTGATTGATTTCAATAAAAAGCACAACTTTTGGTTGCATGGAGTTCATCAGAATTCTATATTAACTAAAATCCTTGATTATAAGACTGTGTACTATTAATTTATTTGAAATAACTTCTTCTAGTTTAGCAGTTTTCCTAAATGGCTGTGAACACATTGAAGTCCTACTTAATCCTAGTAAAATAACTTAGTATCAAAAGGTCTGGAAAAGTATTTTGAGGCTCCATCCATCTCACATTAAAAATGTTTTAGGGGGTGACAGCAAAAGACCCATGGAGAGGAAGCATGGTAAACAGTATATTATATTTAAATGATCCCATGCCAGGAATTGAAAACCAAAAGGCAAATAAGATTCAAAATATCCTAATAAAGTAATATGTATCAAAACAAAGTACTGAACCATATTAGTACAAGATTGCCAAAGTTCTTCTCTTTCCATGAGCTAAAAATTAAATACATCTCTCACACAAAAGGACACTATGGATAGAGGAGCCTGAATAAAAAAAATTCAGAAAGAAGGCAAAAAGGAGGACTCAAAAGAGGACAAAATTCCAAAAGCACAAAAGTGCAAAATGGCATGGGAATGAGGAACAAATGAATATTTATGTTTACGATATGTTACAATCCTATGGTGTCCAAGCTGGGAGCTACTCAAAGACAGAGGTAAAAAAATTAAATTCATATCCTTGGCCTCAAAAGAGTTATCTAGACTTTGAAATCTTGTTTCCATTTTCCCTAAATTGGACTATCATCAATGATTAAAAGTACATACATCTGCCATTGGGGAAATCCAGACATTTAGAAGAATTCAACATGTTGGTATTTATTGTCAAAACAGTCTGTTGCTCAAAGAAGAAATTTTCCAGAGATATGCGTTCACCAGATAGTTGCCAATTGTTGCAGCTGCAACTATTTCCCAAATTTTTTAAAATTTTGGACCCTCCTTTTAATTTTATCTAGCTCAGGTTTGTTTGATTTCTTTTGATCTTTGGGAGGTTGGAGGAATAGTTGATTGTTTGTTTCCATTGTTTCGGAGGTTAAATGAACTAGTATTACCGTTTCCCAGCCAAAGAGTCTTTCATTTTTATTTGAGCACTTAACGTCTTTTATTTTTCGGTGATTTCGTATTATTGTTGTAGGAGGTCAATTGACGAAGGAGTCGGGGCATTATTCCTCTATGCCATCGATGTTTCAGAAGGGAAACGATGAACGTCCTGATGGATAGTTCTGTTTCGCGCCAATACGTGGCCTTTAACTCCTTTTGGTTTTATTGTTTAAACCCTTTTTTACTGCAAATGACTTGTTTTTTATCGCTATCGGAATGAGTTTCGGGATTGGATCGGAGGGCTTGTCCTTTGTATCACCGACACTGTTAAATGTATTATGGTTTGAAGTTTCGATGCGTTAGTGTTTAGTCTTTCCGATCACTGATGCATAACAATCACTGACACTATGACAACATTTAGTGCTCGAAATCACCGACACTGCAGCAGTGCTTAGGCTTGCATCGTCGACATTGCAGAAAAATTGAGGTTTGAGTCGCCGACCCGTAGTGTTTAGAGCTTCTGACCAACAATGGGTTTTATGTTATCACAGGACCTGCAGTTGGTTTGTTGCCCATCGTTGCAGTTGCCTATTGAACTATCCACCCGGCGTTTAGATCTTCCAACCACCGATAGGGTTTTCCCGTCGTCTATTTTTTCGAAGGATTATATATAGAGATGGGGTTTTATTTTATTATTATCCTTGTTGAAACTCATGTCCGCTCCAATACTTGTCGATTGAGTTGTTTCACGTGCCCAACTATCCAGATTTCATTCATTGGCATACTTCCATGGAGCTTTCAGGTCATCTCGTCGAATGCACTGCATTTTTTCCAGGTAGGAGGTCCACAACCCTGTTGTTTGATGTTTATTGGTTGATTGAAACCATGGTTTTCCCGGGTAGGTTTTTCTCGCTTAGATTTTGTGCATGAGTTTTCCTGCTTAAAGCTTATTTTCCTCGTCGTATACTCGCATAACATTTTAAAGGTCTTGGATTCCAACTGTTACAGTTTTTCTTTGAATCCACGGGATTGAGCCGTTATGTATGCTTTCCTCCTTTCTGAAAGATTAGGTGGTTGGTGC